>OX424576.1:21265774-21743274 GCA_949152435.1 Gastracanthus pulcherrimus | reverse complement strand
TTAAGTTTCACCGTTTATACGCAGAGTGATGCTCATCCACGTTCATACTCATACACATACACACATACGCACACCCACACACACTCGCACACACACATATGTTACTAACATGTTTATAGCAAAACCATTTTTTTACTATCCCAAAGCTTACTCTTTGAGGAAGCAAAAAAAATATTTTTTTGGGTTTTACCAAGGTCTGCTCCCTTAGAGTACACTTGAAGGGGTTAAAAAACTTCTTTTTACTTCAAAATAGTGTTCCTTGAAGATTACTTGATACGTTTGATAGCTTCTAATTGCAGTTTAAAGCATCCTATAAGTTTATTGAATATTTTTATAGTATTTAATTACATTATCTTATATGCAATTTGGCATCTTTAATGTTGTTTTTCTCAGAACTTTGTTTTTAAAAATGCGCAAACCAGGTGTATTCTGGCCTTAACTCGAATCGATTCTAAATTTTCTCTACCTGACTCTGTGTGTTCACCTAACTATATTTCCATATGTAAAAGTGATACACTTTGTGTTTTATCATGCGTATTAATGTTTGTTTCAGTGTATGTATCCATCCCATATGCGAGATAGTAAATGTATTTGTCTTTGTCTTTGTAATAATCCCATATGTCTTATCCTGAAATATTATTTTGAAACGGGCTTATCTATTTATTTAATTGTGACTGCTCTTGAGCACCAGGAGTCTGCGGAATTACCGTCAGCTCTTTTATTGGGTTATTCGTCTGATCCAGCGAAAATCTGTAGGATTTTCCTTAGCTTTTATGTTGGATGAGCTTCCAAAATGTTACGACCAGGTTCAAGGTATATTAAATAACTTCGCGTTATTTCTAATAGAACTCGAAATTAGACTCTATTTTACAACTCTATCAAATCAATATACGAGAGAGACACAATCTCTCTCAACAAGCGTCAACGATAGACTCTACTATTCACAAAGCTATATCAGCGGTTAATATGTCAATTACTAACACTACACCTTCACGCCTATTTGAATATTCTGTATTCGAATTGCGTTCATAACAATGTTATAAATTTGAGAATCATGCTCTACTAAAGCAATGGAAATAGCTGTTTCTTTAAAGATTTTATTAAATCAATAAAGGGGCCATAGTTAAGTCGGAAATATAGTTCTATATGTAACATGGGAATAAAGCTGACTATTCTCTCGTTGTATATTTTTATGAGTACTTAAATCTTGAAATGAAATTACACCTTTTACGTGATTCAAAATTAACTTTAAGAAAAATCTTTCAGTATCTTTAGAATTCACGATGTTGAGCCGTCCATTTGCAAAAATTTTTTCTTAATTTTGTACAAATTACCCATGATCTAGTCGTTTTGTGAAATATATAATATTGAGGTATGTTGACATACTTTAAATTAAAGTACTGTATAGTAAATACACCATTAAATTTTAAATTAATTGTTAAAACGTTTTAAGGAAAAGTGAGTTTTTCATCATATATTACCTATTTTTTACGGTAAATTTAAATATTTTATCAAAATATAATGGAAAAGGAATTTTTAAATTATTTATGGTCCTTAGGTCTCTTTAATCGGTTATAATCACAGACTGTCAATTCGTTCACCGTCCGCAATGAGAGAACCAATGAGATCGAATTGGAGTTTTTAAGGTTTAATTATGTTCATAATACATATAATTATGAATCCAATGTGGGTATTAGAACATAAAAATTATTGACCACATCCCCTCCACATAATAACGTTAAATTGTTTAAAAAACTACGTTATTTCTGTTATTTATTTGCCACCCCCCCCCTCTCCAGGCCCCACAACATCACATCCACATATCCCTCCACACCCCCTCCATAGCCCCTCCACATCTCCTTCACGTCCCTTCCACATCCCCTTCACCCCCCTCCGCATCCCCTCCACAATCCCTCCACATCCCATCCACCCCCACCACATCCTCTCTAAAAATTGATGATATATCTTAAGTAAAAATTATAGAGTTCTGGTTCATGCACATTATAATTGTGCACAATGTAACATTGGTCGAATATTGATCAATGTTAAACTGTACACAATTAAAATGCGCGATTCTTATATTAAATATTACAACAGACACTCAGTTCTACAAGGTGTATTAAAATGTAAAAGTTTAATGGGGGTTGGTGAGCAGAGCGAGCAGGGGGACCCCCCCCCCTAGTATATATATATATATATCATGATTTTATTTTGAAAAGTACCCTCTCCGCGTCGTTCGATTACCTCGTAAGGTGCACTGATTTTAAAGTGTCACGAATGGGATTGCTTATAAATCCTAGTAATTTTTTGGTAGGATTTAGTCCTGGTAGTGTTGTTTTGAACGGACATATTGTGGAAATCAAGAGCCCGAAGTATCGACGGCCAAACAACTAAAGAATTTGCAGATAAAATGGGATGAAAGAAACGGAAATGATGGAAAGAACAACGTGATAATTCGAGGATTACCTATACATAAAGAAGAACAAGAATTTACAGCAAAAGTGGGAATAAAATATATAGAGAAATTGGGCATTCGAAGTACAGTAGAGCATGCAAAACTAGTGGGAGTCGGTATGGCAATCGGAGTAAAATTCAGCAGACAAGAAGAAAAAGAGAATACTCGTATCATGTGTAGCGAAAACAGTCTGGGAAATGAGAAAATATGCATTGATCACGACAGAACGTGGAAAGAAAAGAATGTACAGAGACAAATTATGGATAAAGCAAAAGAAGAAAGGAATAGAGGGAAAAATGTAACTGTAAAGTATATGAGAATAAAAGTAGAAAATACATGGTGTAGATGGGATATAAATAAAGAGAATCTGACTGAAGAATAACAGTTCAAAAGTAAAGCGAAAACCGCAAGTGTCAAAGAAAGGGCAATAGAAGAAAGATGGGGAATTTTAATTAGAACAATTAGCAGAAAGAAGAAAAACAGGCCAGAAGAAGAGAGAAGAAAATAGACAAATATATGTATATAGTTATTGAATTAAAAGTTGTAAATAGCCAAAACCATATTTATCCCGAAAGAGAATCATTATTTATAATAGAAAAAAATATATAGAGAGATAAGTAATAATAAAATAAGAAGTAGCCTACTATTTCAGGTAATAACATTTTTTCATGAAACATTTCATGCAAATCCGTCATGCGGTTTAAATATGATTGAGTGATAAACATTCATATTTCCAATTTCAATATAAGTATATAAATTTGCAGATAAGGACAAAATAAAAAGTAGTTGACTGTAAGTACACTGTAATTCGAGATCATAAATTACCCTCATGCTAAATTTCAAGCTGATCCATGCATATTGTGATGGAGTAACAAACATATAAACTTTCACTTTTATATAATATAATTAAATTACGATAAGCAAGAATTCCACTTTAACCTAAGGAGCTGCAGCAGCACCTAATGTCCCTAACATGCGCTAACTTGGCGACTACCATGTCCAATTTATACATCAGCCGTAACGCTTTCAACATAGAGTTCAAGTGCGTGTACCTAGCACACACACAGCTGCCGACGCTTCTATATCCTGTTCATCGAGCACCCGACCATTGCGCGCGGGCGCTGCGAAACTGCGTAATAATTTTGCTCGCAAGCGCGCACGCGGCAATTATTTCGTTGCCACCTGTTGCGGAATAAAGTTCGGTTGCTAATGGCAGGAGAGAGAGACAGAGACAGAGAGAGAGAGAAAGAGAGAGAGAGAGAGAGAGAGAGAAAGAGAGAGAGAACAGGAGAATCCAGCAGTACAATACGCGCGCGTAACGTCTTGCTATACTAATTGCACGACGTAATGCGACCCGTAAAAAAATGTGACAAGCCTTAACGCTTCGTGCTCGAAAATTTATATCGAGGAAATTGCGTAATTAAAGGGTGGCCATGTTTAAGCAGTTATGGGTTGTAACGGAGCTCGAGTGAAGGACCGTCGCGCAAACTCTCGCGCGGTACGATCGGCAAAAGTTGTAAAGTTGATAACTTTTAGAGTACTGACTCACGAAGCACGCGATGTATATTGAAAATTTCGTTCGAGGAGTTTGATCGAATTGAGGGGATATTGAAAATTGATAAAAGCGCGAGTGAATAAGTCTGAGTAATACGACGCGAATGGTAAGGGCACTTATGTGCTTTATAATATTATTTGTCAAATTATGTTTTATTTTTAATTGTTTAATGTACATTTTTCTTCTGTAAATTACTATCTAAAAAAAATTAAAATTGCCCATTTTAAAGAAAACGTATTTAAAAATTACCTTAAAAATTAAAATTTAACAATATAATTATATTTATATTAAATGATTTCATATTGGTTTTCTGCACGTAGGTAAGTAGTAAAAGCATGTAAGTAGTTTTCTGAAAATGGCGGCACTGATAAATCTATGCTGCTAAAATCGATTATACCGGGAGTTGCTCCAGGGTTTTTGATAATCTATAACAAAAAAGAAACATACAAGTCAAATATAGAACCTCCTTCCTTTTAAAGTCCGTTAAAAAATGTACAATTATTTTAAAATGTTATTTTATATAGATAGGTACAGTGAATATTTAGAAACGAGTTTTATATTCAGCTAAACAAATTTCGTGATAACTGATTTATAACAAAAATAGTTCTTTAACAAATAGTGAAATTCGCAGGTATTTCAATCAACGCTGTAGTTAAAGCAACAAGAACTATGCAGTAAATTAAATAAAAAAATTTTCCGATGTGCTGCAAGCTAAATAAAAAGAAAAACGTTATTTTGTAGAAAATACGTTTAAATTGTTTAGCAACATTACTTTGTGTAAAAATAATTTCATAAGAATTGTTTAAGAAATATCTTTAAATAGATTTTCTATTTAGTTATTTATTTATTTATTTGCTCACTCATAGAAAATGAACAACAATTATTTTCTTTTTATTATTATTATTCTTCTTTTTAATATTATTATTATTATTATTATTGTGATTATTATTATAATCATTATTATTATTATTGTTATTAATATATATATTCGTTAAATTATTATTATGATGATTATTATGATTATTATGATTATTATTATTATTATTATTATTATTGTTGTTGTTGTTATATTGGCCAGATAGTAATGAGTAGAAGTAATAATGCTTGAAAGATCGCAGCAATCATAATCTATGTCAGCTATAATCATGCTTGCATCATCGCCATAGCCAGCCTGATTAGTTATTGGAAAGAGGGGAGGGGGTATTATCCTTGAATATTACCCTTGAATATTTTTAATATCACATAACAAAAAAACGCTGCCAATTCATTGGCACTTAGCTTCCTCAAAATTTATAAATTGTTCTAATATGAAATTCTTTGATCTAATAAATTAATTTTAAATTACTATAACTCTTTCTAATTATTATGTAAAAAAAGATCTGCTGTATTCATCATTAAAGTTTTGTCCAAAGATATTTGTTTACTAAAAATACAAAACTATAGGCAATAATCTTTATAGATTTCGTAAAAAGTAATTAGTATGAAGTTTTTCAAAAAATACTTTTAGAATGGATACACAAATTTATACAGATTTACAAACATCTTAAAACAACAATCTGATTAATTATTAATGGGATATGTCAATTTTGTGAAGAAAAGTAGTAACAAATGCTTTAACAGTGATGACTAACAATTAGTGATTCTATCACTAATTTTATCAGTGACAAGTTTCCCCCACTACAGGCATAACCCTGGACAAATGCGGGATATGATAGGTAGAATAAGGGTATGAAAAAATAACTATGAGATACTTGCTATACCAAGAGGCTGAATAACATACAAAAAGAATATACCTTATCGATTTCAGAAAATCGTTAAGTCAAAGAAGGTTTTAAAAAAACGAGTCGATGAATTTTTAAATTTCGTTTTAATTTCGAATCTCCGTTAGAAAACGAAAAGAATAAGCTCTGTTTGGTAAAAAATGACCGTGTAATTCTCGAGATATAAGTTATAAAACAAAATATCAAAAAATACATAACCTCAAATATCTTGAAATATAAAGGTCTTTGTGCTTTGGGCAAAGAACTCGTGCAAGAGATAGTAAAAAGTTACTGTTTTGAAAAGTTTCGGATTAAATGCTGCCGATTAACTCCAGTATTCGGGCATAGTGCGCTTCTTATACATAAGAATTGTACACGTAATTATTGTGTACAATTTAGCATTGGTCAAATATATCTATACATAATTTGACCAATGTTAAATTGTGTACAATAATTACGTGTATAATTCTTATGTGTAAGAAACGCGTTATGCCAGTATTCGCAGATGAATAAAAATCGATTTTTTTTACAAGAAAATTTTTTTCCTTCCAAAAAAAAAGATAAAACCTCAAAAATTTTACAAAATATTCTCATCCATATTCCTAATCATCTCAATTTTTTCAAAAATTTCGGGTTGGTAAATATAGGTAATTATATGCTCATTCAACTGCATTATCATTCAATCGATGATATTATTTGTATGGTATCAAGAAACATAAAAAACTAAAACTGAAAAATCGAAAAAACGGTAAAAAACAAAAAGAAACATATTTTTGGGCGGCCTTCCTTAAAAATGAACACAGAAATAAGCCACGAAACATTAATTTTCAGCATAAATATTTAGAGGAATATTGTTACACACACACACACACACTCACACACATACACACAAACTCACAAACGCACGCACGCACACACACATGTTTACAGGAATTATCTAAAAATAGTGTATTTTGATTCCCAGTATCTCAAGAAACGTGTTTCAACCAAATTTTTTTGCCATCACAAAATTTCCTCTATGAGGAAACAATATATATAAATATATATATATTGTTACATTATACTCGTCGTTATGCAATTTACTTTTGAAAGGAGGTTGTTGGGCTTCGTTGATATTACTCTTATTGTTTTTGTTGTTGTAAATATTGTATACTATTGTTTTGTTGTGTTTTTATAATATATATCGATCGTATATTTTGAGAGGTACTGATATACGATCGATATATATTATAAATAACATAACAAAACAACAATATACAATAACTACAGCAACAAAAACAATAAGAGCAATATCAACGAAGCCCAACAACCTCCTTTCAAAAGCAAATTGCATAACGACGCGTATAATGTACGAGCACACGAGCAACAGCAGCAGCAGCTTTTTATAGAAAAATCCATGAACTAAAAATACGCGTGTATAATACTCCACCCGTATATCTATAAAATTACAAAATAATGAAGAGGAAAATACACGGCGACGTACGCGTCGAACCAACGACGACGGGAACGCGTATGACCGCGTTCCGTTAGCGCACGAGATTTTCCAAAGGTAGGAAAATTGATTTTTCAGCCCAGCAAAGCTTCTCTCTTTCTCCCTCTCTCTCTCTTCTTTCCTCTTTTGAACGATCTAACGAAGCATCGCGACCCGCAAAGAGAGAGAAAAAAGAAACAACGACGACGAGGCGTCTCGCACCTCGGCTCACTGGTCATCCAGCGTGGTTAATCAGGTATATCGAGCTTCCTCTTTCTCTTTCTCTCTTTCTCTCTTTCTCGCCCTCTCTCTCCCCCTCTCTCCCTCTCTCTCTCTCTCTCACTCTCTCTCTCCCTCTCCCTCTCTCTCTCTCTCGCTGTCTCTCTCTCTCTTCCTCTCCCTCTCTTTCTCCTCTTCTTCGCTATATCCACCGATATACACATATACACATACCTGTGCCACTATATATCAACACGTACATAACGGACGCGGGATCGCGCGTCCATGAAACGCGATGACACGCCGCGCGAAGGGACGGACACAGCCTTTTTGCGGGGCAACGAGCCGTGTGTATGTCGCACAGCTCTGTCTCTCTCTCTCGCTCTCCTTTTACACAGGGAGTATACGCGTTGTTGCACGCGGCCAAAGTGTTTTGCAGGGGGGGGGGTCGGCAGACTCAAAGGGCCGCTCGGCAACAAAGCGCGAGCGCGAGCTTGCGAGCGCGAGCTTGCGAGCTTGCGCGTTACTCGCGGCTGATTTATTATGGTAAAGTCATTGGCTGAATTAGCTCTGATGGAAAATTCTTTTGCGTCGCGCGGCCTGCTACGCTGCTGCTGGCTTCTTTTTGTTCGTATACCTGCGGGTCGAGCGTGAACAAGCAGGAGAGCGAGGATTCGCGGGGTGCTGAAGCGCGGATAAGGTGTGTGTGTGTATGGTGATTAGCCGCGCGGATGGCTTTAGCGCGATAAGTTGACGAGAGGGATGGGTGCGGAGATTTTTTTTATAGGGGCTCTTTGTTTTGCTTGGAGGGAGTGGAGATATGTATAAATAATTTTATACAATTTTATAATGATTTTATATATGTATATATATATGAAGTCATTATAAAACTATATAAAATTATTTATACATATATATCAATGAATAGGTCTGATTGTCTGAAAGCATCGATGAGTATGGGAAAAATTATTGCCTTATTTTTTGGGCAGTTGGGAAAACCAATAAATATACTATACATAATATTGATCAAACAATAGTTATATACAGTACGTTCATTTTATAACTGAACTTATATGAAGAATCATAATATAACAATAACATTGTAATAGACATTGATACAAATTCAATTATAACTTAATATTCATGTACATATATTACGTCTGAGGTTTGCCTTCTAGACGCGACAGTTTAAATTATTAAAATAATAAACTTACGTACAGCTATGTAAATACGTCCAGTGACGAACTTGTCAAAAGAAATACAGAAGAAAAAAGTATTGAAAACTATTTTATAGCACTGCCTGCCCTAAGTCCGCTGTCAGGCCTATCTGTGCCCTAAGCAGTCCATTGATTGTCGCACCGTGCGGTAGTGCCCGAGCGCAGCGAGGGCGATAAGGACGGTGCATTAATGGACTACTTAAGTCACGGATAGGCGTGACATAAGTGCGGACTTAGGTCACGCAGTGCTATAAAGTTATTTTTCTTAACATATGCAAGAAATAGGTCCTTTTCCATGAATGTAACCCGGATGGAATGTTGCTAATTCCGGTTCCCTCCCTAGGGAGGAAATAAACTCATTTGATTCTTCTTAAAAAATTTCACAATTTTTAGAAAATTCTACAATTTTTAAAATTTTAAAATTTTCAAAAAATATTTATTTAATATCTATTTTTAATTGTATTTTGTATGCGAGTGGCGCACGACTCCAAATGCGCCATTTCATATCCGCCTTACACACATAAAAAGAGCCTATATTTGCAGTTATTAAAAAAATACGGTGTTTAACAGGGGGTGGGGGGAGGCAATTTCTCGGTCGGGTAATGATTTTAACACTCGCCTTTGTGTCGGGTGTCTTCGGCGCCCTTGACTCCGACTCGTTCACAATCATCCTACCCACGCTAGAAACACCCCATTTCCCTCTTATTGCACAATATACTATTAGAACAATAAACATGGTGTTTCTCTCTGTAACTATAACTAATCTCAAAGATCAAGATTTTAACTTTAAAAATCAAGATTTTATCAGACATCTAGAAGTAAAAAAATTAGTAAATTTACTTATTTTTATGTAAAATCGAATTATACAGAAGAAAATTTTTGTTTAAATGCTTAAGTAAGATTTTATGGGTGTTTTATTCTCATATCAGTTCAACAGAACGTTTTACCTTGGGCCAGCATGGGCATCGTTGTTTTACTATATAATACATATCAAATCATATAATAATATATAACAATTGACTACAAAATTTTCATCGAATTTATTCACTAGATGCAATTACAAACCATATTTAGAAAAAATATTTTTAATAGTCTACAATAAAATATATGTTAAAAAAGTATCATACATATAAATTATTTTCAGAAATATGGTAGAAATAATCCATATAGGTGATTTGGATCAAACTGTGAGATTTTATAATATTCACCATTTAAAATTAAAAACGTTACACTAGCAGAATTTAATAATTATATAAAAAAAAGATTATATTTTCATGTGAACTGTTTATAATATTGATACGTTTATGTATATAACAATAGTTTTTGTTATTTGTAATTATATTTAGATATTGATTTAAAGCAAAAAGGTCTCCATTTGATTAACATGTTGACCAATATAAATGGTCAATTTTCTACCAGGGCGTGTATAGATATCTACGCATATAACATCGTATTCGTGTATATGTTAGATTCAATCGACGAAAATGACAATTGCCCAAAATAAGCGACCAACCCTAGTTCTGGATGTTACACTTTTGCCACACCTTGCTTTGGTCGTTTTGAAAACGACCAACACCCGTTCTGGTCGTTTTCGAGCAGCCAAAACTACGTGTGGTATTTTCACAATTGCCAGAACCCGTTGTGGAAATTTTAATTAGACTACTTGTAAATACAAAAAAATGCTGAAAATGTTTATAATAATATGATAACAACACGTAGTATTATTATTACTTTATCATATACCTAACATTATTTTTATAATTATATTATTATCTGCAATAATTTTCTTAAGTTTTTTATATATTCTTCATACATAGTTCGCCATAGTTATATCTGCTTAATTATTTGTTTAACATTTAACTAAAACATTATAATTATCTACAATAATTTTTAATTATTTGTATTTATATATTTGTTAGTATTAATAAACTTATTACACCGAAAGAAACCTTTTATTTCTTTAAATTTGAATAGTAAATGCAAAAACAGAATGCTAAAAATGTTTATAATAATACGAACATAATGTAATATAATAAGCAACAACATATAATTTTGATAATGGTACATAAAGTCAATAATATTAATTTATTTTGATGACATTAGAATACAAGTAATATTACCAAAATGGGTTTTCGTTGTTTCAGAAATACTATTGAATACTTAGTCACTGGTATAAATTGACCCTGAAACAATATAATAATCACATAACATACTGTTTAATAGTATACCGACGGGGCACCTTCGGCGATCGGCGAAGTTAAGCAACGCTAGACACGCGAGTTAATACTTGGATGGGTAAACTCCAGAGAACACTACTGTCTACTATATAAAATTTCGATTGATCACAAACCGAGCAAAAGGTATGGGATGAAACCGTTCAAGCCTACGCAATATGACATGAATGCCGAATCCAAACATTTCAATATACAGGCCTCTTCCCAGGGTGAATTTGCTCTTGGCAGGGTTTTTCCTGCTCCACAGGTATAACCCTGGGCGAATGCGAGAAGGGACTTATTCAGGTATAGAATATAATAAAGGTATTGTTTATATAGGAGAGATACACTACGTCAATAGCCTGAATGGAAAAAATCATTTTTAGTATACCATATAGCATAATATGGGTTACAAAATCAATGTTATCACGGAACACAATTTTCCTTTATAAATATTATCGAAAAAGAAATTTTCTTTTTGAAATAGGTAATGATACCCAAATCAGTTAAAATCGACTGAAATCATTAAATAATTATAAATGAATATCATTTAAAAATATGTAAATAACCCCTCAAATTTCTCTACTAATTATACTTTTATAGTTAACATGAGCTACATAATTTCCTTTACTGCTTTCCTGCTTTATAAATTGAATTACAAGCAGCACGATAATAAAAATAATACTAATAGCCCCATAAAAGTTCTCAGCACAAAGCATATTAGCACCGCGTTCCAAATCAATCACGCACTCTGTCTCGATATATGTATATATATATCTATACACGCGATCGATGACAACGAACCAGAGAGAGAAAAAAAAGCCAAACCTATCGACAAAAACCAGCCAGCCAGCCCCCGAACGAGGAAGAACAGCGAGCGCAGCAACAGCGAGCAATAGATTTGTCCCTCGCTCTCGTTTTTCCCATCGCACCGAAAGTGCGCGCGCCATATACGAAACAAGGGCAAAGTCGACGAGAGCAAAAAAAAATTAAGCATTCTCTTCTCGCACTCGAGATGGGAGCCTCGCGCTCCTGATCAATATCGAGCCGCGCGCCTCGCGCTGTAGCAACGACCGCGTGTACATCTTACCACACCACTGATGTGTACCTACATCTCTCGTGCCAAGCAAGGAGGGAAGGAAGTTTCTCTCCCGGGTCGAATAGGAAATCAGGAGGGAAAATCGCGCGATTTTCCCGCGCTCCAGTTCTCTCTCCCTCTGTGTCTATCTGGCCTGTCTGTCTTCGTCGGCGCGTTCGATCATAGGCGTATAAATACAGCGCCCGAGCGCCGAGAGTGCCTAGGTACACCCGGTCTCGCTCGATATTGATAAGAGGCCTTAATGATAAGCGCTATCGCGGAGGCGCCGTGACGCGCTGTAAAAATGCTGAATGGAGGGAGCCGGTCAGGCGTGCGCAACGGAGTCTATTGTCCTGATTATTACCTTGCAGGGTGTGTGCGTGTGTATGTGTGACACGCGGGAAATGAATGCTCGCAAGCAGACTTATGTCAGGCAATTTTCGCGGTGAATAATAGTTCGGAGAAGCGAGATAGCGGGGATAACTGTGCGATTATTGTGTTATTTAGATTTTTCGACAGCTGTACGAAAATAATCTGTTACAAGGGTGGATTAGAGTTATCGAAAGCATCGCGATTGCGGTTACTTTTGCTATGATTTGGAAGTGGCTGATGTAATTGCACGAAGTGGCAACACGTGCTTTACGTTGAATTGCTGTGCGTGTTTATTATGTGATAATTTAATGATTACTTTCTTCCTGTATTAAGCTTGAGATCTGATATTGGAAGACGAAAGAATACGAATATAGGGGAAGGTGGAGTAAAACGAGGTGCAGTAATATACGTGGTTGCATCATGCGAAAACCGATTGAAGTCTCTTTAAAATATATAACTAGTTCGGAGCAGAAGCGACGTCAGAAATACAGTCACTATTGCAAGTTTTGATTTATATTTACAGACTTGCAATAACCAAGATCACGCTAGTCAAAATCTAAGCACATAATGACATTTTAGTACTACTCATATGCTTTAAAAATCAACCTGCAGGTAACAATTGATAAACAATATATATACATATATATATTACGCAAGAATATCTTGTTATATATAATTCCCCTGGCATTCAATATTGGTTCATTTTTTAACTTTAAAAAAAATAAGTTAAATTCATGTTTTACAGGTCTTAAAGCGTACTTTTCTTAATTACCGAAATAATACTATTCCCTTAAAAATATCAGACGACAGAAGATTTTATTTTACATATAAAAACATCGTATTTTTCTGCAAAGAAAATGGTCTAGATCATAAAATACATTATTTAAAGTACTAGAGATGTCAATATAATTTCCGTTGATCCAAATAAATAAATAAATATTAATTTCAAAATCAACCGCTGAAGGCAAAACAGGGTACCAACACCATACATAAAAAATAAACAAAACAGTAATTGTTTTCTTCATAATTTGAAAAAATGAAGTTAAATTGTTGATATATATTATTAAAATTCATCATCGATTACCCTTGTAGAAATCTGATAATTTATAAAACGTTTTTTAAACGATAAACTAGCCATTTCGACAAAAATCATTAACAAATGTTTAATTAGTGTCTAATAGTTTGTTTTATTATAATCTCAATTTTGAGTGTTCTATAAGAATATTTCTTAAATTGATCAAAATAAAAAATAAAATGTATTTGCAAACGCCAAATACCAACATTATTTAAAATTATTAATGTTAATTATTTGTAACGTTCTATGGCACTTTTATATGTACTGTGTAAATAAAATAATAATAAATAAAAATAATTTATAAGAAAAAATGTTTTACACATGAACTATAAGAAATAGAAGCTTGTTGTTGAGTACCCAATTTTACCCTCTATAGACTTAGAAATTACGAGATTCTGTAAGTTTTATATTAAAAAATGTGTAATCACTGTTTATTTTCCTTATAAAATATTGAGGTTTACTCGTACATTTGTAAATACATAATATATCCGGAAAGGCGGATATAAGTCAAGATTTTAACAAACCTACACGATTTATTGCACATTGAGTCAGAAAAAACAATTTCCGGTAGCGCCAGAATGTTCGGCTTTATAGGCGTGTGCAAGTCTGTGTTCCTTTACTTTTATACCCCCGTTCAAAATGACTTGAAAAAGATTTTGAGTGATATGCGCATCAAATTTTACCTGTCATTCATATTTTACGGCTGCAGTATCGATCTACCGGAAAGCACGCTTTACAGAATTCTAAATGTATATGAAACAAAAGTATCAAGTTATATGCATATTTTTATTATTTCCTCTAGTTGTACAATTTTTAAATTGTATAAATAAATGTATAAAATAATGATAAACTAATAATAATAAAATAATGAAATCACATATATCCATATATAAAGAATTTAAAGATTGTCAATTCTTTTTCCCAAGATTCAAAATATTAAAATTTTAAGTAAAATCATCTACTTATTGGGCGGTATTGCGAATCATTAAACGAAACAAAAAACCCTAAAAACTAAACTCAAAATTGAGAAACTGCTAACAACAACCAAATTGCACCGAAAAGAATAATTTTTGATCGTCTAGATCGAAAGGTCTTCTTAAATTAAAAGAATTGACAATGCGAAAAGTAAATACATGTTTCAATACTTAGCGGACAAATGTATGTGCGTGTGCGTGTATGTGTGTGTGTGTACGTGTGCATGTGAGTGTATGTGGGTGCGTGAATGTGTGTTCATGTGTCTGTTGCGTACTTGTGTGTGAGTGTGGGTACGTTACAAAGTAATGCTGTATAAAATACTCGTTAATCTATAAAATACAAAATCTTAAAAGGTATAAGTTTACGTATATTCTTTTACTCTTTCTTCTTTTTATAATCAAAATTATTTCTATTTATTATGCCGAATATGTTATTAAATAATATATTACATGATTATGTATTGAAATGATATAATAGCATGGGTCCGTAACATTACGAAACTGGGATAAATTAAAGATTAATCATACCATAATTATTTCATTGATGCAGATAAACCTAATTTTAAAGCAATTCAATATTTGTTTCGTCACTTTTATTTCATAAATATTCAGAAAAACAAATTTTATAATAATAATGCCATACATGTATAACTCTACATTTCAACTTTATTCTACAAAATATAGAGTAAATATCCCTTATAATTAACACACCAAATTAAAATACGCAGCAACAAATAAGTACAGCAAAAGCAAAATTAATTTTACTTTGTTTCTCAGAAAACTCATTTATATTGTTGAAGAAAGTACGCATAAAGTATTTTTTAAATTCTTTTTACTTTATAATTAAATTGTAAATTAGGTTTCTTATTTTAAACAAACATTTCAACGCATCCCTTAACCACACTCCTGAAATTCATCGTCTCAATCTTGACAAATCTACCGCCCTAACAATATTAACACTCCACTTATTTTCCCTTAATTACTGTCCCCTGCTCTTGCTCCTCATTCTTCTTTCTCAGTCTCCTTTTTGCAGTAGCAAGCAACCCTGACTACACATGCACGTTTGTTCAGGGCGCTTTTATCTTGTACACACTCGTGCACGCTAAGAGAGAAAGAGAGAGGGGGGGAGAGAAAGAGAGAGAGAGAGAGAGAGAGAGAGGACGAGAGCTTAAGCCAAGCCGCTTCATTTGGCAAATGCAGTTAGCCGTCGGCGAAGTAGTCCCCGCGTGTTTAACGTTGGCTTTCAGAGAGAAAGCGAAAGTTGAGCTGAGACAGGCGAGCGGCTGCGTATATGTATATATGAAAAGGCTTTAAAAAGGAGAGAAGAAAGCAAAAAAAGGGCGTGAAAGGGGGACGCGCGAGCAAGCGCGTGCGGAGGCTAAAAAAGTGTTGACGCGCGGTTGCCCAGAGCTAGAAAATTACGGCGACAATGGGGTTGCAATGTAAGAGCTCCTGCATGGCCAAGGAAGCTGAATACGCGAGATAGTTGTTTTGAATAATGACTCACTTGGTTTCGATTTTGCTGATGTGTTAGTATTTAAATACTGTATGCACGAAAACAATTGTCACTGTAGAGTTAGGTATACGTTAAGTATAAGATGATTTATAAGAATTAATCGAGAATTAATCCTTTCCTTTTCCTAAAATTGCTTTTATGAGGCTCGTATGCAATCTATGTAGAACTTTGAAAGATAATAGTTGTATTCTAGTATGTTTAGAAAATAGTACTTTATTATAAGTATAGAGAATGCTTTATTATAAAATAATTTTTTTACATTATATTTTTTGTATAAGCAAAATGCGTTTTCATAAAATCGGTTTTTTGCTACTCAATCTGAGATAGTTCTGATATCTATGATATAGTACACAGCTAGAACTATAAGAATAAGTAAAAAAAAATATACTCATTATGTTTATGTTTTTGACTTAGGTCATTTTTAGCCATATGGCAACAGCGGAAATTCGTGGTAAAAACTATTGTAGTACGGGGCCTAGGCTTTAACAAATGTTCCAATTGTTGTAATAATAAATTAGACTCTTTGGTTATTAGTTTGTTTATTAGTGTTTATTAGATAGTTTTTTTAAAAAATGCTAATATCATCAAAGTCTTCTCCACAGTCGTTACAGTATCAATTTAACCTTCAGAAGCAATCAGAAAAGATTATATGATATGTATGCATACATATTAATTGTTTAATTACCATATCTTCCCGCTGTATTCATATAACACTATTGAACATCTGGACGAGAAAGTATTATTTTAGTATACTTCATAGAAATTTTCTTCTCCTGTGATTTTAGAAAATGTTGCGTTTTTATGTCTCACGCATGTTTTACAATGAAATAAAAAATAATTTAATCATTTTTGCATACAATAACCTTCCGTTTGTGTTATTCTGCGTGATCTATATTTAATTTTTACAATGAGAACATTACCTATCAAATAATCAAATTACAAAGAATCTAATTGTTAAATGTAGCACCATGGGTCTCATACAATCAAAAACAAAAAACATTTTATCGTTTGAGAAACTGTAGTCTCTTTAATTTGTATACCTAATTATAAATTGAAATAACTTGTAGTTGCTTGCATAAAACATCTCTTAATGCAGCTTTGTTATAAAATGTACGCCCTTACCCTTAGTTTGTGAAAGCAAGTGTGACCTGTGAGTTTTTTATAAACACCGTGACACTCACAAGGAGAGGACACACCCTCCGGGAAACAAAATTCGGACAGACTTTGGGAGGTGTTTTCTGGCACTCAAAAATGAAACCCAGTATCCGTAATTCATTCTAATGGACCCTTATTCTCGAGATATGAGGTAATTTACTTAAAATATTCGTTATTTTAATAAAGAAATATACCTCTTCTTCTAGTCATAACTCTACAAGTTTTTATTATGAATAAATAAACTCAAAATATAATAAAATGTAGGCAAAAAGACCTTTATTTTAAGTTCTATTACGTATACAAATATTAATCTGATCGAAAGTTATTTACAATTGAAAATGGTGACCGAAATTGCATGAATATTCAAAGAAATTTAACTCTTTTAAATTCGTTGATTATCCATGTATTTTCAGTGACCATCTTCAATTATTAATAACTTTTGATCAGATTAATATTTTTATACATAACAGAACTTAAATTAAACGTCTTGTTGCCTGCTTTTTATTATATTTTGAGTCACTTATTCATAATAAAAACTTAGTTATGGTTAGAAGAAGAGACATCTTTTTTCATTAAAATAACGAATCTTTCTAGTAAATTACCTCATATCTCGAAATCAAGGGCCCATTAGAATGAATTTCGGGTATTAAGCTTCATTTTTGGGTACCAGAAAACACTTCCCAAGGTCTGACCGAATTTCGTTTGTTGGAGAGTGTGCCCTCTCCTTGTCAGTATTTATGTATATCTTCGATTATTGCGCATTTTAAAGGTTTTAATACACTCATTTCCAATTACTTTGGTTCAGATAAAGTTGATTGATATAACTAAGGGTGTATACGCGAAAAATGCAAAAGAAAATTAAAATCACCTACATATGTTAATATAGACAAACTGAGAACACTATTCTTTAGAATTCAAATAATTTAAATGAAAATTCTCAGAACTATTGTTTCTATTATATGAAGAATGCCAATCATTCCAACTGATCGCATCTTTATAATGAAATATTTCTAGTGATTGATATTTTTTAAAGTTTCAAAGTTTTGAAGTTTCAAATTTATTACAAGAATAATCTAATCATCGACAAGCATATGCAATAAATCGCTTCTTTTATATTGATTAGAGTGAATCATAGAACCAGTTTTATACTATGATAAGATAATACGATAAAAATTAAAATAGGTACGCAGAATCTTTGGTTACGTTTATAAACGGTCAATCACGTTCATACTTCCTGTGCGTTATATATAGTGGGTAATAGAAGTGCAGGATATCTTGAATACGATTTCGTTCTGTAAAACAAGAATGGGTTTTAAAGTCATTATACTTTGCTGCTACTTCATTGCAGCCCAAGCAAGTACGTATCAATAAATTATATCACTGTTTTCTTTTGTACATATATTAAGAAAATTGTGAAGCTTCAATTACGATAGTATAATATTTTCTTAACAACAAAGTAATAATTAATTTGAAATAGAATTATGCAAAACGCCAGGAAAATATTTAAGTTTGGTTCAGGGAAAAAAGTTAGATTAGATACTGCCCAGCACCGCACAATAGTACTACCATGATTCTGTGCAACCGCTTTTAATCCGTGAGCGAATCACTCTCCTGTTTTGGGTAAAATTTTCTCCCAAACACAGAAGCACCGCATTTAGAAAAACGATTCTTCCAAAAAGGGCGCGATGTTCGCTCGCAGATGTAGCGCATTTATACAAAATCGCTGTGAAACGGATGTACAATTATACTCGTGTTTTATATACCAGGCGTATTATTTGGGATAAGGGTGCTCCCAAAATTCTTTCCGTATTGAAGTGGAAAATAATCAACTTATGAAATATATTTTTCATTGCTGCTGCACCTACTTTTAACATTTGAAAAAATAATTTAAAACTTTGTAAATTACTAATCCTTTACTACCGACCTGAAATTTAGCACGTAAATAGCTTCATGGCATCTGTCAGAACTCATACCAATATATCGCTAATATTAAAGGGTATAAGAAATATTTGCTTTATAAAACAATTTTATTAGTAAGAGCCAATACTATTTTAATAGATCAAAACAACATTTGGGTAAAAAAGTAATTTGATTTATGAGATCAAATTATATGTTTAAAGTGGTTGAGGTGACATATAAAATGAATAAATTGGAAACCTAGCTAACGAATTTTATTGGGGCCTTTTCTAATTTTCATTAGACATCTTTGAATAGAAACAATTTATGCAGAAATGTTCTTTTTCAAATTTCCATTTCCGTTATTTCTTTTCTTTTGTGCTTAAATTATTCATAACTTTTTAATTAACTAAATTTTGCAGCATCAAACTTTTATACAATAATCGTAATGATATTTGACGAATTTGCGTAAAGTCTAAGCATATAATATTTACAAAGTTATAAATGATTGAAATTTGATTAATGTCTCACAGACGCCAGATCGATAGTAAAGTCTTAAAAATTATATTTGAAATAATAATTGATTTTACCCATTTAAGTTTACAATCTAAATATTTAAAATCTAATTTTTCTTGCAAGCATTTATTGGCAGCCGAATTATCGGAGGAATCGAAGCTGAAAAGCATGAATTTCCTCATTTGGTTTCCATTCAATTAGCAAAAAATGGCAAACATAACTGTGGCGGTGCTATAATTGCTGACAGATGGATTTTGACAGCTGCTCATTGTGTTCATCAAAATCTAAGTGAAATTTACGTTAAGGCTGGAAAACACAATGTGAAAATTGTTGAAGAAAGTGAACAAACTTCTGAAGTCATTAAAAGCTTCGTTCATCAAAAATATAAACCGTGAGTACTGTATAATAAACATACGCTTATATATTAAAGTATAAAATAAAAGAATTAACATCAGAAAATTTATCTGTTTCTCTGTCAATACAGTGGATGGGTAGCGCCATTTGACATAGCTCTTCTGAAGTTAGATACACCACTGATATTCAACAAATACATCGCTCCAATCAAGCTTTCCACGACTGACACTTTACCTAAGGATGAAGTTACGATGGCTGGTTGGGGAACGGTATCGGATCCTGAATCATCATTTCCTGCTGTATCGCAAAAAGTATATTTGTCCATAATTGATCTGAAAACATGCATCAATGCAGTTGTGACTACGACTGGACAGTCCGATCTTCACGAGACAAACATATGTACTGGCCCATTAACGGGTGGCCAAGGCGGTTGTTACGTAAGTGATTTACGCAGTCCAAACTTGTCTTATTTGTTCCATTTGATTTGTTATATTGATAAAGAACGAAATATTTCAGGGTGATTCTGGTAGTCCCTTGATCACTAGAGTAAATAATTACACCGAAGTCATTGGAGTCTTTTCGTGGATAACCCTTCCGTGTGCGGCTCCTGGACGCGTTTCAGTCTACGTAAAAGTGTCTGCATTCATTGATTGGATTCATGATATTATATTACACAACTAATTTCTTCTAGTGCTTTTAATTATAAACGCTGCTTTGGTACTGTACTTTCTCAAAGTGATCAATTATAGTGTAAAATCTATTTTATATATATTGGCCGTGAAGAATACTTGATAACGTCATATAATAATATCTATAATATCTCTTAATATATACAAAAATATCATCTCCATCAAACTAATAGACGTCGCAGTAAATAATACAAAAACAATTTTTTTAAGTTTAATAATTTAAAAATATTCAATTTGTAACCTAACACAACTATTCACTAATACAAATATTCACTAAAAATCTTAAAACATAATATCAAGAATCACTTAAGCTATTGTTGTCCAATAAAATGATTTTTTTATATATCTTTTTATTAAGAAACAGTCTTATGATATGAAAATTTGCAGAAATATAGCCCTAAATGAAACTAACAAGGAAAGTATAAGGATGACCAAAATAATTCAAAGTGTAACCAAGTAGGGGAAACTGGGGTAAAGTGAACACACGGGTAAAGTGAATCATGCGTATTATATCTTCAATAAATTATTATTTATGCCTAATTTTAATTTTATTGAAAGATAATTTTATGCAAGGATGATAATTAAAAAGTTTCTACGAAAATTAATATTCTACGAAAGAAAAATAATTGTATTTTTCGATCTTAAAAGAAAAGTCTTAGGAGATTTGTCTAATTCATTATAAGGATTATAGATGTTTATAATCAGTTTTATTGCTAGATTTCTTTTTCTAATTACCAAGAATGCAGAGCATTAAATGATGTTTTTCTGTTTTTAAACGAGCATTTTTAAAAATCGACGTCTCGGGGTAAAGTGAATCGGGGTAAAGTGGTCCGGAAAAAAATGCGATTGCACTGATTTATACGCGGCCAGATGGAAAATTTAACTAAATATTGATCAAGGTGAGTGTGTGTATAGTATACAAAGCCTTTATTGCAAGGCATTTCGTATTTATGCCAAAATGGGCCAACATATCCTCTATATTTAACTGTTCCGTATTTGACAGTATTTGGAAGATTTTAATATGTCATTTAAGTTTTAATATTGGGGCCTGCGGCGGCTCAGTCGGTAGAGTGTCGGATTCCCACGCCGGTGACCCGGGTTCGAATCCTAGTCTCTGCCGATTGATACAAGCACCACTGTAAAAATTACATGTGCTTTGTTTACAAACACACCGCAGACCCCCGTCGTCGATTAGCACCACATGGGAGCACAAACATGGCGACGTTAAATAAAAAAAAAAAAAAAAAAAAAAGTTTTATTATTATCTACATTAACGTTTTTATCTATTCCTGTACAAAAACTAGTAAAATATTTTCAAAATATTTAATTCTATCCTCTAGTTCACTTTATCCCGCACTGAAAGATCTGGGATAAACTCTTTACCTGGGTAAAGTGAACCGGTCTTTTTCAAAAATAGCTAAATAATATTAAACTTAAAAAATAACTTTTTTTTAAGTTGCTAGTATGTTTATTAATGTAAGAGGTTTCTTGTGTAACTTACGAAGTAATATTTTATGTCTGAAAAATACATTATTTTCCACTTTTACAGTTACTATGTTCACTTTACCCTAGTTTTCCCTATACATTATTTCAGTGAACAATGGCACATCCACTTCTGAGAATAAGACTGCAACGTTTTGTGCTGGAAAACAAATCCAATAGATAATAAAAGTAGTCGAAGAGAGCTTCAATTCAAGCTTTGTTTCCTATAAAAATATTACTCTGTTTCAAAGTTATTAAGAATATAAGATGGAGATTAAATACGCATGAATAATTCAGCAAATTAATCTTCATTTTAATTCTTTGATTTTTCATACCATCTTCAATTAACAATTGTTAATAACTTTGGAACAGATTAATATGTTTATACGAAAGATAGCTTAAATTAAAGATTTTTATGGCTAGTTTTATTATCTTTCGGATTATTTTTTCCATCGTAAAAAATCGCAATGTTATAGTCAGAATTAGAGGTGCCGTTTTTCACTGAAATAATGTATTCTTGGAATATAATAACTAAATTCGTGAAACTCATCTTGTAAAGTTAAATGTACCATGATCGAGCATATCCTAATATTCAGACCGGTTCGTATAAAATAAAAATAATTCGTAATTACTTTAGATTAATAGAATAATGATCGATTAAACAATGGTTATAATAGTTAATATTACAAATATTTTTTTATTTAAATATTTGTAATGGGCACTAATACATTTTGTATGCAGCTTTCATGGTATACTGAATAAACTTGCAAATATGAAGGGGATCTTAAGGTTAACATTTTTACTTTAAAAGATGAGGAGAATCTAAAGATTGGCAATTTTATATTAAAAAAAATGCATGTATTCTGGCATTTAGATGCAATCACAAACAATACAAATAGGATACACACAATATATGTTTCTATTGGCACCTTCTAGATAGTCGGCACGAGATAGAGATCCATGGTACCCATAAGTAGATGAAGCAATGAACATTTCAGTTTCGAATGTCAGTTAAATAAAATTAAATAAAAATGATACTGCCTCAACTGCAAACGTACCCGGGTTCATAAATCGTTTTTGAAAATCTTAGTTCAACATCAGATACAATATTTTCAGTAAAGTAAAGCCTATAAGGTTATAATTTCATTATAAACGAACTGCATCAATTTATTAAACAAACATACATTTCACAAAACTCTTACAAACATAAAGAAAATCTTAGAAAATTTACGCCAAGTCGACTCTACAGAAGAAAAAGACAGCGCAACGAAGCGCGGTAAAGTGAAAAAGGAGCCGACTATGCATAGGCCGCGTATAAGAACCCTCACACACAGGAGTTGAAGCATAGAGAAAACCACGAGACTAGCCGATCACGGCCCGTAAAACCATGCACGCGATCCTCATACAGCCCGGCGCACAAACTTTGCCGTAAGCCGCGAGCCGTCGAAAAAATAGATTATAAGTATATCTATATTTATGATCCATGATCCGCGCGTCTTTAGGCAACCATATACATAGATATACAAATAAGCTGCATTTTTGACGGCTCGCGGCTTACGGCGAAGTTTGTGTGCCGGGCTTAGCCGCGCGCGTAAACGAGCAAACGCGCGGCAGGCATACGTACACACGGTGCGCAGCCTCGCGTGAACAACCCCA
This sequence comes from Gastracanthus pulcherrimus, assembly GCA_949152435.1. Taxonomy (NCBI): domain Eukaryota; kingdom Metazoa; phylum Arthropoda; class Insecta; order Hymenoptera; family Pteromalidae; genus Gastracanthus; species Gastracanthus pulcherrimus. The sequence continues at coordinate 21,719,621 of OX424576.1, read as the reverse complement.
CGACTCGATGAAGACACTGCACAGAGAGGAAGACGACCGCGTTATGTGTTCAGGCGCGCGCTAATCCCACGGCACGGCTCTCGTGCAGCCACCGGCGCGTCTCTATCTACCCTTTCGCCCCCTTCTATTTTCTCTCCCGCTCGCTCGCTCGTCTTCTAAGGGCATTTCGCGCATAAATTAACACTTTCATCGGCGATTCTTCGCTTGGCTTGCCAAATTGCCAAGCGAATTACTTGCGCCGCTGGCGCGCGAAAGCTGCAAGCTCGTGTATTTGTGCATGTGTGTGTCGCTCGCGCTCGAGCTTATTGCGCGATAATCGCTCGTTCGCGGATGACGGGCTCGCAATGCGAGCTTAACGCTTCGCTACTTAATAAGCCGCGCTCTCGCCCTTGCTTCCCCACCTCGCGGTGAGCCAACGTACAAGCGGTGCGGCTCCGCTGCCTCGGAGCAAAGGAAAAAGCGAAGCGAGCCGCTCGGGGGTATGTATATATATATTTAGAGAAAAAAAAGTGGACCCACTCGGCCGTGATGCAATTGCGTTGTAAATATATTATATAGAGGAAGGCGCGAGGCGTTGTCCTCTTCAAAGCGGGGCCGCCGTTTTCTTGCGGGAGAAATTTTCTAATAAAGCTTCGCGCGCTCTTAGCTTTTGTTCGGCCTGAGTGCCTAACGAGCTGATGACCATAATCCCTCTGTACAGTGGCGATCGCGCGCTATTTCTGTTCTCGCGCTTATCTTTTGTTAGGAAAAACTGGTGGAGAGCGCTGCTGCTTTGTTGACAAAGTAACTTTTTAACAAAAAGAACTTGTTGTAGCTGGATAAAAATGATAAGCTGTAAACGCCGTATGAAAGTTTCTTGCTTGTGAAGCGCGAGTATTGAATAGGCTGGTTATGAGATTGGAATTATTAGGGAAAATCTTTAAAGCACGCGTGTGCTTTTCATATCAAAATATATTTTGAATAAAAAAGCGTTATTCGAGTGGAACGAAGTTTTTCTACAGGTATATTCCATGTTTAAATTACTAACACTAGCTTATGTATTTATCAGCAGCACAGTACAAGAGATTATGGTAATAACTTAAAAATGTTTAAAGCGTAAATTATGATATTTGTCTTTTTTTTTATATCTCACAGCACATGGTTGTATAAAAAATACAGATTAATTCAAACGTTAGGATAAAATATTAATAATTAAGGTGGGTGCTGGCAATGTGACCACGTAGGTAATATGACCACCTATACGAGACCTTGGTGAATGCATTATTCTGGGGCGCCGTAACTCCTACAGTAAATGTATTCTTAGAATAGATGTTGAGAGGCGCGGTGATTCCGCTGCTAGCGCACTCTAATTATAAGATAGGGTCATGTTTACGCGCGAAAGCATCAAAACTTAGATTTATTAGCAGTGCATGCATGTAAAGAAACCGCTTTTGTCAGTGTGATATGAACAAAAAAAAATCATACGGTACGTAAAATTGTAGCTGTTTTTACGTGCTTTAAGCTGCATGTGCCAGTTTTTGCCGTAGAGTTAATTATCGATGCGAAAATTGAAAATTTCGGTGACGCTTATCGGTTGGTAAAGTGGCCATACGAATGCATTGCAAGGGAAAAGGTAATCGACTCCGATAAAAACGGTGGTTGCTTCTTCAAAAGTCTTAGGCCTACTAATTACAAAATATCGACACCAAGGTGTACGCTACGACACCATGTAGTTAAATAACACACAAAGCAAGTCTTTGCTAGGCTAGTCTTGACTTTCTGAAGAACTTACTATACGACTTTACCATAAGAACTAATAGGTAGCCACTTTACCAACACTGTTGGTAAAGTGGCCAATGTTTAACTACTTAGAACTTCTTTAATTAATTCAGAGTCAATTTTTTTGCAAAAGAACTCATGAGGTATTAGAGTTAAATGTTCAACTAACATCTCTGAATAGTTTCCGAAGCTCCAAACCCGATATATACCTACTAGGAATCGAAAGTTCCTTAAGGGGGCAAACCACCTTTAAATTGTCAAAAAATCGTTTTTTTTATTTACCATATTTATAGGAAATTTCCCGTAGAATAAGCTCCTGAAACCCGTTTTAAGATATCATAATTCCTTTTAAAGTTACAATATAAATACTGAGACAGCTTTTTTGCCGATTTTGCGTAAATTCGGTATTTTATTAATTATTATTTATTTTATTATTATTTATAACTAAATGTTTGATTGATTATTTTATTTAGTTATAAAGCAATAAAATATAATATAATAAGATGCATGCTTGTATATTCAAATATTTGCGCGTTGTTATATGTAATATTGACGCATGTGCGAATTACGAGTAACGTGACATGTCATTACGTCACAAGATAAAGGTCGATAAATCAGATCGAATTTTTGACTAACCTTACCCGTACATTTTTGCTACTTTTGATAGTTGGCTTTTATGTTTACAAACCACCTGTTAGTAAACACCGCTAATATTTTTATTGTACTGAACTTATACAGTGTTTTGATAGCATTTGACAATTTGTGAATGTGTGTAAATCAGTGTAGTGAAAATGTCTTCTAAAAGAGATAAAAAAGGAAGATTCACAAAAGAAGCCAAGACTATCCACCAGCTGAGCGAGGAAACTCCAAAACACAGCTAGTGCTAGAGACACCAGTGATACAACAAACAGAATCATTGACACTTCAATTTTATATTCTAAACTTAGAAGTGTTCTGTGTTGTAATCGGTGCCATGGCAGTGTTCAATTAAGTGAATCTGGTGTGCAGAGTCTTCAAAATAAATATTGTGTTTGGTTTCAAAATAGATATTGTGTGCTCAAAGTGTGGTGAAATAGCAGCGATCAACTCCAGCAACAAAGTAGGAGCCAAAGGAAATGCATATGGAGTGAACAGAAGATCTGTGCTGTCTGCTCGTGCACTTGGACATGGACACGCTGGCCTTTCAACTTTTTGTGGGATTATGGACCGATGCAAGCCAGTTGCCCAATCGGCTTTTGATGAAATAAATAAGCAGTTAAGTGAAGTGTGTGAAAGTGTCGCTCAAGAGTTTAGTATGATAAGTACAGTATACTCAATTTATTCATTTTTGAGTTTTTTTTTCATTTCAGGTTATTCAAGGAGGAGGAAGACTCATGGGACTCCACGCACCAGAAAATATTGATGTACACTGCTGCAGATGTTTGTCTGCTACGTTGAAAAAAAGAAAAAAGTAGTTGCTATTGATAAGATGAGTATAAATTATATCTATTAGAACTTGTAACTTAATTGTTAAATAACTCTAAATGTTGTTTTTATCAATTTCAGCTTACTGTCCGTAAGATTCCAAGTGAACGCATGGACAGATTGGGCTCAAAATTTATGGAGATACTCATTATAGTAGTACTTTTCATATGAGCGTAGGGATTTTGATTTGAACGAGTAGACAATTTTTTACATCTATAAAAGTGATAATATTATTAAAAAATAAGTGTTATATTGACAATGTTCAGATAAAAAAATACTTCTACTCGTTCAAATCAAAATCCCTACGCTCATATGAAAAGTACTACTATAATGAGTATCTCCGTAAATTTTTAGCCCAATCCATCCATGCGTAGACTTGGAATCTTACGGACAGTGCTTAAAGTCTTCGAAAACAGTCTGGTTTGCCATGGAGGCATAGAAGGTCCAACGAAGGTAAAAAATATACAAATTGGTAGGTTTTTATATATACTTTGAGGAAAAAAAACCCTTATTAAAATAATTATCAAAATAAAAATTCTTAATTAATTTTTTTGTTTCAGATTTTAAAGGTGGTGTGCCCCCTTAGGGGAGACCTGGGTTAGACCCAAAAAAAGAATTTTTTTGCGAGTCTAAAAAACTTGTAATTTTTTAAAGCAATCATTCTGACAATTTTTAAGCTATTAGTACACAATGATATCTTAAATTTTACCCTTGTAAAACCTCAAAATCTTGTACCTCACGTTATAATAAATCATTATTTTCAATACCATACTTATTAAACGAACTTTGTTCCTCATACAATTCATTACAATTTTTTGTCCGAGATCCAATTGATATTTTGAAAAATTATCTTTTAGTATTTTTAAAAATATTGATTGGATCTACGAAAAAGTAACACATGTCAAGAGAGTCCAATAACCGTCGAAAACATTTTTTTCATTTATCATATCACTTAGAATCATGTGAGAAACAAAGTTCCTTTAATAAATGTGGTATTGAAAATAGTGACTTATTGTGACATGAAGGATCAAGATTTTGAGGTTTTACAACGGTAAAATTTAAAATATTATTAGGTAGTAATAGCATAAAATTTTTTTGAATGATTGCTTTTAAACATAAATATTTCTCTGGACTAAAACAAATCTTTTTTTGGGTTTAACTCAGGCCTGCCCCCTTAAGGTGACCACATTACCTGTACCCCCCTTATAACTTTTGTTACGAGTCAATAATCTGTAATAGAATGTAACGTATGCGTATGGCGAACTCTCAAATGTTGGGAAAGTAGAAGGAGAGATAGAGAAATGAAAAAGTGAGGGAACGATGCGAAAGAAGTAGTCGTTCCACGTGTCAAAATCTTATCGCTGACAAATCAATCGTCAACGGGCGAACATCTAAATACTCTGTACTCTCTCGAGTCGGCGCCTTGCGCCGACTTCTTAAAGTTATCAGAACCACAATGATGATTTGATATATTTACAATCTACATAAATAATTTATTATTGAATTGCTGGATCATCCATTTGGCGCAATTATTGGGGCTCCGAATTGAAAAAACTACAAGCGAAATTGAATCAATGAGACGGCATTCCGGAAGAAGAAAGTTTAACCCTGAAAAGTGTGGTACGAGTGAGAATTACTTTCTATTGTACATGAAAATTTAATTTATAATCGACCTATATTGTAATGATTAGTATAATTATATAATATTTTATTTCATATACCGACGCTTTGGTGGGGTGGTGGAACCACACATTGGGCGACCGACAAAGTTAAGGAGTGTTTGGCACGGCAAGTACTTAGATGGGTGATCATCAGAGAATCCCGCTAGCTCTGCAACTTCGTTCGATAGCTTAGGTGTTGTTTCAATCTCAACAAAGTAAATGGAACGTGTAGAATGATCGGATTCGGGGTTCTAAGCCTACGGAGTGTGACTCAACAGGCATGACCATAGGCGGATGCGGGATGCAATTGGATAGGGAAATAAAGGTATGATAGAAAAGTATAAGAGAAATAGATACCAGACACTTGCTAGGCCAAGAGGGAACAAGTGGATAAACCCTAAAAAAGAATTTTTATTTCATATTTGAAAATGATTATTTCTACTCCTGGAGTCTTTACAATATTTTATTACAAGAACTTATAATAATAGAACTGATTTTGTGAATTAAGAATTGAAACAATAAAATTATTAAATGAGCTTACTCCATTGCGCAGGAAAGAATTACCCACAATTTTCATATTACAAAAAACAATACATGAAATTGTTTACAAACAGATTTTTTGAAACACCTCAACATAAATGAAAAGAAAACACAATGTATTAAGTTCGATAATATAGATGAACATAATGAAAAATTTATAATTTCAGCATCAGAACTTGTAGCAGTAAGTCAGTAACTAAAAAATATTATATAAATAATTTATCATATTCTATTCTATGCAAACACATCTTTCATGTCACAGAGATTGTAGAAAAAAGTTGTGTGATACAGCGCTTTGTAGTACAGGTGGGCAAAATATAAAATTGCAGACATTCACATAGAATTTTTCGGAGACAAAAGCAAACAAAAACCTTATTTGTAAAGAAATAATCGAAAGTGTAAAAGATGTAAGCAGTAAATTTTGCAGAGAAATAGAACTTCATTTTTCTTAAATTGAATAGATTGTGTCGGTTAACGACATTAGTCGTTCTTGTGGGTAACATTTACTTAACAATTGTACGTTATGTATACATTATTAATTGGATGAAAAGAAAGTTTTAACGTAAAAACTTAAATGTAAAAACAAATTACCGTGAACAAAATTTCTTTCCCAATAAATATAAAACTGATAATGGTAATATTGATAATAGTAATGTCTTGTGTCACGTAGGAGCAAGATCTTGAGGTTTTACAATGCGTCGGTTTGTACCAACAAACGGCTATCTGCTGTACTTATACATAGAAGATAGTCGCTTGTTCGTCCAAACCAACTATGGTAAAATTACAGATATTATCAAACTTTACAAATTGCTCCAATATGAAATTATTTATTATATTTAATTCTGTGATGAAAAATCAATATGATTTTCTAAAAATTACACTAAATTCATCATAATAATATTTTAAACATAAAATAAAACAGAAAAACTAAAACTCAAAAATCGAAAAATAGCTAAAACAACACTATACTGTACACTATATTTATTATACTTATTTAGCAGATTATCCTACACTCGCTAGTACCATATTAATAGGTTTAGTGCTGACAATGCATAAGAGTTTGATAGCCTACTGTGCTGAAGCTAATAATTGAAAGCTGAACAATTTTATTTAATTGTGATTGTAAATACATATTTATTTGGCATGCCTTAGTTTTTATAAAATATTTTTGTTTTTTGGATCATATAGGACATATACTAATATTTAATTTATCAGCCAAAAGAATTTTATACATGTTTTATTCCATGCTAGTAATTTGAAAAAAGAACTTCATGATCCATATATGTGTCACGTAGCACACGAGGAAAGAAAATCGTGACACGTATATGGCTCACACCGCACTGAACCTGTTAATAGAAAAATAGCAATAACTGCTATTAATGCAGCATTTACTACTAAAATAAAAGTAATTATTGCGATTGAGTAACTAAGTCCCGCCATTACCATATGAAAAAGTTATTTGTACTAGATAGGACTTTTCTCCGTGTACTCACGATTCTTTTATTTTAAAAATTATTTAGGAGAAAAAAAAGAACCTAACAAAAATGTATGGTTGTAAAAAATAGGTAATTTTATGTTCTTTTTAATGAATTGGTAAGCAATGACCGCGCCGTTCTCAAGATATAAGCGATCAAAAAAAATTAAAAAAACACAAAACCTCAATATTTTTTAAAATTAACTATCTCATACTCTGAAAAAACATACAGGTAATGAGATAGGAGAAAGCTACCTTTTTGTAAAGTTTCGGATAAAATGCTGCCAATTTACTTCAGTTATCGTCGGAGAAAGAAAATGAATTGTTTTTACAGAATTATTTTTTTTTGGGTAAAAGAAAATGGTCAATGCTCAAAAATTATATTGAACATTCTTCTACATATACCTAATAATCTCAAATTTTTTAAAAAAATTTTCATCATATGTTTTTGAGATATAACCGTTTTAATAAAAAAACCCGAAGAAATAAAATTAAAAAATCAAAAAACCACTAAAAAGACAAAAACGAATCGAAAAATAAAAAAATTAAGGTGCATTTTCATGAAGCGTCAATGTTTTGCGTCAAATTGACCACGTGATATTTTTACGCGCGCTTTCGCATTTGTCATGTTAAAATTGTTTAACTTAAATAAACAATTGAACTGTCATAGATACTATGCATATCATGTAAAAGGTTATCTAAATAAAAAGTTTCAAAAAGTGTTGAGAATGTATTTATATTTCAAGAAAACATATTTGAACGTTTACAAAACATCATTAAAGTACAATATTACTTTTTAGGAAGATCATAATGTGTAAACATTGAGATTCCCCCGTAAAATGTCACGTGGTCGAGTTGACGCAACAAATTTGACGCATCGTGAAATTGCACCTTTATTGTGCCGCTTTTCTTTCAGAAGAACAAAAAAAATGAACCATGAAACAGTAAGTTTCACCGTATATATACGCGGAATAATGCTGATCCACGTCCATACACACACACACACACGCACACGCGCACGCACACGCACACGCACACGCACACGAACACGCACACGCACTCGCACACGTACTCGCACACGCGCATGCACACGAACACGCACATGCACACGTACACGCACACGCACACGCACACACATACGCACACGCACACGCACACACATACGCACACGCTCACGCACATGAGCACGCTCACGCATACGCGCACACCCTCGCACGCATGCACGCACGCACGCACCCACACACACACGCACACACACGCACATACACACGGACGCACACACACACATATCTCTAACATGTCTTTAGCTAAACTTTGTTTTACTATTACAAAGCTTACTGTTTGAGGAAGCAATGAAATTTTTTTTTGGATTTTACTGAGGTCTGCTCCCTTAAGGCTAGAGAATACTTGAAGGGGTAAAAAAATAAACTTTTTCTTTCTTCAAAACAGTGTTCCTTGAACACACAACACACTCGTACACACTTCCACACACACACACACACACACACACACACACGCACGCACGCACGCACGTACGCAAGCACGCACGCACGTACGCACACACACACACACACACACGCACATATACGCAGATACACACTCGCACACACTCACACATATACGCATCCCAGAGACATTTTCTGAAAATAGTGTACTTTCAATTAAGCCTCAAAACATATTTCTAACATGTTTTAAGTAAAATTTTTTCTTACTTTCACAAAGCAAAAAATTTCAGAATTATATATTTAGAATAGTTGCTTTTAAAGGAAATATTTTTATTGGATCATAAAAAAATTTCTTTTTTGAGTTCAACTCAGGCTGGTCCCCTTAAATTTTAATCCTTGCAGCATATACTAAAACTTTTACGGTTTACTCTTTGTAAGAGCTATAGGGCTTTGTCGATACTGGTCGGTGTCGCGCTATATGCATGTGCTCGAGCTCTTCAACGCAGGTTAATACGTCAGTCGATTCCCGAACTTTGACCGGTCTGGGAGGTTTCATAATATTAATATTTGCTTGCGTTTATAAAAGAACAAAGAGATTATACGTTTTAGAGGTCTATAGATAAATAAAGTATTAACTACATTTATAAGTCCATACACATGTATTTGCCAGTTTGTGCGTGCACAAGGATAAACTATAGGCTGTAACTTCGCAGGTTTCCCGATGTTTTTCAGTTTTTATATGGGTAAGTCCGCCTGAAATCTTTCAAGGAATAAAATGAGACCTTCAACATTAAAATCGAATAACGAATACAAAGGTTCGGATCGTTTGTTTTAATCAAATTATTTTTTAATTTACGCGATATCTAATTTTGCAATATCGAAGTTTTCATAAAACAATTTTTTTGTCACTTAAGTACCCTTTGTTTTATACTATAACGTTTCTGTGATTGTAACATGTAAACAAATCATTGTATAAAATTTTATTTTTAAGGTCGATTCTCATGAAAGAACCACCTTAATATATCGATTAAACCTTCACATTTGCCTGTAATCGATGTAAACGAATCTTTAAATGACATATTATGTTCATATCAACCCATAAACGTTGGAATTGTAGCTGGCGAAAGTTTGGTGCCTGAATTCCGGTAATCAAGAATCGTTTCTGCCGCCCATCGGTAATATTAAATGTTTAACTTGGACTAATACTTCTTGATAATAATTCCGAATAACATATATAATAACAAATATATTACGATGTTATCAAATTCTTAAAATATATTTTTATATTTCTTATTGGGACAAAAAGTTATTTTTTCCATGTACTCGTTAAGGAGCTTTGCGTTTGTGATCTGACCTTTAATCAGAGTTTCGATGTTTAAGCAATCTTTGGGACTAAAGGATAAAAAATATAGACAAGAATCTGAGTTATCGATATTAATTTATGACGTGCTTATCTTATAATGCTTAGTTGATGTTGGGAATGACGGAAAGTGGCAATGCTATTTATTATACAACCCTTATACTACTTATAACTTCTTGTATGCCTTGTTCTCGCAATGTTTCACTGTTGCGTATTACTCTTTTTTTAAATTAATAATCTACTATTTTTATTCTGTTTAAAGGACCATATAAAAAAAAGTTCTAGGTTTATACAGTAATGTAACTTTATATTACTTTCTACGCCTTACAAGCCCAAAAAGATCAATAAATGAATAAATAGGTGATAATACTGTGTAAACTATGAACTTTTCCAAATATTATATTCTCTCTTAAAATGTTATTGTAGATGTTTAGCTTGAAATACTGAAAAATACATTATAATGAATGAATAATAAAATATATTATTAATACGATTTTTCTAATACTGTTTATACATTACCTACGTAATGCAAGAAAGTTTCATTTTTTCTGTCATCACAATTATATATTCCGCTACCATATTTAGTTATAATAATGAGACTATAAAACAAATCGCCCTGCAGTGCTTTGATTGCTTCTTTCGTGAAGCTTAGGTCGAAAAGTTTTCTATAGTAGTTTGGTCTTTTCGTATCAAACTAGATCTGGGAAAGTCTAAATGATGACGGCACACCCGTGGGTATTATTATATCACACATGTTATTTCTGATACAAATAATATTTCTAAGATTTGATTTTCAAACTCAGTAAAATAAATATTGAGCATGAAAATGTTATAAAACTTTTCACGTTAACTTTTTAAATGATTTTTCAATACGCTGAATGAAATATAATCTCTTGAGAATCTGGTGATTCTTTTAAAGAAAGTTAAAATTTGAATATTTGGATCTAACAAAAATAAAAAGTACTTGAGTATACTATATTCTCTGTGATAACGACGGAAGGTTCTGATTACATTGTATATAGTTATACAAATCAAACACTACCATTACAGAAAATGATAGAGGATCGGAATGGCATTAATTCTAATATTATTGTGATATAAATGCAACTGTTAAGGATTGTGAGAAAATTAGTTAATACTCATTGTAGTTACAATATTATAACTATACATATTACTACTAGAACATTGCTCATTCAAGATTTCAATAATAATACAAACAATTCATTCAATTATTTTTTAACCTGATCGAAAAATTAAAAAAAAAGAGTTAAAATTACAAGTAAGTTATATCTGTTCTTTTGTATTGATATAGTAGACATATCATTTTACATTAAATTTAGCTAGAAAATTTTTAAATATATTTATTTGAAAATCCTTTCATATTTTTTAATGTTAACGCAATTTTATTTTTTAATAAAAATAAAAGCTTTATAGATAAAATTAATAACGTATATCTACTAATTACTGTTATTTAACTATTTAGTTTCTTGTATAAAATATTTCGCTACGTAGTTTTGTATCTTAGGCATTCAAAAAATTGCCTGAAATATCGTAGTTACCTGCACCATGAATCTCAACAGATTTTTTAAGATAAGGCTTAGAAAAGTGCCACACTAGATAAGATGATATTATGTTAATAAAAGGTATTTCTGCTTAAGTAAAGATGATTATAGGATCTTAAGAACATTTACAACAGACATAAAACGCAAAATTAAATATTTATTTTCTTTTTTTAATAAATATTAACGTGGTTATGTACTGGTACGTGAAAATCGATTTTGTCCGATAACTGACCAACCGACCAGTTATTAGTCAAGTCGCCGTCTAGCGTGCTTGTTTGTTTGAAATAGTACCTAACCACGGAATATTACATAGAGATATTGCTATATTCTCTGGCAATAGCTTCGATTTTCGTTACCAAAATTTTCTGTATAACAATCGTAAGTATACTAAATATATTAAAATTCAGTCTTAATCCAAAAATAGTAAAATAATATATTTATTACATATTTCTGGTAACACATGTTTGGATTACACGCTTTCTTATGTCTATGAAACGGAACCAAACGGAGTGCATCTGGTCTTTGCGTCATTCTTTTTCGAGCTAGAATGAGCCGCTATACGCGCCGACGACCGCCGAAAACATACATAAGAAACTTGACAATGTCATCGCATTTAAACTATACAGAAAGTCTTAGAGACCTTTTGCATAGGAACTTATTACACAGTTACATTTTCTTATTACTAATGGATTCTATCAATAACAGCGTTCATAAGAGCTTATGTATTTGACCGACCGTACAGTACATGTATCGGTCGCAAAACTGCGCCATTTAAAAGTTATGCACGTAGCGAATATAGACATCAAAAAACACGTTTTCGTGCAAATGTGACAAAAAGTGAATTATTTAGTAGATTAAGATTCTTAAACTGTTAAACTATTTACAAAATGAATTATTTATTTAATAATAAATAAGAAAAATAAATAAAAAAATAAATAATTTATCTTACAATTAGAAACAGTCTTCATTTTTTAACCCCCCATGCCTTAAATAACTACCTTACGCAATTTTTTATTATTAAATGTTTTGAAATATTTCGTTCTGTATCACTTTTTTAGTAACTTTTAATCCCTTAGCTTTGTAAGATAATTTTTTTTTATTGAAAATTTCTTTATAATGCTATAAGTCATAGCCAGTTACTAGGGCATCAAAAGTTGGACACCGGGACAGGTCGATTTTGGGTGGCCATGTACTGGTACATCGGACTAACTAACGTTTTGATTTATAATTTACTTAATATTATGAAAAATATTGTTCTTCCACTTTTTTTGAGAGATAATAATAATATATGTCAATAAGTAAAAGTATTTTAGTCTAAAATGCTTTATATTTTAGGTAAACTATCTTCGTGTTACTAAGTGGACAGTTACTGGTACATTTACCTTAGAAACGCAATTTTCGGAATACGTACCTTTTCAGTTATTATTAACTATTTGTTACTTTGAAAAGTCTGGCTCTCACACGTTACAGTCCTGGATGCATGCCCTTAACAGTAATGTTTATTATTTCGCACATCTATTGTTAGTATGGCAATCGCATATCACATTTAAACTCCGAATAATAACCTACAAAAAAATTGTATTTAACATAAAAATTGTTCCAGTGATCCGTTATAATTCGTATCGTCCTTATTCTCAAATATACTACACATCTATAGTTATGCATGACCAGTCCGCCTGTTACATCTGATTATGAAACTTTATCATTCAATAACCAAATCAACCGGCTCGTCCGACTGTACACGATTATCCACTTAGTCCTACCCGTCACGAATTCCACCCGCATACACATAACACATACCACATGCATACATGCACACACGCAAACACGTACAGCCGCAAATACGCACTCACACACGACCAACGAAAACAGGAGGGTGCACGAGAAAGACAGAAACCCAATACTCGAATCGTGCAGGCCATTAACGCAAGTTTACAATCGCGAATTACCCGCAAGAAACCACTCTCGCGTGCGCCCGTATTAGATACTCAACGATGGCGCGCTGCCGAGAAGCCACCGTATTTCTGCGGCCACTTGTACATATATACCTGCACAACGTGTATGTATTGAAAGTAACAGCGCATTATACCATGTGTATGCACAGTAATCGCTCTACACTCACACATGTGACATTTAACCGTACACCCATACATAGACACACACACACACACACGCACGCATACATGCACATGCGCACGCATACGCATACACACACGCGCACCCACACCCACACATACACACACAAACACACACAGTCATGGTTGATGGTCGAATGGGCGAATAGTCCGACTCGAGGAGAGAGTACAGGAGCTTACACGCTGTGTAATTCGATTGAGGACCGCGCGCGTTCCTAAGTCAAGTCCAATATCGTTGCCAATAATGCGCCGAGATCGCGGGCGCGCGTCGGACCCTTCGAGGCGCGGAGGAGCGCGCGCGCGCGCATCACTCGATTATTCAATACAATTTACTTGCGCCAGAGACGGAAACTCGGTTAGGCGAAGTTATACACGGCTGCTGCACATTTTTCCACGTCGAAACTTTGGACGATGGTTCTCGCCTCGTCTTCTCGCCCTATCCCTCTCGCTCTGGGTCGAAGTTGGTAGATATGTACTCTGCCTGCGGTATATAGGTACGGACTGAACGGCTGCTGCGGGTGCGCGGTTCCGCACGCAGGCGTGTCGAGTAAAAGAAACGCAGAGACGATGCGGTCCGAGGCTGGAACTGATTGAACTTTCGGGCTCGTTGGAAATTACATCTTTTATTCTGGAGCGAGGGAGATATACGTTTGAACGATCTCAGGGCAAGAGCGCGAAAGTTGTTCTGCGAGTTCAGAAGGGGAGAAGAATTTCTTTCATTTCCAAGGGGAGGAATCTATATATTTTTATTGGTTTTGTTTTGGATTTTGTTACCAAAATGAGTGCAATCAATAGATGTATAATTCTAAGTAGGAGAGTATCAGAAATCTGAGTCGTGAATTTATTAACCCGTGAATGCCTAACTTTCCCTGTACATATAGAGAACTTTACAAAGAACATTGGACATTTACTCTAACAGAATATTAATATTTGCTAAAAACGGTTTTTAAAACAGTTCAACATTCAAAACACCGTTGCCAATTCATTGGCACTTAGCTTCCTCAAACCTTATTAATTGTTCCAACTTGAAATTATTTGGTCTATTTAATTGTGGTAATAAGTCTAAACTACAAGTCCATTCTTTTAAATGTTGAGACATATAGATTTAAAGTTTTAAATTGCCATTTAAACATCCGCAAAAGTATAGCATAGATTATGAAAACATACTTAAATTGTATAAAAACTTAATAATTCTTTGAATACCAAGTAACATTTTTTTCAATTGATAAGAAATTTTGTAACACTATAAAATTGTTGATTAAATTTATTTTTATTCCTATAGTAAAAGGATGATTGTAATCACTGAAACTGGAAATAAGCGTGACTCTATGATGGAAGGGTACGTTAGCATAATGGGACAAAATTAGGATTGGTAGGAAAAGTGGGAGGGGGGTCGTGGCGACGAAGGTATTTTTTTAACAAAATAATGAAAATATAGTCCCCGTAATGATAAATTAAACGTGTTATTTCTTTAACATGGTGCTAAGAGGATCATTGTAAAGATGATGGATGAGTGGAGGAGGTATAAGATGGGAGAAAGAAAAAGCGTGTGGAATTACATATATCCTGGCCTAGTAATTAAGGAAAATGGAATGAAGTAGGTATGAGGAGAGAGACGAAGGGAAGTCTCAGATGTGTCCATGTGCCGTCAGTTACACAGAAAGCTGGTGGTATCTTAATCGCGGTTCACAAGAAAATGATGGTATTAGCAAGATACATCTCTTCTAATTCCGAATCAATCCTTTTAAGGGTGGTCTACGCTACTAGAAAAATAAACGTAGGAGTCACCTATATTTCACCTCGATTCTATACAGAGGTTTATAAAGACTCTCTCGCAAACAACTTCAAGGACCATGAGATTGATCTGCTTGGGGACTTCAATCTGCCCAACATAACCTAGTTGAACAACCTTCTTCGATGTTAGGAGATTAGCTACATAGCCCCAGACCTTCGCAATGCAGCGTCTGTCATTTGCAATGCAGCCTCTCTCTTGGGCCTCCAGCAGTTGTTCGAGAAGCACCCCCAGAGCGCTATACGTTGGACTTACTTATGGTGTCGCCTGGTCTTCTATACAACTATAACTTACCTGAACAGCTGTTGACATCAGATAAGCATCATGATCCAGAGTTTTTCAAATTTCAAAGTCAAGATCAGGAAATACCTAGTTCAAACACATCCTCTAATTACTTGGATTATTTTAGGGCTGATTATGGTCAAATTAATATTGCTCTCTCGGATACTGAGTGGAATGCACTCTTCGAGAGGTATGATTTAGATAATAATGTAAGCCTTCTACGAAGTATTAAGAAATGTAATAAATAGATTTACCGCCTCCAGAAGCACCAAATCCACTCAGTATCCGAGATGGTACGATACCGAATTGATTAGTTTGATAAGGGAAAAGAAAAGAGCACATTGCGCTTTGAAATCATTAGGATCTATTAATAGTTATATTGAATTATAAGGGTCTGTGCCCTATGTTTACGGAAGTCACACGAGGCTTATAAAAAAATACGTGTCATCTCTAGTGGATCGCCGGATGGTCCTCTTCAATAAATCCTTAGGGGAGTTTCCTACTTTGTGGATACATTCTTTTATCTTCCCCATTTATATAATGGAGATAAACATGCTGTTTCCAACTATCGTCCTATTTCAATCATAAGTTCGTGTCCTAAATTATTTGATGCTATCGTGACAAAGTATCTAGCTGACTTTCTGCTAGGTAAAATTGTGGAGGAGCAGCATGGATTCCACAGAGAGCGATCAACATGAACAAATTTACTTGTTTACACTGATTTTATACATAATGCTTTTAGAGAATTTTATCAAGTGGACTCTATATATATTGACTTCAAAAAAGCTTTTGATTTCGTTGACCATTGTAGACTTCTACAAAAAGTATGGAATGTAGGTATTAGAGGTAGCTTGCCCGGCTGGCTCACCTCATATCTTGTAAATAGGAAACAATCTATGAGGACTGACGACGCTACTTCAACAATAATCTCTGTCGATTCTGGGATTCCGCAAGGATCCCACCTTGGCCCCATACTTTTTACCTATTTTATAAATGATATTACTTTATGTATCCTACACTCTCATTGTCTTATTTACGTGGATGACATACATTTTACACTACAATTAGGAGCCCAATGGATGCTTCAAAAATGCAAGAAGACCTTCAGCGTATCAGCGAATGGTCAAAGTTGAACGGACTACCTATAAACTTGAATAAATACCATATTCTATCTTTTGCTAAAAATAGGTCCCCTTTCTGTTGACTGTGTAATATCAAATAGGTATAATTTTTGATAAAGACTTATCTTTCTCGCAACATATCAATTACGTTTCTTCTAAGGCACACAGATCTCTTGGATTTCTCAAGAGGTCGACCTCGGATTTCACCAGTGTGAACTCTATAATTTACTTTTTTAAATCCATAGCTATTCCAACTCGTACATACAGATCGGTGATATGGTCCCCACACACTTACTCTAACAAAGCTGCACTTGAGTCTATATTACACAAATTCATTCGCTACATTTCTTTCAAATCTAATGATCCAATGGATATATTAGATCATAATTTAGGTCCAGATTGCTGAGATTTAACAAACTGAGTATTTCAACTTTACATACGTTGCAGGATTGTACGCTGAACTTTAAGGTCATACATAATGATATAGACTTTATTAGCCTAGTCACTCTGTTTAACGCTGGATTTATTCCATATGCAATACGTAATCCGCGCGTGCTACAGGAGATACAGAACAAATATAACTATGGCTTACTATGGTCCTATTCACCGCTTACGAAGGTTATGGAACCAGCTTCCTCTAATGCTAAAAGAGTGCTCAGACTTAAAAGAGTACAAACCTCGTATTCTTAGTTTACTTAACTCCTCGTCGCAATTGTGAAATTATAAAATCATAGAAGTATAACTTATATTAAGCTACCTTTAAATTAAAATTATCTTTTAACAATTGTTATTCTTATACCAGGCCAGAAATAGTATATTACATACCTAGGCCAGTAAAATAAGAAATGTCTCAGATCACATGTAATTGACAAACATGTGATCTAAGGCTTTCTTTTTTACTGGCTAAGGTATGTATACTATTTTTCTGCTCGACGGAGCCGGAAAGCGGCAACTTCGTTTCGCGCAGCAGCCGGGAAGTTGGCGCTTTCCGGCCGGAGGGCAGAAAATTATTTTTTTTCAACACTAGACCAGGTCGGTTCTTTAGGTGGTATATTTTGATAAACCCGAGAATTGAAGGTTATCAAAAAACTTTTGCCATATTTTTTGATAATATTTTAATTGGACCGCTGAATTACTTATAGCGTTTTCATTCATTCCTTCCGAGAATGCCGAGCCTGATGGCTCATTTGCTGCTGCGACGATTTTTGATAACTCGTACTCGACTGATTAGGTTATTTCACTTGGAGCAAAAGATGACGAACACTGGAAGTAAATGGATTAGGAACAAATGTTTTGAAAGTTTAAATTATGGTGTGAGGATCAAATAAATAAAGTAAATTAGGATTATTAATTTTCTGATCCGTGCAAATCTTTCTCTATACATCTGGATCTCAATACCATTAAATTTCCACAATTTTTGCTATATAATTTTTGCTCTAAGCGAAATAACCTAATATGTCGATTTGTGCTGCCCACTCGGTGCCATCTGCGTCTGTTTTGTCGAACGACGACAGAGCGAGCCCTTCGAGTTTTTTGAAGTTCGATCGGAAGAAGGCTTCGAAATGGATTTCAGATCTTCACTTGATTTCTCAATTAATTGGACTGCCTTAATTTTTCTTCGAGGACCTTTGCAAAGAGCCATTCATCATCACTCGTCGAGCTTAAAATATCTTTCAAAGGTTGGTGAATGTTTGATAAAGTTAAGCATTGCCGAGTATTAGATTCATCTGGTCTAACAATAATCGGCAAACTTCATTAAGAGTCTTAAGAAAGCGCACATTGTCGAGAGGTTGATTATTAAAAAGCCCATAAGTTAAATAGCTCAAAGTAGCTAAACGTAACACTACTTCATTTTGCTTAGCAATTAATCGATTGTTTCTATCAATAACGGGTGTCTAAATGATATTTTTAACTTCAGGATTAATTTTTGGATTATCGATAAATGTGCAGTTTTCAGGCTGATATTTTTTGCCAGCTCGTCTTTTTCTTCGATTGGAAGGCCCTCTTTCAAAATACCTTTCTAGCGCACGACTATATCTTCTTGCATAGGAGACGCAAAAATTGTATCAATAGCAAGACGCTTACTAATTACTTGAAGAACATTAACATCTAATTCTTTAGGTTACGATATTTCAGCGGCATTTTAGTACTACAATCGTTATTTGATTGATCTACCGCGGATGTACATGTACAAACATTATAAAAATTAATATTTCATTTATCATTTTCTAAAATAGCATGCAATAGCATAGCAAAATAGCAGGTAATTCCCAGATATGTAAATTGTGCGTGAATTACGTCTTTTTCATGATAAATTTGATATTTTTAATATGTTTGACGTACAAAGAGGAAAGATTTTTGTTTTGATTATTACACATTTTTAAAAATTTATATATTTATTTTTCTTTTACGTAAATAACATTAAAATAATTGTTTGATGCATTAATTTAAAGGAAATTAAGTATACTTTATGAAAACGTACTTTTTTTTAATACATTTAACGTATAAAATGAAAAGAACATTTTTATTCGATTTTTACACATTTTTTAAAATCAATATTTTTATTAAAGGTGCACTTTTTATTATCCAATCAGCTCCAAAATCGAATCAGTTCTAAGTTGAGACATACCTTATATGTCTGCAAAATTTCAGCTATATTGTTCTTCCCTTCAAGAGTTAACGTGGACACAATTTTTCTGCCACGTACATACATACATACATACATACATACATACATACATACATACATACATACGTACATACGTACATACATACATACATACGTACATACATACATACATACATACAGACATCTTTTAAAACCCTATTTCTGAGACTCAGGAACCTTGAAAACATCAAAATTCATTAAAATCTCTGATAAAAAAAATGTTATCGTCAGATAGAATGTCTCTCGGAGAAAGCAAAAATATGAGCCCTTTAACATTAAATTTAACCGTGAATTATACGAGATATAGAAGAATAAACAGACCCATCACACAAGATATATCTATATATATATAGGTCAATCCAGAGAATTTTTAAAAAAAGCTGCGCAGGGGATTCTCAAAAATTTTCGATAATTTTTTATATGAAAGTACATGTTCAAAGAAACCCCTAAAATAATTTTCAGTCCTTTTTATTCACTATGGTACCCCTAGAATTTTTTGAAGCTTTGAAGCCAAAAACATGATATTTTCAAAAAATTCCACAAAGATTCAATTTTAACCATTTTTAACGGTTCAAGAAAGAATTTCTTCGTCTTTTGACCAACTTTCAGGCAAAGTTCTCATTTTAACCCGCTGCTCTTTTTACTTCACGCCCGCTCGTTCCGCCAACAGAAATGAGAATAAAACTAGCCTAAACTTGGTTTGTGAAAATCAATGCATGTGTTACAAAAAATATAGTGTGCACCATGGGCGAAAGGGCCTTTTTGACCTCGTATGTTTGCAGTACTCGTCTTCCGCTCGTGCTAGCTCGCCTACAACTCGTACTGCAAACTCACACTCGGTCAAGAAAGCCCACTTCTCGCCCTTGGTACACAATGTACTATTTTGCGCACGTATATTTGGCATTTGCGGGCGTAGAAAGTCTGTTGCGCCCGCTTGTTTTGTCGATCGGAAACCGGTCACTTTCACAGAAAAACGCGTAAATTGTGCGTGTGTGACAGAAAAATGTTTATTCTTACAATATTCTCTATATTCTAGCCAATAAGTCATTTTGTTATATTTTATGGGATAAGTGAAAATAACATCTAATATACAATCCCTTTTTTGTAACCAAACGTGTTTCCGAGACGTTTTTACCTCAAGACAAGAACGAGTATGTCTGCAGAGAAAAAGTTGTTCGTCTTATCTGGTTTTCTTCATTTCATAGCTGTCCCTTGGCGACAATTTATGGACGACTGGATATGACGATTTCACACCCTCGTAAGTCAAGCGGCCAGAGAAAGATAAACAAAAGCATTTTTGTACGATGTGGACAAAGGGAAAACCAGTGAAACGAGCAACGTTTTTCTTTACATTGATATATAAATTTAGGTTCCAGAAAAAAATATATCGGAGAAATGAAGAAAAGAGTATGCTATTATTATTAACTTTAAATAATGATAATGTCGAATTTTTAAAATTTGTTTGATTTTGTTATTATAAAAACACCAAATAAACTGTATAAGTTTTAATTATAATAAAATAATTGCTGCTTCGAATATTTCGAGTTATTTATTTTTATTCTATAATAATTTCATAATATATTACAAGATGAAATTATTTATCTTATGACAATATATTACAATAATTCCGATATTATCTGCATATATTTAGAGTATACATGAAAATTATTTTATCCAAATCGTCTGTTTAACTTATTGAATCATATGTCAGATCAAAATGGATATAGGTAATCATATACATTTTTATTTCAATACTTAACCAGCAAAGATTTCGAGATCCAGCTGGTCTTGAAATATACATTCTGCATACGCATTAATATTATAAATTAAATAGACAACATTTTATTTTGATTACTTTTTATTTCAATGTATAACTATTTAAATTTTCCAATGTATGACTCCCTTAGAAATAAGCAAGCACAAAGAAAATTTACTAGTGACTGAACACATTCAATTAATTGAAATACTTTCATTCTTAGAGCAAATAATGCATTAGAGTATGAATATAAAGTTAGACTGATCAGAGCAGCTCTCACGCTCAATCAAACCATCAAATTCGAAAATCACTCGTGTTTCCGCGAGTGGGCGAGCAATGCACGAAAGCCAAAGTTCGAGAGCACTCCCCCACCCAAAAAAAGCAAACTGCGAGCTCAAAAGGAATCGTGATTGAAAAAGCTGTTCGTATTGCAATATACGGAAAAAAACAGCTTCAGCATCGTTTGAAACTTTTACCTGGCCCCGGGGCATACACGTTCACTCGCTCGTGAGTTGCACATACATATACGCACACACACATATATATATATACAAATATATACACACATATATAAAAAATACAAAAGAAAACGTGTGCGCGCTCGAAGTGCAGGTATATATGCATCATACAATAAAGAACGTATCTCGCTCAGCAAGGTGGAAACTACCGGCCGTCGAAACGAGGCAAAGGAGGACGGCGACTATGCAACAATATACATTCGAAAATTGCCTGGAAGAAGACTGCACACGAGGCAAGGAGGGGTTGCGCAAAAAAAACGAGAGAAAGTCGCGTTTTAAGAAACTGCTCGGTGAAGTTAGTTAGTTAGTTAGTTAGTTAGTTAGTTAGTTAGTTAATTAGTTCGATAGTACAGGGGTTAGTGCTGCAGAACAGAGCTGATCGACCATGCGAATTGATTCGTAGGAAGTGCACCTGACCATAAAATGCTCTCGCGCAAGAGTGCGCCTAAAAACCGCTTCTCTTCTACATGTCTCTATCTGTGTGTACGTATACGAATACGGGTATAGAATACTCTTCGTTTTTTTTCCTCATAGCCAGTCGGCCAAGAGCGCGCCTGCCTGCCTGCCTCGACGCGAGGATCCGCGCGTAAATCTTGGTAATTGGAAAAAGCGCTCGATTTATTGTTTTTCCTCTCTCCTTCTCTCTGGCGTGTTTTATACCTCTTGAATGCGGCGTCGGGATATACACATTGATATATAAAAGTGTGTTTTTGTTCTCTCGCGCAAGCGAATATGTGTTGTTCTTGTTATCGGAAGGGTTTGAATGTAGCGTACTCGTTTTGTGAATTCGTAGCACTTTCTTTTGTGATGAAATGTATATATAGTTATTTGTCATTGTTCGCAAGCAAGCAATTGTCAGCGATGTGTCTCCAATACTTACATTATTTTGCGTTTTTGTAACCCTTCTGTTAGATTAACAAATGTTAGTAGTACTAAATTATCTTGTAAATATTTTTTTCCATTAAAGTAATTTCATTTTGCTTTCCCGCAGCGGAAGCTTTGAGATAGTAAAATGTATATTGGTTACAATATTATTAGTCTACTAATAATACCGTAATAATAATACTGCAGGATTAGTAACAGCCCGTACTTATTTAAATTAATCTTAGTTGCAAGAAATCCAATTATTATGTAAATTTTTCCTGGAAATAATGGACAGCTCGATATATAATAATACAACTTTATTAAACAATAAAGTAGTCTAATTATAAACTTTTCATGCGTCTCAAACAAGTAAGTAAAAAGTATAATAATTTTACACCGTTACTGTATAAACTTCCGAAAGTCCAAGCATACAACGTAGATCGTTATATCAACTTCCAAGGAATCATAACAATCGCATGATCGAATCAATAAGTACCGAGTTTGCTCTAAAATTATACAGCTTATACTCCTCGAGGGCCCAATTAACATCGCCGAAAATGCACTGTAATAACAGTCCTCCAGCCCTCATCAATATCTCCCTGTTCGTGCAACCAGGTACAGGTACGCAGCTATATATACATGTATCGCGCGAAGCTCGGACAACTATATTCGCCATGAATAATGTAGCGACGACCGCGAGTGTCATTATACTCTCCGCGGGTCCTCGATAAAAGGTAAGCGAGTTTTAATTACGTTAATGAATATTCCATGTTTCTTACAGAAGAGTATCTGGCTTCGCTCGTAAGCTGGTTCGTACGTATATACTATATATATATATATATATATATATATATATATATATATATATATATATATATATATATATATCCCCTGGTGTACGTAGGCGGAATGTCGGAATTAAGGGGGATCCTTTATATACTCATCCTACGGTAGTGCGATTCCGACCACGCCTCGGGCCGCACGGCTCGACTAGGCTCTTATGCTCGCGCAGCTGAGAAATTGGAACAACTTCGTATTTGCATTATACCCTGACGAGCTAGCTGACTATTAAGTAGGGGTAGCGTGTACTTGAAGCGCATACACCCTTGCGCGATGAGGCTGCATATTAGAGAAGGAAGGCAATGAGAAGGTTGCAGCCGTAATAAGAAGATCCGCAGATCGTTCTTTTTATGCGTGGAATAACGTTTGAAAAAGAATTAGAATTGTTCTGATATAGTAATGATCTAAAGTTTACTGATATCAGGTAAATAATTACTTATACATGGTCATACATGAGTTATGGCAATATATGAGCATATATATTTGATCATATACCGGGTCTCTCAGAGCTCCTCTCGACGAGAGGGCAGTGGCTCCCTAATACATTATCAAGTGATTGCTTCCGCAATGACTAGTAATTACTTAGAAAAAAATACAACATTTTCTGGCATAAGTTATTGCATTAATAATTACTGAAGTAATTACTTTTTTAAGTACATTCTTAAGAGGAAGCCGCATTCGCTGCCCTTGTCTAGTCACATTTGTGCTATGTATTCAAATAGTACTTTGTTAATTGAAAAACTATGAGTTGTTCCCAATTCGTCAATAAGGAATATTTTGAAAGCTAAAAAAGTACTTTACATTATTTCCTTTCCGAGAAAACTTCGACACGCGAAAACTAACCTCATTTTACGTAAAAAAGCTGCAATTTTATGTATCGTATGATTTATTTTCACTCGCATCACATTGACAAATGTGGTTTCTTTACATGCATGCACTGCTAAGAAAATAGAGTTTTGATGCGTAAACATGACACTACACACTATCTGATAATAAGAGGGCGCCAGCAGTGGGGTTGCCGCCTTGGTAACTTATTTTACTTAGATTTTTTTTATTTTAATTTTTTATTTATTTAGAGCTGTCTCCGTCCGAGGGAACATTCTGTAGTGTGTCAGGCATAATGTCGCCAGTGACAAAAACGCGCAAATTCATCCCTCTTGTCTCACGTACATGCACGAATTGCGGCGGATACACGCCCATGGTAGTCTATCTCGATATAGGTGTTACACCCCTACATGCACGGACTTACTTGTTGCGTGATATCCACATGGGCTCACTCGCTACTTAGTGTTAGTGAGGATGCAGCGCGGCTCTATGAAGGAATTAAGTTTTATTTGGTCTCGTAGAGGATACAGCTGTAAAACTGAGTCCGACACTCCCAGGTTGCTGGATAGTATGGAGGCCGTGAAATATCTAGTCAATAGATCTGGCTGCCCTATCAACCGGCGAATATCTCCTCCAGTGCACTAGTGCTGGATGGTGACCAGATAGGGCCCTACTATGATCGGGGCTCTTCTGTGGTCACTGTGTTGTTGATTATAAAATAAGTGAAAGTAAAAAAAAGTATTGCAGATAAGGAATGGTTGTGTTAGATTGCGCTTAAGTGGTCACCTTGACAGGGTGATGAATTCGAAGTTGTCAAGACGAGAAAACTGCTGAAGCTGTCCAAGTCTATGGTCTATTTCCTTGGGAAGCAGGATTTCGAGATCATAATGAGACGCCTGGCAAAATAAGACCTAGATCTGTAAGTTAACACGAGAGAAATCGTTGGCTCCAAGGAAATCGAGGACACAAAAAAGAAAAAGACGGAGACAGCGGTAAATGTCCTACTAGAGGAGTCTGAGGTCGCGGCTCTGAGGACGCTCGATTTCAGACCCTTCTGCGGCTCATCTTAAGCACATTGTTCGATGTACTTGTGACCTATTTGTTTTTATGCTTATACAATATTATTTGCTCACTTTTCTAATAATGTCTATGCTGATGCTGCTATCATATTTATTGAATTTTTTCGTTATTTCCAAAAAGTTTAATTACACATCCTAAAATTTATAGAGAGAATTATTCGGTTGGTTGTTTTGACTTTGGTTATTAACGTTTTGCTGTACTTTTACTCATGGTTTGCTAAGCAAATTCAGAGTCTATAAATAATGCCAATTAGCACCCTTTGCAATTCGGAACAATTAGTAAGGGTAAAGTCGCAGGGTTAAAGGGATACGGGCAGCTTTTTCATGGGTGCGAAGGTCACCCCAGAACTTGCACCTTAGTGAGGATCGAATATCATACGTGTGGTCTGAATGACAATGAATCTCTGCGGGAACGATCTCAATACGGTTGTGATTGAGGTAAAAACTCTGATGAAGTATCATGGTGACCCCACTGATGGCGCCTTCTTATTCTAAGATAGTATGTAGTGTCATGTTTACGCGCAAAAGCATAAAAATTCTGTTTTCTTAGCAGTGCATGTATGTAAAGAAACCACATTTGTCAACGTGATGCGAGTGAAAAGAAATCATACAATACATAAAATTGCAGCTTTTTTACGTAAAAATGAGGTTAGCTTTCGCGTGTCGAAGTTATCGAACGGCAACAACTCTGGAGTGAACGGCGACCAAGACCTCCCTCTACCCACGTGGTCCCTGGGGAGGTCCGCACCCGTAACGATGGAGGCCGACGGTGGCTGCCGCCTGCCACCTATCTGAGCCTCAAACTCGGTCCTGTGGATCTGCCAGATAGAGGCCGTATTCCAGGTCAACATTGTGCGCGCTTACAGTTCGCGTTACAACATACTCGTCTCGAGGCTCGACTCGGACACCATCCAGGACGTCGCCGATCTCTTGCAATAACCGCCGGCGTCCAGGAAATACGATGCGCTCAAAACCATCATATCGTCGCCTCCGTGTAAAAAAGGTACCAATTCAGAATCTACTTGATAAGATACCAAATCGGAAGCCGCTTAGAAAAGGTATCATTTGGCGAACCAACATTTTTTATCAAAATTTAAGCTTGCACCACTGCTGAAAAATTAAAATCAGCTAACAAATGTTGGCTTGCCAAATGATACCTTTTCTAAACGACTTCCAATTTGATATCTTTTCAAGTGGATTCTGAGTTGGTACCTTTTTACACGGAGGCGACGATATTGTCCAGGCTCACGGACGCAGACGACCACCAGCTGCACACGCTGCTCGCACAGTTAGAGCTGGGCGATAAGAAGCCGTCGCAGCTCCTGCGACAGATGCGCTCTCTTGCAGGAATCCACGTGTCAGACGACGTGGTGTACGTCAAGTGGCTCCCCTGAACCTGGAAGAGCTTACCGTAGCAGCCGACGAGCTGGTAGAAGGTGAACCCAACCCAGGATCATGGCCTCTAGTTTTCGACCTCGCTCCCCAGTCTCGTCAGGTCATTCGTCGCCAGGACTGCCGCCTGATTCTGCAGTTGCTGAGCTTGCAGCCCTGCGTCACACGGTTGCGCAGCTCATCGTGTTACACGACAGTCCCTGGAGAAGTCTCAACAAGTAGCACCCAGAGAAACAGCCGACCAAAGAGCCGCTCACCCTGCCAGCAGCGTAGCCGTTAAGCTTCTGCAGGCCGAGATGGCGCACCTGAATTCTACTGGAACTATCGGCGCCACAACTCAGCTGCCGGCCAGTTCACTCAGCCTTGCACCTACAGCACGGGCCCACCGACGTCTACCAACAAGGTAAACAACTCTGAACCTGGCCGGCGGTGCCGCCACACCTACTGTGGAAAGCCGCCTCCACGTCTATGACCGACGTACCGCAACACGATTCTTGGTCGATTCCAGCTCCGTGGATTCGCAGCTACCAAATTCAGTAATCGAAAAGAAGCTATGGGGCCAATCCCTAGTCCTGGACCTGAGACTCAGGCGCGACTACCCCTGGCGTTTCGTCGTCGCCGACGTCCAGACACCGATACTGGGAGCATACTTCCTGGTACACCATGTAGGCCTATGTAGATGTGTCGGAGGGACCTTACAGTCAGGGGTACGCCAGCCTCGTGGAAGAGTTTGCTGACCTAGCCGCTCCCTGCAATCCCTCAGCAACATTTCCAGACATTCCCGTGCGCTCGCGCGCTGTTTCCTAGGTATTCTTAACTATGAGTATTACTCTGCTGAAGTATAGGCTCCCCTACATGAGCTACTCAAAGTTTAGAAGCTCATTTGGACTCGTCGAAGCAGAAAACGCTTTCCAACTCTGTAAAAAAGGCATCGCGAAGGCCGTCAAGTTAACATTCCTTCATCCAGATGCCTCGCTAGGTGCCATAGGTGCAGCGATCGATTCTAGCTGTCTTTGCTGCGACGAAGTTTTTCGAGAGGATCCTCGAAGGACAACCCAACCCAATCCTTCATCAATATCTTCTTAGACTACTTGCCCCTCACCCTTGCTCCCTCCAAACGCTCGGACAAGGCCTCGCTGAGACAAAGCCACCAGCTGGACTACCTCCTCCAGTTCGACACGAACTTCCAGCACAGCACATTCCGGGCAAGGAAAACGTCGTGGCCGACGCCCTCTCACGGATCTGCTCGGTCACCTTGCCGACCCTCCTCGACGCCAAGACCGTTAGCGCCGATCAAGATACCGATCCGGAGCTGCGTCACCTCTCCGAAAACCCGCGGCGATCGCTCCAACAGCTGCCAATAGGACCAGCCAGAGTGAAAATTTCATTGCAAGGACGTACGAATGGAAACTTTCGTGTGAATGATGAGAACAACAACAACTCGTTTTTCATCAATAACAGAAATTATTACGCACGGAACACTACAAAATTAATTAATATACGGCTTGAAGAGGATGACAATTAAGTCGTTGAAACGTTGCTATAAAATACAAAAATTGACTCATAAAATCAATTTTCCACCCTCAAGTAAATAATGATGAGAGATAATCAACTATTACACTCTAATTACATAGGGATTGGATTGAAAATGTGCTGATAGGCTGTATGAATCGACACTTTCATATGAATAATGAGAACAACTTAACAACTCGATTTTCAACAACAACATCCGAAATGAATTCGGTCGATAAACTATAAAATTAATGAAAACATGGCCTAAAGTAGAGTGTTAAATAATAGTCTATGTAAATGTAATTTGTTATAACATTTCATGAATGTCATTATTTATAAAGAAAAACGTAGTAAAATTATAGGGTTTATAGATAAGATGCATTTTCAATAATAAGGAAAATCCACAATATATGTAACAAACATTTATTAAAATTATTAGAAATGATTTATAAATTATTCAATAATGAAGTTCAATACCCGTGCATTATTCGAATTTCAAAAATTGAAAAAATACAATGTGATACAACAACGGATGAAACTAAAAAAGTTTAAACAAAGGTAAATGACTAGGGGAGAATACTAAACAGCATATTCTTTTAAATCGTAGTATATATCGTAGTAGATTCTTCGCAAACTTTCGGAATTTTAACGATACCTTTATAATTGAAATAGATATATCCCTAAAATGTTGAAAACGGTGTGATAATATTACTCAAAGGGCTTTTTAATAAGCTGTAACTTTTCTAAATTGAGTATTCTCGAAAAGCAAGAATAATTATTTCAGATCACGCTAATTGCCATCTAGACGAATACCGATCGAAACATAAATTTTGTATTCTTCCCTTTTCTAGATATTGTAGTTTATTCAATATAGTACTATAAATCACAAACACATAATTGTTTACTAAATAATTAGAAAATCTCAAGTAAGATGGTAAATAAGTTATCGATTATAAAAGAAAAGAAATCGTTTATTAAATTGATAGTATTTTTATTTTTTAAATTTTATAATTTTTATTTAATAATAATAATAATCATAATAATCGACATTAATATTTGATTTGTAATAAAATATATAAATGTAAATTAAAATATATTTATAATGAAAATAAGGTAGTTAAACAATCAACACAAGTTAATTAAAAAAAATGTTTTCCTTCATTCTATTTTAAGACATTGTAATAAGTACATCAAGTTCGCTAATACTTATGATGAGACGATTATCAGGTGAAAATCAAGTTTATGTAACAAAAAAATTGTAAACGACTTCACTTCGCGCTCTTACTTTAACATGATAACATATTTTTATATATTTTTACATGATAATACACTCTAAAATTACTGGAGTAAAAATCTTACTTTAGTGAATGTTTTTTCACATTTTTGAAGTGGAATTTTACTCTATAGAGGTGAAGACAGAAACACTATAGTGAGATTTTCACTCCAACAATATTATAAAGTATATTTCATTTGAGTATTAATATAATTACTTCAGTTTTTGCTTAAACAAATAAACAAGAATTGTTTTAAATTAGTAAAAATTAACATTAAAAAATCTCAATTACATTACGAATACTTAAACAAAAAAATTAATATTTTTAGTATCAATTGAAAATTACAATAACAAATTTAAATAAACGTAAAGAAAATCATCGTTTACATTTTTATGTAAATCATAAGTCTTTTTTTCACCCACAAAGAATTTAATGACTTTATGCAAAATGTGCATTTTCGTCTCGTATAAATCACCTCGGACTCTTATTTTTTACATAGCCATTAAGAGCACAATAACGATTAACGCTTTACAAGCTACTATTTACAAAATTGTTGTTACTCATGGACTAGATACAGGATATAATACAGACGATCGCTCGCAAAAAAAGACATTAAATTGTAATTTTTCGGATTTGAAAATAAAAAGATATTTCGTTATGTGACACTACCAGCACCATTTTTATCCTACACCGACTAATTAATTTATAGTATAATAGCAAAGTATTAGATAACTTTGAAAATTAAATTCTCGCAATATTAAAATTTGTTTAAAGTTTTAGACATTTGAGCCTTTTTAATAGTTTATTACAATTAACTATATTTTCATAGTTCTATAAAAATTTGTAAATAGAAAGAACATTAAATAAAAAAGAACTATGTTTCCATCAACAAAATAATAATAATTGTAATAACTGATATGTAATTGAACACATTATTTTAAAACTGCATCACACTTTTTCAATAAAAACAAAAGATGTCATTATTATACGTTGTGTAAATAAATTGAATATTCATCCATAAATCAACAAATACAATAACAATACTTAACATAAAAATAACAAATTTAATATACAATGACTGATAACAAAATTATTTTTACTAAAACAATTGGTGATGTCTAAAATGTAAATAAGTTAACCGGAATGTCGGTACGATTGTGCGTGCGATAAATTTTTATACTAGAGTGAAAATTGACAGTTTCATTTGATTAATTTCCTATGCTATAAAAAAATTGCTTATTCTTAAATACAAAAGACAAGATCAACTCGTCTCATAATACAATATGGATTCAACGTAACAAAATTGTGCTAGAACATATACAGTAGGCTTGTTCAATCGTAACAATATTATATTTAAGTGTCGAGCGTCGCCTGGCGCAGTTAAGAAAGAAAAATCTCAACGATTTTCTTTTCTTTCGTTTAATCAGTCGCCAATTTCTCATTTCTAATGCTCTCTAAGAGCTCTCATTCGGCGGTTTTAAATTACGTCTTTTTTTAAATATACGTTATAACTTATGCTGTGATTCGTGCACAGGGAAGAAATATGTTTTCCGTAAACGCGCGATGCTTTTTATACAAGATATTTCTTACATTATAGAATTTTACGCTCCTACGCGAAAACAATTGCGCAATAAACATTTTTCCATTGACCTCGAAATCACAAATCAATGTAATAATGAGGTTATACATTACATTATATTATGGAATTTCATTGTACTCAAAGGATTAATTATATTCGTATTATACGCTACACGTCGCATTAAATTATCAGAACACAGTTTGTGTATATACGAAACCTCCTAAACAAAGTATACAAGATGTTCTGCCACTTCTCGCTGATTCAATCCCATCTGTTTTGTTTGTTTGTTTTCTGTTGTCTCATGTCGCGCAACGGCTGATGCACGTTCGCGATCATTAAAGTATAAAATATACGCTAGGAACTATATTAATCGGCGCGTGCGCTGAAACGCACGCTCAAAACATGACAAAATTGTGCTAATTCGAATTGCTCACGCGTTATAGAGTTGTATATACGCAAAATACAAATTACGGACGCTTCGATCGTCATATATTTCACGTATTTTTTTCTTTAAATTTCTATCTAAAAGTATAAAACAGTTTTGTCAATTATCTCACGAGAGCAAGATAAAGATTTTCTATGTAAGCGACTCAACGATTAAGTTTACAATACATGATGAAACCATTAAATAATTTCAGAGTTACTGAATTTTTTATTGACTTTGGTATATTCTCTTTTGTCCTTTAATATTATTTCTAAGTAGGTTTTACTTTCATGCATTTAAAAAACTGAAATTCACTTAATATTTATACTACATCATAAAAATAATATAGTTAAATAAAAATTTTAAAAAGTAAACATTGTAAAAATAATACATCATTAAGAGCAAAATAAAAATATAATTTAATTAAAAATCTTCAGCAACTCCGATTTACAGTAAAAATTTAATTCGACAAAATAATATACAATAGAATTACAACCTTAACAAATATCCTCCAATCGAGACATAGGAGGATAAAAATGCACTATCCTGGAATATTATTCGTTCCATGGATTTTGATTCGCAGTTGTAAGAATGACACACCCCGTTTGGATTTTGTGATTTCTCTTTTACAAACGCATTCGACATTTTTTTCTATACTAAAAAAATAGTCAGTGGCCTTGTGTGCGCCACCTGGCCTTTGTCCTTCGCAGTTCAATTATTTAAATGCTAAACGTCGATTATTGTTTACGCTTTTCGATGGATGTGAGTACCTGTTCCTTCCTTTTTCCATTTTCAATTATTAGCTTTCTCCTATGATCCATTTCAATGCATATTACAATGAAACGATTACGATTAATTCATGAACATTCAACCAATCATTTGAATTTGACACCAAGAATCTCGTAAATAATAAAAAATTACTTTATACACAATAATCAATATGAAAACATTTGAATGCGTATCACACATTATGAATTGTAAACAATTATTAGGAAAAATCTGAGCTTTTCTTCATTCGTATCATTGGAAATTCGTTAAAAAATGTTCAGACTTGCAAATGTATTAAATATGTAAAGGATGAATACGAGTTATGAAATATAAATTATGTCATGTAGTAAAACAATAGACAGTTGACATATTTCTTCTAATACCTCATGCTGCTTTTTGTGCAATTGTATTATATGAAAAATTTATTGTAAAATTGTACACTGTCATCAGTTTGTATTAGTTTTGTAGCACGCGATTTTTTCTAATAATTTCTAGCAGTTAATAGAACGAACATCAAACAAGATTTTACTTCGAAAAATACACTTTATGCATAATTGCTTAAAATTGACGTTGAAATTAACTTCGCACCTATACAACCATACATCAATGTTTCGTTCTTTTCAAATTGCTTTTCCAACCGAAAGAAATGCAATTATTTTTCACAAGTTACTTTCGCACTTGTACAAATTCAAAAGAACAACCGAAACTCTCGACTCTCAACTCAACCACCTCAACAAAATCCACGTCAACAACCACAAACAAAAAGCATCCAATTCAAACCTCCCGCAACGCCATATCTCATTCATCCCTTTCAATTGCCAACCTACATCCTACATCCATCCGAAATCTCACTCCACCCTCGACCACCTCCATCACAACCCATCAGCTCCAAACGACCAAATCACGCCGCGAGCCTGTACGATTCCCTCCCCCCAACTTAATTCAAGGTCAGTGACGACGTCAGCGATCACGAGTCAGTGGCGACAGCATCGGTGCTGTTCGCAAGCTGCTCTCAGGTGTTCCGCAGGTGCTCGAGCTCGCGCCACGAGTTGGCCGCGCACACGCCCTCGCCCCGCCACCACTCGTTCACGTCGCGATAGTGCTTGGCCGTGCGCTGCTCGTCGTGCAGCATCGAGCAGACCCGGCACCAGAAGTACGTGTTGATGAACTCCCCGGTGCCCTTCCACTTGAAGTACGAGTTGTAGAGCTCGTCGTCGGCGTCGAGCCGGTGCAGGTACTGGGCGAGCTCGCGCGGCGACTCGAACTCGTCCACGTGGATGTAGGAGCGGTAGGGCGCGCTGCGGGCGTAGTCCGTCGGGTGGGCGCCCATCACGATCGGCAGCACGTTGTGTCTGTTGCGGGTGGAGATGATCGTTAGTTTTCGTTTTGGATTTATCCCTCGTGGTGGGAAGGGCTTTTCTTTTTGATAACATTCTCAATGCTTTCCCACGAATACAAATACTTTTAGGCTCTATAAAGTACTAGTTCTTTTCGGACGCCTCTTATAACACTTTTTAAATACATTGATATAGACTAACACTTCTTGAGAACCTTCAAGACAGTTGTAATATTTTGTCAGAGAATAGGAGAAGATAAGAAGATCTGTCATTTTTTAAAAGAGGCTCCTGAAAATAACTTGTCTTTTTTTGAGAAATAGCGAATCATTCTATTTTTTGCGGAAAACACAAAAGGCGAGCTAGTCTGTACTGTAGAATTTATTGTATAATTATCTTTCGTCAATTTTAATTTTATGAGAAAAAGCGAATTTCTTCAGAAAACAATTAATGTTTTAATCCTTATATTCTCAAAGTATTTGTTCCATTTTCTAAATTTTATCGAACTAATTTTGTGTATCAAAAATTCATTGTACCATCTCAAAGTTCTACATAGATTGCATATAAGAACTTCATAAATACCATATACTTTTTATATGACATACGGCTACTATGGGAATTAAAGGTTTAAAGTTAATTGAGTTTTTATTCTGATTAGAGGATCGATTAATAAAATCATTGATCGGCCTTACTGTTATAGCTAGATTTTAAAATAATAGACTATATTGCAGTCGAAGTAGAACAAGTCAAATATGCTCAGACATACCAATATCTGTTTTATTTCCTCTCAGTTTTCAGAGCTTATGAAAATAATATTTTGTTGACTAGGTGACATACAATTAGTACCGAAAATAATTATATGTTATATAGAATTAACAAAAATAAAAAGCTCTAGTTAATAAACATTTTCCTACTATAGTATTTTTGGTAATAGGAAGATAAAACAAATTTTGTATGAAAAAGTTAATATTTTGCACTTAAACGCTTATGTAATATTAATAAATTACGAGATTAGTTGTATATAAAAGAAAAAATCAATTTCTATCCAATCGAACACTCTGCGTCGGTAAAAAAGATATTTAGAAAAGTGTTATGTATCATTATACTTATAAGGAAATCTACGTTGCCAACTGTAGATTTTCGATCGATTAAAATAAATGATTAGACAATAAATTGTTTTAAACCATAAACTACGTAATTGCAAAAACGATATTATTTAACCCTCTTGATACAAAACCTTTCCGGTGGAAAATTAAGTTCTATTTTCATTGTTTATCTATAAATGGTGTAACTATAACAATCCAATAATTTTGGTAGCCCTTTAATGAGCGATTTTTAATTGTAAAATTATTTTTTTTTCAGCGTGCAGTAAATGTTTCATTCTGACTCTTAATGTTTTCCTCATTTTTTTTAAATAGCGTCGATAGTATATCGATATTCAGGCAAGATAAAATAATAAATGAGACTTCTAATGGGCTATACACACTATCTATTGTTCTATACTTAGTTATTTGATTAATATTTATCAGTACATTTTTCACTGTTTCGAAAATCAATTTTTATGGACTGCTGAAGTCATCTTGTAGGACTTACTGGATACGAGAGGGTTAATATAATTTAGTTTAAAAAAATCAATTTTTATGTGCTAATGAAAATGCATTTGAAAATATTTAAACAATAATTGAGAATTTAATTTTGATTTTCTTATTTAGTTAACTATCTATTATCTAAGAGTTTGATAAATATAAAATAGCTTTTTACCCAAGACCATTGACGAAAAACTTTTCTGTAATGTAGTCGCGGCAGTTGGAATTTTCGAAAGCTAGGTAGAACTTGTAGTCAGCATCTAGCATTTCAAAGCATGCTTGCGCTTGAGATCGCGAGCATCTTAAAGTGCCGCAAGCTCCGTAAATATCCACTTGAATGTGTTTTGCCAACTCCTTGGCGTAATGCATGCGCTGATTGCGAGGATGACAATTAGAGACAAACCACGCAACCTAAAACAGTGAAGCATAGTATTTTTTAGTAAAAAAATACCGCTTAATTATTGTTGATCATTGCGAAATCAATGAAAGCATAAATTTTGACATTACCTTCTTCGTCTTATTGGCAGCATAATTAAAACTTTGTTGTATTTGGGTGACTCTTGCATCGTAATATTGCCACCTTTCGTAAGGCGCAACAATGTCGCTATCTCGTCGATAGGTTGCAGTCCAATTCACTATTGCATTTTTTACACTTTGTGTGTGGTAAGGACATTCCAAAAAGTACAACATCCAAACCTGTTTAAAAATCACATAATTTTCAATTATATTTATATATTTGATTATAAGAATCCTATATCATTTATGAATTTCTAATAAAAATGAGTGTAACGTAAACTAGATATAATATAATTAATGATTTAAACCGATGTAATTAAATCCAGCAAAACTTTACTCTACGCAGGCATCACGCTATTTAATTGTATGAAATTGCGATTTGATTGTTCATAACTTCAAAGGGGTTTGCATATACTGGTAAACTGGACTATAAAAAACGATCTCTTTAAATGTAAAATATTGTCAGATTTTCACCTTTAGTAAGGGACGTCCCTCTGACTTTTATCATGGATCAAAGATCTTGTGGTAAAATTTGACGGTCCCTTATATTTTAATGAACACATAGACACAGTTCTTTTCAAGGCATACGAATCTCTAAATTGTATGTTTTAATCTACAAAATTATTTTAAATACTGCTTCAGATATCTAAATTAGAGAAAATACAACACAAATTCTTAAGATTTCATCAATTAACAGTGCAGGATTTCTTGAGGATACTTAAAACTTATTTATAATTTAGACCCACTGTATTCCCTTACGGATTTGAGGAATGGAATATATATATATATAATTCCAATATCTTGCTTAATTTCGGTACTTTCAGACTTCGATAATTATTATGGAATAAATTCCCCAAGGACTTGCGACTAATCAATTACTTTTCCTATTCAATGATTCCAAATAATATATTTTTTATACGATATATACTCTATTCAGATCTTTCATTACATAAGTTAATATTAATTATGGGATTACTCCCAGAAATCCACAAGAAAAATAAAAGTTAAATATATGAATGTCTAGCCACTTTCAAACGTAACTACTAAACTCTCGTAAAAATTATATCTAATATTTAATTTCGTAGAACCAACCACAAAAAGTTCTATAATAATTCCTTCTAGAGAATATTCTCTATACGTATGAGAAACTAAATCATCATTTGAACAAGTACTATAATAGCAGTTGAAATTAGCTCACCTGACTCGGAGATCTTCGTCCGATCTGCGTCACATAATCCTTAAAAAGGACCAAATCGGCGTCGTTAGGATTATCACGAGTTATCATGCAAGTGTTCACGGGACATCCTTGTTGAAAGAACAGATCTGGACCGCTTTTCGCCTCGTTCATTCCGTGCGGTATATAAATTTTTTTAAAGCGGATATCAAGACTGGATCTGTTATAATCTGGTGGAACGAACATCAGCTAGAAGTGAAAATTATAAATTAAATTATGATTGTAACGAAATTCTTAAAAATTAATTGGAAGTGTTTGTTATGTCGACAGAATATCATGCAAATAATAACATTAATAATATTTTTGTTATTTCAATAGCTTAGTAGTATTTGAATATTATCTTTATACCTGATTCGTTACGCGATCATCAATAGAATCTTCATCTGGCCAAAGCCGTGCCAGCCTTCTACCAGTACGCTTAGATCTCAAAACAGGACTCGGTCTTCTCTGCCCGCCTTTCATGTACCATGGTCTCTTCGTCGGGTCGCTTATGTCGATTGTGCTTTCAACAGCATTTGTCGTCCCCGTTGTATTGGTTACCTAATTGAAAAAACACAATTTTGCATTAAACTCTTGATTAATGAATATTCGTTGTAAATATCTATTATCATTCATTGCATTTGCCTAAATATATTTGGAAATAGTTGCATTTATACATTCTTATGTGTATTGTAAGATGATAAAATTGATATAAAAATTGCATAATATAGATAAAAAGTGAAGTACAAAATGTGCAAGAACGCAACTGTTTCATGTGATCTTATAAGCACTTTATTATAATAACGTTATACACACATGTCACATCATGGTTTTAATATTTTAAAACGTGTGCTCCATATCAAAGTGATAAAGCACGAGCTGCATATGTGCAGGGTGGCATTTTATACAGAACACACCTCAGTTTAAAACATTCATAAAAATCCTTTATTTTATCATATATATGATAGCTTGTGTAAATCATTTTAATGCAGAAGTACCAATATTTTACGTTACAGTTCAGCTGCAAATTTTTTCCTTTTTTGAAAACAAAGGTAATAAACTATATATTTTTTAAATAATAAAACAATTTCTGTAAGTATAAAAACAGATTAAATATAAATATAATATAATATAATATATTACAAAAGGATTTTTACTTATTTAGATTATTTCGACTTATAAAAATTGCATTTAGTTAAATAAAGACTATTATATACATATAATAAGACCTAAATTTCTATACTCTCCTAGCCTCGCCGTGACAAAAAAAAAGTTGAAGCGTCCGTTTTCATTCTTTAGCTACGATCTAAAACTAGAATGCGAAAATGTAATTTGTGTGATGGGTTCGTTGATTTGAAAGCTCTATTATACATAGACAAGCTTGCGCGTGCTTTGCTGCAGTGTAACTTTCAAGTTCGCTTTCTCTGCTTCGTGTAAGTACTGTCGGGCCTCCGCGCTTGCAGTCACTAAGAAATTCTCGACGCAACATTGTCACTAATACCAGGTACTTATTTAAAATATTTTTCATAATTTATTTTGCGATGTTTTTTTGAATATTTGTAAATTTTAATGCCTTTTATAATTTCGTTGTATCTTATATACCGTGTAAATATTGTATTTATTTATATAGATGAGAGCTGCCTCTATCCAGTACCGGATTCCACTTGAAAAATACACGAGGGAAAAGACATTGAATTTATTTTCTCGAGCGCACCACATTCTCTGTGTATAAATTTATGTCTTTGCAGCAATATGTATCTGCTTTGTACACATTCACGTGTAAAATGAAACCTCGCCGGGCCTATAATTTTTCTCCGTCGCGGTGTATAAATCAAAATAATTAAATGTATGTATTGCTCAGTATTACCCATACAATTCTATCCCTGTACCGCCCACGTATTTTTGTATTAATTTACTTTTCGCATTTGAAATTTGCAAGGTAATAACAATTAAAACTAATAAAATTTGATTGTTTACAGTTTCAAACTGCGAAAAATATTAATGAGCGTTACTATGATTTATTTTGTTGAATCTACTAAACTCAATTTTAAGATTTTCTTTAATAATTAATCTGGTTGAAACAAATTTGGCTCTTAATAAAGATCCATTCAATAAAAAATTACATATATTAGATTTAATTTTCAGTTTGAAGATCAAAAGTTATAGTCAAAATCGCTATGGGTGGCAGTACTTGGCAGCTCTCGTCTAGATTTTACAACGAAATGTAATATTTACTGAAAATATTGCTTATATAAGTGTAAATGGATAAATACATTTCTTTATCAACTATATTGACCTGTCTCCACAATCGTATTTATTGATTATAATTACATTTAGTTCCTTATTATTCATGTGTATTAATATTTATCACGCGATTCAATTTTTAAACCAATAATTCAATTTGTTGTAAACGAAAATGTATGAATACAAAATGATTTTAAGAGCTATAAATGGGCAAAAATAGTCTACATATCATTAAATATGATTACATATCGTTATATCTAAACTACAAATGCAATTAATACGACTGTTTACAATCGCAAGTCACAAGTGTATGGTGTGCTTACATATAATTGCACAAATATAATTATAACACGTCAGCCATATTTATTCAGATACCATTAATATCTACAATTTATTATACACTTACTGTTTCAAAAAAATGTAAAAATACAAATTGTTTGATCGCGTTTCACAAAACTGATAAAAATCGTAAGAAATAACTCTGATTTATATAATCATAGATATCGTTTATCGGTTTATCAGTCTATCATAAAACAAAACTTCTTATGTATACCTTGTTCTATGATGTTTCTGTTTATAATCCAACAAGCGAAGTTACAATCTCAATCGCACCTGATAACTCAAAGTTTTTGTAAATCCGAATCTTGTGAATCAAATAAGACAGATAAAAAGTTGTAAAATGTATTGCGCTTCACTACATTGCCACATACAAAGTGATATACACACTAAGAAAACAATACCGTAACTAACACGGCGCACATCGTGTCGCTTAAGACATACATCGTAAAATTAAATTAAAAAATCATAAAAAGTCACAATTCGATGCGTAAGGCAAATTAACAATATATACTGGAATAAAAAGAGTAGTCTTAGAAAATCCTTACGACATGAATGTCGCCTATATACATTACGATATGGTTCTCTCCAAGTGCACGAGTGATCAAACCGAAAAAAAGAATGCATCTTCACGCGTGTCCGTTGCTTTTTTAAACAAGTACCCGGTCTCCCGCGTGCAACGCCACTGCACTGCAGTGTTTTACCTCGGCTGCAGACAGCTTCCCGAGCGCGGGCCTCGCTCGCCGTGCTCGCGCAGTCGAGATCTTCGGCATCGTCGTCATCGTCGCTGATGCTGATCTCGCAGGCGCCGAGAGCGGTCTTATCTGCGTGGGATATATATGTAGGCGTGATTCGCACACACGTGAGAAGAAATTTGACATCTTCCTCGAGCGTCGCGCTGTCGTCGCTGAATATATATGTACACCGCGAGGAAGTGGTTTGGGGTGTATGTGTAATAGGCCAGACCGCAGGTGTACAAGAGAGAGAGAGAGATAGGGGTGGCAGGGGATGATAAACAAGGATGTCTGGAACCTTTGATGAGGTGCAGTCGATAGCCACATGACGATGTTACGCGCGATAGCCCCATCACGTGAGATATTTACTCGCACGTGAAGATTACGTGGTTGACTTGGTTTTGGTTGATACGGCGTTAATTTATTTGTTACGTTAAGAGATCTTGAAGATAAGTGATGAGTCAATATTGAATCATTATAGCGCGTGAATGTTATGTTGACAAAGAATTCGTGACTGTATCAAAGAATTTTGGTGTGCTTATTAGCCAGGTTGCAAAGTTACTACTATTAAGTAAATATTTGAAAAGAACGAACATTTAACTTTCACAATGTTACTTTAAAGAGATTCTTTACTTGTAAGTCTACTATAACAGAAATAAATTTGTATGATATTTCATAAAGTGAAAAACATTATTTAATAAAATTGTGATAAAAAGATTTACTGATCAAAATAATTTATTTTATTTTTTATTCTATTTTATTGTTTAAGGATTCATTTTTCCCTTCAAATATTTTACTATATTCAGATTAAATTCTCAAATAATTTATGTGTAAGAAGATAAAGGTAATATAGTTTATATTTTTATTACATTTATCGTATAAGGAATTATAGCTTCTTCCTCTTTCAACTTAATTATTTCAGAGTATTTTGTAGGTGATTTATAGTAAATTATTTAAATAGAAAATTGAAATCTGTGATATCGAAAAAATTTGTATTACTTTTCTTTTATTATAATTTTAAATATTATTATTATATATTCCAACAACAATTTTTTGTGTTTTTATAATTTAGTTTAATTAAGGGAGTCTCATGTAAATAGTCCAAAAATCGATTTTTTATGTTTGCTTAAAAACCTTCCTATACATCTAGAGAATATATTTATAAAGTTATATCAGAATATTCGACCTCGAAAAATAGCTACGAACAGTGCGCGACGAACGGCAAATGTGGAGCGCACCGTAACCGCAAACTTTAAACGCGTTTCCTCGACGCCACTTTTTGTAAACTGGCGGGCAAGATAACTCATCGAATTTTCGGTCAATCGACTTGATAATAAATAATTTCTTCGCAAAAAAAAAGCATTTTAATATCACCTCATTTACATGAGATTCCACTCGTAAGTATGATAAATGCAATTGCAATAGGCCTCTTCGAAAATGAACCAATGGCTTTCAGACGGTTAGGAGCCTCGTCTTCACTGGCACTTTAATAGAGGCTCTCATTAACTTTTAATATTAAATAATATTACAGTGATAATTGCTAGAAAATTTTAAAGAGATCCATTGTGTAGAAAATTGATTTTTCTATTTTTTTAATAAAAAAACTATGAAACTACTAATGAACAAAATAGCGCTATGTAAAAAGTTGACTATCGATATCAGCCAACTATAAACAATCGCCATTTTGTTAATTTTTCAATTTTTTACTTAATTATGGTATAGATAATAGTGATCAATAATCATTATGACTTTTTTGTTTCAGATAGATACTTTTAACTCAATTATTAGCGTTAGCCATAAATACATTTTTAGAAGGCCCAACTTCAACGGCATTTATGTTTAGAAAATTTACTAAAATACCAAATTTATTTAGTTGCAGGTGTGAAAATTAGAAGTTGATATTTTATAAAAATCAATCACTCAAAAACTGTAATTTATTTTAGATAAATGTGACATTTTGAAAAATTACGCGCAATACAAAATTATTTCTGTAAACAATAACTTAAATTCAAAACAATGTACTGTCCTGAATTTACATATGGTAAACCTTCC
Organism: Gastracanthus pulcherrimus; assembly: GCA_949152435.1. NCBI lineage: Eukaryota > Metazoa > Arthropoda > Insecta > Hymenoptera > Pteromalidae > Gastracanthus > Gastracanthus pulcherrimus. The sequence goes on along the minus strand of OX424576.1, from coordinate 21,677,513 downwards.
TTCCATTCATTAATTACATCACTTTCTTATCTAAATAACGAGCTTAGATATCGTCTAACCGCACAGTTGCACACTTCTGCGTCAAACTATAAGCAGGCGCGTTAGCCGCGAGATAGCACACCGCACAGGAAGTCGCGCTACCATCCGCGCGCTTTCATTTAAAAATACATTTCTCACGCGCCTTAAAAATAAAACAAAAGAAAAAAAGAGAATCAAGACACCTATAACCCATATAGCTACATATCGACGGCTAAGCAGAAGAACCTGTTAACTCGGGGCACGCTCAAAGCAGAGGTTAACTAGGAGCGCGCTCCCAAAGCATGTTAACTCAGATATGGCGTGAATGACAGGTACTTTAGCCGATTATATCTCGCTTTTAGTTGCGTACATATTGGAAACGCTAAAAAAAATAGGAAAATACGTCTTTTACGGAAATATTCGTTCTTCTATTTTTTTTTTCAGAGTTGCCAATATACAACAATGCCGAAAAATAATTGGCTAAAGTAGTCGCTCTTAACGCCATATCTGAGTTAACATACTTTTGGAGCGCGCTCAGAGTTAACCTCTTCTTCGAGCGCACTACGAGCTAACCGGTTTCTCCGCTCAGCCGTCTACATAACGCGTAAGCTTTCAAACGAGCCACGAGCAATAAGATAACTCATCGCAAGGACAATATTCGCGTAACGTCACCTATACAACCACGCGCTTCACGCCGCCTATTATACCCCTCGAGTGTAACGCCAATATAAACCCCACACACTGCACTCTGTACGTATACTCACTTTGGCGGCGTCGCCGATCGTCCTGGCGGCCGGCTGGACGATCTCGGGCCTGATCCCGTGCCAGATCTCGCGCTGGCGCACGTTCATCACGACGAGGAGCGTGCCCGTGACGCAGACCACGTACAGGAAGCATCTCTTGAGCGATAGACGCGGCAGAGCCATGCCGCATTTGGCCAGCTAGCGGCGCTGGCTGTACGTAACCAATGACCCCCTTCCGAAGCGCCAAACTGCCTGTGGTTCCGCGAGGATGCTTGGCCCTTTATCCGCTGCTGCTGCTGCTGCTGCGACGGCTCAGCAGCCGAGACTCGTTGCCGCCTCCTGCTCCTCCTCGCTGCAGCGACATTCGGCTGCTCGGCTGTATTATGTGAGAGGAAAATTAGAGAGAGTGAGAGAGAGAGAGAGTGGCTCGTTAGAGGTGGCTTGTACTACTGGCTTTGGCTGTACGTATATAGGGCTGTTATGTGCGAGGGGGCTGATCGATTTGTCAAGGGGGTGTCGCAAGTGGAGAGAGGATTTTCTGGTGCTAGGGGTGGGCTTGTGTGTGTACGTAAGTGCCCTGGGCTGGAGGCTGGAGTAATTCAGCGTGATGGGTTGGATATTACTTTGATTGCCTATTCACGTGGTTTTGAGTTGTTTTCTTTTTATAGAAGACGTTGCTGCACGGTTGGTTGGGACGACTGTATGTAGGTTGGACTGAAAATGTACGTGTTATCGTTTCCAGTTATACCTCGGCCATAAATTCAGTTTTCAATCAACTACATTCTTTTTGATACATAAGTACAGCTGATTTGAACTTTTCAAGCTTTATATTACATTAAATGTATATATATATATATATATATATATATATATATATATATATATATATATATATATATATACATATACGAGAAAAAAATAAAAGAAATTGGCTTATTTTATCAAAGTTATACTCTTATGGGATTTAACATGTAAATCTGTTTCTGATAAAATAAGCCAATTTCTTTTATTTTTTTCTCGAAACTGAGTTATAGTACCATTATAAATCTTGTTTTATCTTAAAATATACATCTAAAACTATCATTGAAATTTTTTTCAACAAAATTGCTTATGGCGCTCAGCTTAAAATTTCATCGGTGTCTTGGCAGAAATTTGGACCAATCAAAATCATCAAATTTGTTGGTGCAAAAAATACTATCATATTCTGCAACAAATTCTCTTTCCAAAACAGACGGACTAAAGTACTTTATTTTGTATAGTTCTCGAAATAAAAATACATACATTTTGAGAAAAACCAAAATAATACAAATAATCATGTTTTTTAGCTTGGCATAAATTCTGAACAAATAGAAGTAAGGGTTTGAAATTTTTTTTGCATATTTTGGGTATGAAATACATAATTTTCTTAAAGTTTCAGAGTTTTTAAATTTTTTACTTGCTCACTTGCCGTAGAATCATACAATATACATATATATAATAAAATACAAAGCATGAAAAGTTCAAATCAACTGTACTTACGTATCAAAAAGAATGAAGTTGATTGAAAACTTATGGCCGTAGTATATATGTATATGGTGGTAATAGTATTTTGCGACACTGGTGGGGACGTTGGCTTTTTATTAGAAAAGTCACATGCGCTAATCATGAACTTACCCACCAGTGTTGAACAATATTTTATACTATGAGAGCCGAAAATCATGCCAAAATTGCGATTTTTAGGTTAGAGTGGTATAAATTAAATAATTTTTTTTGTATGGTTCCTATATGGAATACTGAGTCTATGACGGTATTTTAATGGTAATAATTTTATTTGATCTCCAAATAAACATAAAGTAATTATGACTCGTAAATCAATTACAATTTTATAATAAATATAAAATTACACTTTTATAATATATTAATTATTACACTTTTATAATAAATTAATTATTACTATAACTGAGAATTAGGTTTCATATAATTTTATGTTTATTTTATAGCATTAAAAAAGAAGAATCCCTAAAAATTATAATATACCATGAGGGTTTACATTCTGAGAAATAAGAGCAGCAATAATTTAATCGTAATAAATGTTTGCTTAAAAAAATATATGGTTCAATACATATGTACGTAAGCACTTAATATGATTGAAAAACATATTCAAATATAAATGATTTTATACAAATACTCGTGACTGCATCCATTTTATTGCAAAATTTTTACTTTTTGGAAGTAAAACTGAAACATTTTCATCTTTAATTTAGATGTACGACTCTATCCAGGGAATTGAAAAGTTCCGACGGGCTTTTCCAGTTCATGAAGCATTCCATTATCGTGAATATTGTGTTCAATATTATTTCTAATATTCATATTCATTGAAATTTATAAAATTACAGATAAAACCATACTATTATCATTTTAAACTAAAATATTGAAAAATTATAATAAATATTGCACATGGCCTATATTGTATATAAATTTTAAGGTCTCTCTAAACACTCGATATAGTTAATGTCATATATATATATATATATATATATATATATATATATATAGTAAACAAGAAAAATTATATAGTAAATGGTGAAAATGATAGGTTCCTTTATGTCTGAAAAATCAAAATTGACCATCGAGAAAATCCGCACTATAACAAAGAAGTAAAGAAAATTTACAGAATAATTATCGTTATTTTTCTTTAAAAGTAAGTAAAAAATCATTTCATATTTAGATTATTAATTCCTTTTTGTTTTCAACATTTTTACGATAATAAATACCCGCACGCGCGCATATTTTGTCTATGGTCAATTTTTGTTTGGCAGCCTGGTCTATATCCTAATTTTAATGACTTTATTCATTGAATTTACGAAGAGCTATGACTTAAACTCAGATCCACACAATATATATATATATATATATATATATATATATATATATATATATATATATATATATATATATATATATATATATAAATTAACAATGCAAGTTATATATATATATAAACTTTATTTTTATATATATTTATATATATATATATATATATATATTTATATATATATATATATATATATACATATATATATATATATATATATAAATATATATAAAAATAAAGTTTATATATATATATAACTTGCATCGTTAATTTTTTTATCTCAAAGTTTAATTCCTCCGAGAAGAATAAGTGGTGAAAAAAAGCTGCATTTTTTCTCCACATTTACTATATATATTTGCTTTTATTTATTATCATATAAAATGACAGCTGAGCCGATTACGACTTAAGCTCAGATAAGTTATTCAGTGTAAATTATTATTTCTGCGATGAGAATCAGTGTCGTACAGCATTTCCTCATCATTTCCCCAATTTTTCTATATGGGTGAAAGTAAAAAAATCGAGAATACCGCGTCCGATGCTTTAATGTATTAATTGCTAATTCTACGTACTTTAAGTGTTGATCTGTTCGTAAAATTATGAAACTACATAAAATAAACTACATTTTCTGTCAAAATAGACTTATATATTACCTATTGAACTTTATTTAATTAAGCACGATACGCCGAAAAATGTATTTCCGTAACGCGTACATAACCATGAATTTTACTTTAAGCTCCTTCAAATTAATGTTAAAAGGCTTTTTTGATTATTCATTGTCCATATATCTTTAACTATGTATATTCTAGTTTTTAATTGAGCCCGAAAAATGTAAAGATTCTCGTTGCAAATAATTAAATTACTGAATTGTAATATGTTCGGAGCGAAGTTCAGAGTTTGAATGCCTTTCCGTCACACTTCAATATTTTGTATTTATTAACTAAAAAAAAGACTTCGGGTTTTAAAAACTGGGGGATATAAAAAAAAAACAACATTTTTTTAATAGAAAAGATGTTTTAATTATTGAAAAAAGCCGTTTGTTTAAGGTGAATATAGGGAAACAATTATGCACTAAGCGAGTCAGTATGCTTTTAATTTGTTTCTCGCTTTTAATTGCTATTTTCTCAAAGTGTGAGATAAGTAAATAATTGCTTTAAAGGGGCAGGCATGGGTTAAACCCAAAAAAATAATTTTATTTACTAGTCCAGGAAACTTTTTATCTTTAGAAGCAATCATTCTGAAAATATTTGTGCTATATACACTTAGTAATATCTTAAATTTTACCGTTGTAAAACCTCAAAATCTTGATCCTACATGTCACAATAAATCACTATTTTCAATACCATATTTAATAAAGTTACTGTGTTCCTCACACCATTGTAGGTGACATGATGAACGAAAATTTTTCGTTGACAGTTATTAGACTCCTTTTGATATGTAGTACAAAAACAGCGGAGCATTTTTTCGTTAAATTATTTTTTTATTATTTTTTTCAAAGACCTAACCGATTATTTGAATTATTTTTGTAAATCAGTTGGGTCTTCGAAAAAAAAAAAAAATAATTTAACCAAAAAGTGCTTTACTCTTTTTGTAATACATGTCAAAAGGAGTCGAATAACCGTCGAAAAAAATATTTTCGTTCATCATGTCACCTGCAATCGTGTGAGGAACACAGCAACTTTAATAAATATTTATTGAAAATATTGATTTATTGTGACGTATAAGAACAAGATTCTGAGGTTTTACAACGGTAAAATTTAAGATATTACTAAGTATTTATAGCACAAAAATGTTCAGAATGATTACTTTTAAATATAAAAAATTTTCTAGACTAGTAAAAAAAATTGTTTTCTTTTTGGTTTAACCCAGGCCTGCCCCTTTAATATCTCAAATTAAAGCTCTTTATAAACCGTTTTAATGTATATCCTGTTATTATTTTATGAAATGTCTTAATAACAAAAAGTTATTATAGTAAACGTGATGGACCTTCAGTTCATGACGTGTCTTTCCGTAAGGTCTTATTCACAAGTCGTGCACGCGTGCGCAGAATGCTAACACATAAAGATAAACTTGAAAAAAAGTATAAAAATAAAATTAAAAAAAAGTAAAAAAATAGTTAGCCATTTAAAATTAGTTTAGATACTACCGTAGGTATGTAATAAATTGCTTAACACGCAAATTATCCATTTTTATTTTGTACCTAATACGTATCTAAAAAAGAAGAAAGTTTTTCAGCGTGGCTAGTGCCATATTTCTACTATTTATATATAATACTATAAGAAAAAAAGCCATTGCACTTAATTTGAAAGATTTTTATTCGTGAATTTTTGCTGTACTAGATTCGTCGATTTTTTTACTTTCACCCATGTATGGGTGATTTTCAGTAAATTGTCAAATTTTATATCCGATGTATTTATCAGCATTAAATAATCTGCATATATAAATTTTACAATAAATAGTATATTACGCATCTAGGGAGGTACAGAATTGGCGAGTCCATAGCACGTGTAAAATGCCACCCGAGCCAAAGGCGAGGGTGGCAAACACGTACTATGGGGTCACCATTTTACCTCCCATGGTGCGTATACTATTTTTCCTCACACCAGCACCGAAAATACACATTTCTCTCCAGGCGCCCGGGAGGAAAAGTGGTACTTTCGGTGCAGGTGTGGGGAAAATATATTTTCACCACACTGCGCGTAAAGTGCTGACTGTACGCCCTCTCAGCAGGCCGTACAGTACCGCATGGACTGCCTAGGGAATAAAGTGACTTGCGCATGCGCGATGCGCCTTTTTCCGCTCTCGACTGCGTCTCGAGCGGTAAAACAGCGCGTCGCGCGTACACAAGTCACTTTACTTCTAGGCAGAGCATGGGGTACTGTACGGCCTGCTGAGATGCGTACAGTCATTTCTTTACGGGGGTGTGGTGAAAAGTAGTATACGCACCTCTGGAGTACAGTAGGCAAGCATGCACTGTGTGAAATGCCGACCTCGCTTCGCTCGGTCGGCAACGTCACACAGTGCGTACATTGCCCACTTTACTCCCTTGATGCATAATGTACTATTACTATTTTACGTATCTACTATTTTAAATTCTAAGTTGAGCACAAGAAAGTTTATATGCCTTAGTAAATTAATCAAATGTAACTAAAATGTCACCTTCGTGGCATGCCCTTTCTGTAAAATTCGTAATAAAATGTCAGGTTTATATAAATATAAGTAAATAATTATTATTTTAGTTAAGATAATTTCAAACTAAGGCTATAAGCTACAGTTCAATAGTTGAATGGCATTCTAATATATTAAAATATCAATTTTATTCACGATAGTATTTTGCCCTTCGATTTTGCCAAAATTTAAATTATTTCGACATTTAACGAATGAATTTTAAACTTTGATATATAATACTATCTAGTGTCATTATTTTAAATTAAGAATATCAAAATAGAAAATCAAAACAGTTCCAGACGAGGTCAGTTAAATCGTTTTTTATTCTCATAAAAAATTGAGACCATTCTTTATGAGAATAGGTACACATTTTTCAGTCACTTCCGTGGTATTCAAATCTGCAGTTAGTTCAAAGCTCTACCATTTAAAAAAAAATTTTGTAGTAGTTCTTGCTATATTAAAATAAATATGAGCGGAAAAATTATGGCATAATTAGGTTGTTAATTAAATAAGAACAGATTAAATATAAAGTATCACCTCCGTGACAATGCCACCTCCGTGGTAAGACTAAATTTTCCCAGTTAGCCTTTTACTGAAATTTAGTAACGTAAGCCGTGACGTTGCGTCTGTGAGACCCCACGGCATTATTTCGGTAATATCAATGTAAATATACTTAATAAAAAAGTGTATTAGTAAGAGACACCAATAATTAATAGGTAAAAGAAATATTCGGTTATGAAAGTAATTTTATATATATGAGATAAAATTATTTCTTTAAAGAGGTTATGGGCCTTCATTGTTAAGCGCGTTAAAAGTCACATAAGAAATAACAAAAATTGAAAATGCGTTTACTAAACCTATTGGAAACGTTTGTAATATTTATTTAACTTGTAAAACATTCAAAACAAACAGTTTTTGGTAAATAGATATCATTTTTTAAGATTTCCATTTTCATTTTTTCTGATTTATTATTCTTAAATTGGTTATAACTAATTAATGTCATTACACCAAACTTTTACATTATAACTATAATGATATTTAATGAATTTACAAAAAGATTTTAGAGCTGGAATTTAATTCAGTTAAAAGATTTCCTATCATAATTACGAACTTTAAGAGTGTATTTTTGCAACGTAATACAATAATACACTCATTCAACGAAAGTTAAAATTTGAGATATTTTGACAGTTCATTGAAAATCATCCCCATCGGAGAATGAGGATGATCTCCGATAATCAAGCCGTAATTCTTCATGAATTCAATGAGAAAAATCATTGAAATGTGGATGTCGGCCGAGTTATTGAACTAGAATTGATTATTGACACAATACGCACTATGCTTCAAACAACTCCAACTTCACAGTCGTTCAGACCACTCCAGACACTCGTCCGAGCAACAACAGCACCAGCGGCGTGATCAACGAATAACGAAGAAATAAAGAATATTTACGACTAATAATAGTTATTTTTCTTTTTATTTATTTAGATATTCATGCGAAAGTTTAAACGCCTGACTAACCTTTGTAATTTATTTTTCTGATGAATGAACCCCGCACGGACACGTATTTTGTCGATGGTCAATTTTAATCTAACAGTTCGGCCGGCATCCAAATTTTAATGGTTTTCATGTAGCTGAAGTTTGGAACGTTCGTGAAACTATTTTCAATTTTTGTGTGAACCGTTTGGTTAAGGTCTAAAACAAACTATCCGGCATGTCTAAAATAGGGCTGAACCTTAATAAGGCTAAAAACAGCTTAAAAGCAAGGAATGATTTTTGTATCCCTACTAGACATTTTATCCCGATAATTTTTATGGGAGTAAATGAATAGCCTTAGAAACTATGTAAACAATTTTTTTCATCAATCCTTTGATGAGAAACCAAATTGAGACTCGAAAAAGAAAATGATAAAATCGATTTTATTGTCTTATTCGAAAGGTCCGCGTTTAATCTCGGTAATTCTTTCACATTCAAGTAAAGACTATTTTATTAAACATGTGTACATTTTTTTATCGATTAAAGCATGAGGAAAACTTTGTATCTGAATAATAATAAATAAAAAACATTATTTGGAGGTCAGAATAACAGATTTATATTTATTAAATCAGTTGGCCACGTTATATCTCGTTAATTCGTGCGCCACTGCAAAAAGCATTAAAAACTACATTTATAGTAACACATTCACGCAAGTTTATGAAGAAAAATTTTTATTCAGATATTCACAGTTCTGATACTATTGAAGCTAATATTATGCTAAATATCTTTTATTAAATAATAGATACTTTATGTATTTACTAAAAATAAATTATTATTATTATTATTATTTTACTTCATATTTGTACAAATCTCCCACTTTGCGCATATCGAGCAAGTGCTTAAATGCTAGAATCTATAAATTCTAACATCTGCTTAAACTGTATTAAACAAACTAAATTAATATTTCCTGTGGTTGATTACTTAGAAAAAAATTAAGAATATATTTAGATCTATAATGCAAAATATTGTATAAAAATTAGCGGAATAAAACGTTGGCAATATTATTTTAAAATAGATGAGTTGAATCCATAATGTAGCTTCGGTAGTATAAGAACTGTGAATATATGAACGAAATCTTTTCCTCATAATAAATTTGTGTGAAAGTGTTATTACAAGTGCAGTTTTTAATGCGCTTTGTAATTGTGAATATATTAACGAGATATAACATGGCCAACTGAATTAATAAGTATAAATGTTTTATTCTAACCTCGAAATAATGTTTTTTTATTTATTATTATTAAGAGACAGTTTTCCTCATGCTTAAATCGATCAAAAAAATGTACTCATGTTTAATTAAATAATCTTTACTTGAATGTGAAAGAATTACCGAGATTGAACGCCGACCTTTCGAATAAGAAAATAAAATCGATTTTATCATTTTCTTTTTCGAGTCTCAATTTGGTACAAAATATAAAAAATGAAAAAAATTGTGTACATAGTTTCTAAGGCTGTTCATTCGCTCCCACAAAAATTGGCGAGATAAAACGGCTAGATAAAGGTACAAAAATCATTCCCTACTTTTAGGCTGTTTTTAACATTATTAAGCGTCAGCCCTATTTTAGGCATGTCGAATACTTTGTTTTAGACCTTAACAATACGATTCGCACAAAAATTGAAAATAGTTCCACGAACGTTCCAAACTTCAACTACATGTTTTTTCTCATTGAATTACGAAGAATGTGACTGAACTTAGAGCTACGCAAAATACATATCAAAGCTTTATCTGGATTAGGGCTTCACCAAGCCCTCGATACTTGTCTTGATATCGTCTTGTCTTGTCTTGAATTTCGAGACAACACCAAGACAAGACTGCGTCCAACAATTTCAAGACAAGACCAATACCTCAGGTACCAAGAATATTGACAATACTTTTGTAACAAGATCTTGCAAGATTCTTGGTCTTGGCCATTTTAATTTATTTTTTTTTCTAGCATTAAAAACAATTTTATTTTAATTAATACATACATTAGAAAAACTATATAGTAATGGTAATTACATATAATTCGTAAACTTTACAATATTACGTCGTTAACTATATAATGAATATGTAAAATTTATGATATACGAATATTATAAAATATAAAGATTTAATTTAAAGTTTAGTAAAAAATATATTTAAGAAAATTCATTAGTCATTTTTACATCAATATCGTAGTATATTATTGTTTTCTTTTCTTCTACATATAATTAATTGTTTAGTAAGGGGATGCCGCATATCGACATTGCAGTTTATCGTTATATTCAATGAATAAATTTTTAAATTTCGCGAATGTACGCACAATCTATTTATCACTAAAAATATGTGCACAATCGTAAAATTTTATTAAAGTCGTAATTAACTGCTTAAAATGAAAACTTGATACAAGCTGCGTTGTAAACTTACATGCGAACGAGTAGCTATGACGTTTGAGGTTATGATGATCAATTTTCGGATCCAATGTATTCGCGAATGAAACGCCTTATTGCCTATATCCTTTTCTTCCATATGACTGTGTTAATATTTACGGGATTTATCCCTTATTTTATTAACCAAAAATACCCAAATTTTGAAAAAAAACTGGATTTTTGCATTCGTCTTATATTCTTTCCTTATACTACTCTGAATGAAGTACTTTTATTAGATTTTAGAAATTTTACTAGATTTTTAGAAATTTACAACTTTCTGTAACTTTACAATGACTGAAAAAATGGTACACTCAAGGTAGTACTTATTTTTTCCAACTCTCAGATTAGTAAATTTACAATTTTGCTGTGAATTTACAACAGCGATGTACACCTACTACATTCAATGTAGGGTTTTTACTATAGAGTTGTAGAGTTTCTTTTTTTACTACTTTCAGACTAGTAATAGATTCACAATTGCCGTTGTAAATCTACGAACAATTTTTTACAGTGTAGATGTAATCTTGATTCGTATATACTCGTTCTGACATGCACGGCTCATTTTATAATGTACCGGATACTTTTTGTAACTGTGTTCAAGGTACCGTCTACGCGCCAGATTCGGATGCAAACCCGTAAATTTTATTTGCAGTCAAACTAATTGATAAATAAATGTAAGAAAAAATTTAATTTTATTTTTATAATTTTTAGTACCATAATGCAACAATATTGAGATTTGTAAATTAGTTGAAATGAAAATATAAATTTTGCGATTATTTATTACAAGTACGTATTATAAGTTATTATACGATTAAATATAGCAATACTTAAAGAAAATTTTGCCTGCTTTTATAATTAAGTATAGGGGAGAGCGGGGTCATGATGATTACTTAAGGAAAACTTGTTATAAATAATAAAATGTTAGCTTTTTCCTTCTCTTTACACGTTTCAGAATAAGTTTAAACCTTTATATTTTTAATTTTAATAGTTTTAGCTGACAAAAAAAACGTAAACGTAAATTTATATTTTTCAAGCTCATAAAATTAATGTTTAATATGCAAAATATGATTTTGCACGAGCAAAGTCAAAACAGAGCTTTTATAGCCGTTTATTTACCTCATGAATATATACGGTATTCCTCAGATAAGGTAGGATGCACGGTATGTAAAGTAGAGAGGTGAGCAGGGAGCGCCTTCCTTACCGGCGAGGAGCTAGCCCCGAAATTAGGCTTTCTCCGGGAAAGCTACACTGGAAGGCAGACCCGATGCCCCCCGTGTAGGTAGAGAGTGTCGGTTTAACCTGCACGGTGTGGTCTGAAAATATGGTCGCCACTGGAGAACCCCTCCCAGTATAAAGCAGTTATGGTAAAAATAAAATACAGTAGAAAGGTAATGCGCTTACTGGGCCGAAAGGCTGCAGGTGGGTAAACCCCCAATAATAAAATATATACGGTATTCCTAACGCCCTTTGGTGCTTCTCCTATATACATACATGTAATACAAATCTAAATTTTCTATTCTTTTTATTTTCTACAGGCACACAGTAACCGGTCTTTATTAACATAGTTAAATTAACTTAATTTAAATAAAACTTCATACGTTAAAATAGCTAAGATATGTGGGGAAAAAATAAATATGCCTGTAAAACTATGCAGGGCAAACGCGCGCATTGAATTTTTTCGGATAAGATAAATATAAGTACGCTATGGATTAATGATTGAAAAGAAGGAAATAAGCAACCATATATGCATACATATTGCTTTTTAAAATGATTTTTTCAATAGAGTTTAAATTTTAACGTCAAGACTAATATTTTCTCGTCAAGACCAAGACAATATCAAGACAAGACAATTATATATTACTTCAAGAACGTACAAGACCAATACAAGACTTTAAATCTGCGATATTTTGCAATACCAAGACGATATTTTGGATAAATCTTGTATTGTCTTGGTATCGTGAAGCCCTAATCTGGATAATTTTTTCAGCGCAAAATTTTATTTTTACGATAAAAATGAGTGGCACATGCAATTAAACTGCGTTTTTTCTTCATTTACTACATATATTTGCATTTGTTTATTATCAAATAAAATGACGGTTAGGCCAAAATCCAAATTTCAATGATTTTCTCGCTGAATTTGCAAAGACTTACGGTATGAGCGCAAATCAGCACAAACTACTTATCAATATCTAGCAATGATAATTTTTTTCAACCCAAAATATTATTTCTCCGATGAAAATCAGTGGTGCAAAGTAACCTATCATTTTCCCCATTTACTATATATATGAAGTGTGCAATATTGAGTGTTTGAAGGGACCTTAATATAAATATAATCCATAAGTCAGTATGTTCAAATGTTCACACTAAAATATATAATTAGTTCGTTGGATGCGAATTAATTAATAACTTACTATCAACATAATAATTGTGCATTATGTGCTATTCATTTTTAAAAGACAATATTTGTTCATTTTTTTAAAAGTGTACATATATCAAAGTGAAAGTTACAGTTTCTGTAGATGCTTTTGAGTTGATTCTTTTCTTCGCAAGTTTTGCAAGTATTCAAGTTTTTAAAAGCCAAAGTAGCGTGACGAGAAGCGAAACGCGAAGTCGTGAGGAAAAGGAATAAATAAAGAAATCTACTTCGCAAGCAAAAAAGCTCACCGCCCTCTCGTGCGATCCTTATCGATGCTAACAAGCGTGCGATTTTAAAGCACAACTGATTGGGTATTTAAATACGGTAAAAGTCACGGTAATCCCTTGACCTCAGGAATAATACTATTATTATTTCAAGAACGCGACCTGCGATAAAGATAGTTTCATTTTGAAAAATAGTTATGCTATCCTAATAATATCCTCGAAACAATATTTTTACAAAAGAATATCATTATTGAAAGGATGAACTTTATAATTTGCCCGGCCTTGCCATACCCCGCCCTCTATCTACTTAACACACGTTGCTATAATACACAAGTAGCACTTTTAAACGTTTGGCTTCTATCAAACAGCATCTTAATAATAAATATGGTCAATCATCGGTGATTACAATCTTTCTAATCGAAATAAAATATGATAATATTTATAGCAGTCCAAAGGCCGAGATATCTCTAAAGATTCTGTTACGACTGAAAATTTGTATCTGCGCATTTCTAGATAAAATCAATATAGCCCAATAATAATCTTGAATTGTATGTGTGTGAGAAGGTAAGATATGTATATATATAAGACCAAAAGGGTAATGATTTTTATACATATATTATAGATACACATAAATATGTGATTCGTTTCAAGTTATTAGTATATCTAAAATAATCCTATAACTAAAAATATGATTTTCTTTCCTAAATAGACTATATTTCTTTCATTAGGTTTTGCAAACAGTAAGATAATTAATTTTTTTTAAACTCTTATTAATAGACTTTGACCTCCACTTATCTTTTTCACAATGCAAATTATAATTAAAAGTCTTTACCGACGTGGTAATGAACCAATACCGAACTGACAATGTCAAATAATTGCTATGCTGCTAACGATGAATCTATATTGATCCATTGATCAATTTTTGGAACCAAGTTTGAGTAGCAGTAATCGACTCATAATTATAACCTTACATGTTACACAGAGAGAAAAACTGTGGTAATTTTTGCCAGAATACATTGGAAAAATTACCATGGTTTTCGAGTAATTTTGAAATATTCGGTAAAGATATTAAAAATTCCAATACAGTATGGCAACATTTTTAATGGTAAAAATTCCTAGAAAATAATGTAGAATATACGATACATCTAATAATTATTATTTTTTCGGTTTTGAAATTTTACAAGAAGTGTATACACTTCTCACGAGACACTAACATTTTGATTAATTAATATTTCAAAGCGAAAACTTTTTTCATACTCTCTTTGCACGTACGTGTACACACGTTATACTCGTAGGTCAAGGACGTAGCTTATATTAGACGTCACTATAATGAAGACAAAAAAGTAGTCATTCGTGCTGCGAAGAAACTCCGTTTGAAGTAGCGCTTTCGTATAAGCATGTAGTTTTAACCTTCTTTTTAACGCTCACGAAAATTTATATTGTATTCTGAATTTAATTTCAACGTTACCTAAAAAATGTTTCTTAAATATCATTTCCACTGATAAAACTGCAATTTTTTAAAAAAAGACACTTTCATTACTTTCATACTATGTATATTTCGAAGGTTCAAATACGTCAATAAAAAAAGATAAACTTCTAGTATGCAGCAACTCCGAAACGACAAGAATCCTTTATGCCACCTTATAACACAAACAATATTACATAATCCTCCGTTTACTTTTTCATTAGACAAAAAAAGAGACAACTAAACGATCTAATCTACCGCGCAGTCAAAAGCGCACTAAACGACTCATCGCGCGCGCGCGCGCGCTTGAATAATTTCTGTTTGCTATCTTATCGGCGTCTCTCTTCGAGCGCGATCGAGGACTTTTTTATATACATGAGTTACGATCCACGCCTACCTATACCGCGCTTCGCGCCCGCGAGTGCCGTCGCCGCGCACGGCCGATAATAAGAAAATCCATTTAACCACGCGCGCGGGGTACGGTGCAGCCCGGCTCGTCATCAGGCCTGCAGTCTTATATGTGTGTGCGCACTGTCACTCTCGGCCATGTGTAATAGCTTTCGCGGGCCTTTATACACTCGCCGCCCGTGAGTCCGTCTCGTGCTGCCGGCGTTGTACAGAGACCGTCGTTAACTACACGTTACTCGCGCGCGAGCCGCGGCCTGCTCGACGATCATAAAAGACTATTTGCACAGAAATTTGCAAGCAGTTTCTTTGAGCTGTTTCAACGTACGGCTCGGAACTTATCTCGGTGATAAATACTCTTAAGTGATTGTTAGTTTAACTGATGTTCTTTGTTATATTACAAATAAGTATGATTTTATGTAGTAATACTTTTAAGGAAAAGTGGTTATCTTTATAAGGCTCCGTATAAATATTTTTGCAAAAAAGATGAATATCGCGTAAAGCTACTTTCAAATAATTATCGTTATGTGTACAACTTACTTCCGTCTTCAATATTGTTTAATGATCATTAATTTTACTGATACGGTTTGTCAAGTTAAAAAGAATTAGTTATATTTTTACATACTGTTAAGGGGACAGGCCTGGGTTAAACCTAAAAAGAGATTTTTTTATGAGTCAAGATAATTTTTTATTTTTAAAAGAATTCAAGCAGAAAAATTGTATGCTATCAACACTTAATAATATCTTTAATGTTGCTGTTGTAAAACCCCAAAACCTTGATCCTTTACGTCACAATAAATCACTATTTTCAATACCATATTTATTAAAGGAACTTTGTTCCTCACACGATTCTAGCTGTGACATGATAAGCGAATATTTTTTTACGGTTATTCGACTTCTTTTGACATATATTACAAAATGAGCGAACCAAGGTTTCGATCAAATTATTTTTACTATTCTTTTTTGTAAATCCATTCAATTGTTTAAAAAATATTTTAAAAAATGATCTCAAAAAATCGATTTATTCTGCATAAAAAAATAATAAAAGAAAATTTAACGAAAAAGTGATCCGCTCTTTATGTAGTACATGTCAAAAGGAGTCGAATAACCAACCAAAAAAATTTTCGTTTTTCATGTCACCTAGAATCGTGTGAGGAACGAAGTTCCTTTAATAAACATGGCATTAAAAATAATGATTTATTGTGATGTGTAGGATCAAGAGTTTGAGGTTTAACGACGATAAAATTAAAGATATTAATGTATATTGATAGCATAGAAATTTTTAGAATGATTGATTTTAAACATAAAGAGTTTTCTGAACTCGTAAAAAAAGAATATATTTTTGGATTTGACCCAGGCCTGCCCCCTTAAGGAAAAGTAGTCACCTTAATATACGTATCTCGTTACATCTAATATATTTAGAAACCAAATACTGAATATTTATTTTTAAATTAAAATATATTTGTTTATTTGCAGGCTTGTATGGTGACAAGTTTTATACAACTATTTTGAATTCGTTGTCACAGCGACAGCTATCTAGTAGTTCCCAATAGACTATATGATATGATATCTACAAGACTGGTAACGACTTTGAACTTAGTACCTGCGTTAGTTTCTCGCAAGTTCTTTGAGTGACATTTAACTTTCACAACTTTAGAGAGAATTTAACTAGAGCTACTTTTACGTCCAGTATCGGTAACTATGAACATCTTTAATATTTGTATGTTGGGTAGTCGATTATGGAATATCTGGTGTCCGATGTTAGCGTTAATGTCTGGGTGGGCGGATACTTCAAATTCGATATCTGTAATCTGCATTCTAATTAAGTATAAAAAAACAGTATACACGTTGACAAATTGAATGCATGCAAAAGCTATCAAATGACCTGACTCATCTAGACATCGAATTAAAAGTTTAGGTTTAACGAAAATGGTACACGTGTCAAATAAACCGCATCATTGGATATACCGGATGTTAGAAACGAGGTGATCGCACTCGCACATATATTGAAAATAATGAGGCAGACTAATCTCTGACATCAGTGATGTAGAAGGAAAATGGATATAGAATTAAAAGATTATCTGGACAATAAAAACAACCATGTATCATATTGTAGTCGCAGGGTCTTTCTCTCATTAGTCTCTGGGATCATGGCTGGATCTTTGGGTTATTTAAGACTAGAAGGAAGATAAGGGTTTTCCTCAAGATGTGATATATCCTAGCGTGATCCATTGCCATCTGATGTGTAAGAACTGTACGCGGACCTGCGGTTATACGAAACTGTGCAGATGTTTGCAGTCAATTTCTAAATCGGAAGTTTTTTCAGTTTCTAATAATTGTAAGTGTAATAAGAAAAGAAAATAATATATTCAGTATTAATATTAAAGGAGTGTAAATTTACAGTTTTGTAAAATAATATCAGTACGTTATTTTACTTGAAAATCAAATAATCACTTAGTTTGTCATGAGAAATTACTTTTATAATTTATAAGAACTTTGAATAATCTTCTGCGTTTAAATATTTGTAGAAGAATAGACTGACTCAATTAAGGTAGTATACTCGGTTATAGAATTACCGTTCAGATTTCGATAAAACTCAACATACGGGTACATATTACTCTAAATGTGAATCAGATACATTTTTCTGAAGCCAGAGTACGTGAGATAAATGTTATTAGCATTTTCATTATCAGGCGATTAACACAGAGTCTTATGGGAAATAACAAAAATTTACGTATATTACGACAGTGACGGTTCAGTTTTTATGGAAAATTTTTGTAGTAAGAGATAAATGTTTGACGGATATTTATCACTTTTGAAATCTATGATTAGGTACCTATAAGTTTAAAAATAAATTAATTCCACACAAAAAAGGTGCATTTATCCCCAAAAACAGAGTCAAATCAGCATCTGTATTAAATTTTTTTAAATAAATAGGATGAATACATTTGTTTGATATGAATGTATAGTCGTAATTTGGTCTTAGTTTATTTATGCGATAGTTTAAACAAAGTTCATCTCATTAATAAATAAGAAATTGAATGTAAAAAAGTGTACACAGTTTGACTAGTTCAGTACCGAGAGTACTACCTTAAGATGAAGTGCTTAAATTTGGGTCAGATATTAAATACGGATCAAAAGCATGTTTTAAAGCTTTGTTGATAAAATCGATAACTAATTACGACACTTTAATAGAGACACCCTCCGTATAGTAAACAACTCTACGGTAGATCAAATATTTACTTAGTTAGTTAGTTATATTTACTTAGTTATAAAAGGTAAATTGCTTTCCTTCAATATTTAGAAAATTAATTGTTTTTCGACCTGATGAAATGAAAATGTTATCATTGCTTATACGATCGTCAGCTCAACAAAGCAGGTAAAAATACAAAATTCGTCAATCTATATTTCTATAACTCCATATTTATTATATGAGAATTTTCTATAATTCAAAATAATAATAAGACAATAATTATTTAATGACATACATAACACATGAGCTGTATGTCACGTTATACTATAAATCCCAAAGAGTCTAAAATATCCTATAGTAAGTCATAAGACTCAATCTTCATAAGTTTTAATCGTGATTTTAACAGTGACAAATCATTCAACGGTATGTAATTAATTTTTTGCAGACAAAAAGGTAACAAGAACAGTATTACTATTATATAATGCTATTTCACAAATGGGAAACTGCAGCTTTCACATATACACTTTAAAATGAATGCTTGAATAATGTGTACGCGGCAAAGAAAAAGCGACAAAAATAAAACAATGCGTAACGAGAATGTTAAAAAATAATAGTAGCACATGAAGTATTTGCATACTTATAAGATAAATGTACAATGCGAACAACTTTACTGTTTTACGATTAGTGACATTTTAAATCTAATTTTATTGTTATTACATTTTAACATAAAACAAACACTACAAAATGTTAACTTCATCAAAATATGGGTATAATAGGAATCTATTAAATCCTTTCGTTCGAAAAGAAATAGTACTTATAATAAAGTTATATTGAAGAAGATATTTTAAATTGCTTTTTTATAATTTACACAAACATAGAAAACATTTTCTTCTTAAATAATTACTGTTTAAAAATTTCAATTTAATGTAATCAATACATTTTTATATAGTTAGTTAAATGATGCCAGTGATTACAGTTCGAAAGATTTACCTTGCTTGGATTTCCTATACATATATACGCTTTTAATTATAGCTTTCACGTAATAAAGCAATTTTACATTCAACACGAAGCTACACAAACTATTTAAACCTTTTTACTGAAATTAAAGGTGGGTCATCTGGAAAGGTTATTACCGGTTTTTCCTGCTTATAATTTAACACAAATTTTTCATGAAATAAACTATTATTATATTAAGAAAAAAACAATCTCAAAACATCCTTACCTACACCTTTCGAACCTTTCAAGTAACAACCAAATACATCGCACTTTAAAAAAAATTACGACAATTCGACATTTTCAAATTTTGGAAAAACTGATTGAGAAACAAACTATTTCCATGATTGAAAATGCTTCCACTTTAATTGTATTATATTACGCTATATATCTTCAACCTACTTTTACTGATTTTCAAAATATATAGCTATAATTTTAATTTTCTTCCTAGCCTCCTTTTTGCACTAAACTCGATCCAAAAAACTTGAGCTATCCCAGCCTTGCTCTCCAGACCCCATATCTACTCTCCCATCCCAATCACAATACACCGCGAGAACTCACCACCTTCTGCAAGCCCCCAGCAGCAGCGTCCGCTCACCACCACCCCCCAGAACCTCCAGCACCTTCACACCGCAAACTCTACGACACTCCGCTTCCTCGCAACCCAAGGAACGTCTTCGGACAGCAGCGAAAACAGCCAATATATACGCGCAGCAGCAGCAACATCGAGCTCGCGGCCAACCCAGCACTGACATCAACCAACCCATCCAGCTATACGCTGGCCGATCGACCCCCCCGCTGCACGCGCAGCTCGCGCGCAAGCACGCCCAGTGCACAAAAGGTGCACAGAGCAGAGAACAAAAAAGAAAGCAGAGAGAAAGAGAAGAAAAGAGTGTCGCCCCACCAGATTACTCACCGAGCAGACGGGGCCTTATCCAGCATCAGCCGAGAGCCCGTGCGAAAAAGCCAGCTGTAGCGGACGAATGTGCCAGGCACACGCACGCACGCACGCACTCACGCACCACCGGCCACTGATGATGCTACACCGCGCGATATCGGCCAAAACGTGCTCTCGCTGCCTCTCGCTCGGCGCGCACTGCCTCTCGCCCCTCCCCTACTCGCGAGGAAACTTCCCCTCGTGCCGCGGCGCATCTGTGTGTATATCGCGAAGACGACGACGGCGACGACTCATTGCACCCACGCCCCACGCTCGCCAGCCGGAGCTTTCACGCAGCTTTCGAGAGCGGACGGACGAGTGCAAGAGTCACATGACCGGCTCTGTCTCTCTCTCTCTCTCTCTCTCTCTCTCTCTCTCTCTCTCTCTCTCTCCTCTCAGGACCTAGGATAATACTGTAGCAGTGTACTCGTGTCTCTATCTCTCTCTTTCTCTCTTCCTCTCCTGTTTTCCGCGTTAACGAGTCGTTCGAGAGCAGCGCGGAAGCAGACGTAGATTAAAAAAAAATGTCTCGCGTATCTCTCTCTCTCCCCTCTGCGTGTGTGTGTGCGTGTGCGTGTGTGTATATAACGAGTGTACTACAGTCGCGACGTAGATCGAGGAAGTGGAAGTTAAAGAGTGAGAGAGAGAGAGAGGGTGAGAGAGCGGCGGCGCTGGTGGCTCCTTCGTCCTCTACACCCCCGCGCCGGCCCACACGGCTCCGCTTCTATCCTGGCGGCGGTGGCAGCAGCAGCAGCAACTACAACCCCCGCAATGAAACAGCGAGAGAGAAAGAGAGAGAGAGAGATTGACTCGAGAGCGAGAGGGTGGTGTATATACAGTGCGTACGCGTGGTACGGCTATATATATATATATATATATACCTATACGGCCGCGCGGCGCACTCGAGAGCTCTGTGTGAGCCGTGCGCGCGTGCACCCAGTATACACACGGGAAAATCCATAAACGCCGCGTCTGCGCGCTCGGTTTCTCCTTCTTTTCGGCCCCCCTTCGCGTCTTTGATGCTCGGGAGTTGCTGTATGTGTGTGTTGGGTGCCTGGGCGTGGGTGGGAATATATGCGCGCCGCAGGAGTCGTAGGAGAGCGGTGACTCGGATTCACTGATTCGAAATTTTTGCCTGGGACTGTCGCGTCTGATACTACTGATTCGGAATTTTAGGTTGAAGGGTGCCGATGCGGGGGAGACGTCGAGTGCGGTAGCGAGAGGCTTGCAGTAGTAACCGGTATGGGTTGTGGTTAGGGGTTGTAGAAAGTTGTAGTTAGGGATTTAGTAGAATTGGTATAGGAATCGTAATCTGGACTAAGTACGTGTATTTATAGCTTGAACAATCGCGACTGTTAGTACTGTACTAAGCAATTATAGCTGTGATAGTTTTAGTTGTATAGGTTGGATTATCACAAATAACGATCAGCAATTTTGTAGCTCTTGCAATTATAGTATTTTTTTCCGTATATTATTAGATTGTTATATAGTTCATTCGATCAAATATGTTCAAGGTTCAATGTTTTAAATTCAATGGTCAAAAAGTTCTGATAAGAATAACCTTGCAAAGCGATATTCTCTGTAGGAAGAGTTATTTCCCGAAGGTTATAAGCTCCCGTTCAACGCGCAAACTAATTAAATACTAGCAAAAATGTGCTGCCAGCATCGGACACCTACGATTTTACATATGTGGAATTTTATATATGTCTCAGCAAGCCTATATATTTTTTAGCTAATTTTTTACTATACATAATATATAATAGAAATGCAAATGATTAATTTAATTGAGTAAATATAATCAGATTTAGAAAAAATACTAACTTTTTGATACTAACTACCTACAAAAATTTGTATGCTCATTTACAAATCAAATGTTACTTACAAACAGAATGTACACAATGGCTTAGGTGACCGGTGCAGGCACATATCTAGTCAGCTGATTCAGCTGAGCTGAATCGTAAATTTGAATAGAAAAGGTCTTATTCTCGTTTGTATTTAAAAATATAAAAATTGCGCTTTTATACTTTTATATTAACGACGATTTAAAGACCAATCCAGTTCTGTCCACCTATCAGAAAATACATAGACACCGATTGTCCGATATTAAGATGTGTCCGGCTATAAACACATTTCTCCTTACATTAGTTTTTGATATAAATTAAAGTAATATTCATAATAAAAATACTATTGCATTTCTTTTAGATTTTAAGTGCCATTATTAAGTATATCGACCTAGAAACTACTAAAAATTATTATAGGTGTTAATACTAAATGACTTTTTTCAAAACTCGAAATTCAATTTACCTATTTTCAGTAATAAGTCCATATATTTTAGTAAAGGTACATCCAAAGGCGCAGTTGACCTTTCTTTAAGACTCGCAGTGTATTTCAACTGCGTTGTTCGATGTACCCTGATTAAAATAACAGGACTCTTTTCTTAAGATCAAAAAGAAGAATAAAGAAAGCCCGGATAATGCATCGTTCGGAATAACAATAAAACTATACTTTTAAATATCTCCTGCCTTATAAATCTTATCACCTAAGTTGGAATAAAATTAACTAAAATCAACGAAAAAAAATGACACTTCATTTTTTACTAGATCTAGACATTAAAAGGATAATAACAACTTCGATGCATATAAAATATTAATTGCTTCTAATACTATTTACTATCAAAGAGAATGACGAACAATGCATGAAACATCACCAAATTTAATGGTTAAAATTCTCGAATTTTTATGTATTGTTCATCACTTATTTATAATTAATAACTTTGGAAAATATTAATATTTGTTTACAAAATCAATCGGCTAAAATTAAAACTCTTTGAATTCACTTTTATTTATATATATTCTTTAGATTTTTACTAAAATAACGGGGTATTTGGGACACAGTAGCTTATACATATATCTCGAAAAGAAAGGCCCAATGGGACAGACTACGAATAATAAGTTTCATCTTTAGGTAAAGACCCATCAAAATCCAAAGGATATGGATTCTTCTTGTAAATTCCGCGATCACTATTCCGTAATATTGACTTGATTTAAAAAAAACTCCAATACTCTTAAAGTTAATCAATAAGTTAGTAATTCTTTCTGAAATGTTGATGTTACATCCTGACAATCAGAAGTTACAGCTAAAATATTTACTGGTAACAGTAACTATACCATTCTATCTCCCAATTTTCTATTTTAGATAATTTATTTTTATGTAGGTAGAAGAGCGTAGGTTTTCACCGAGGATGGCCGCGAGCTATACGAGAAAGTAGCGATCGATGACGCTGAAGAATCTGTATGTATAAGAATGGGAGAGGTGAATGAGAAGCACTAGCTGTATGGAGAGACGATCCACGCTAGGGATCGACGTAGTCGGCGGGGGAGTTTAAAGGGGGTGGACGGATGCATTGTCCGCGTAGGTGTATGTGTGTGTATACGTATGTGGGGTGATGTGGAGGAACGAGGAGGACAAAATGAGAATGGGGTGGAATATAGGAAGTCGGCAATGATGTCGAGAGAGATGAATGAGGGGAGACGAGGTGCCGGAAGTATTCAAAGGATGCAGTCTACAGACGCGATGAGAATGCACAAAATTTTTCAATTCTTCGCTATGATGGCCATATAGTTCGCTGCGTTCAAAAAGACTATCTATTTTCGCTACACGCTAAAATTGAGCGAGTGAAATGTACACTGCCTTTGAGTCAAAAGGCAAGCAACCTTTTTTTATTATTATTAAACGCATTTATTTCATTTTGAAAATTGTCGTATCAATATGACTAATGCCCTTTCTACACCAGAGCATTAACATCGCCTCTGATTTATTTTTAACACGGAATAATTTTAATATCGACGATTTTATCGGAAAATAACCTGTACCATTGAATAAAGGATTATTCTACGTTTTTTCATATCAAACATATTTTGATTATATCTTTTGGATAAATTTTATTCGACATCGAAAGTTAATCAGAGACGATGATAATCCTCTGGTGTAGTAAGAGCACAATGCGTACTGTTTATAACAAATACATTTATATACATTCGCTCTAGTTAGAACCGAAATAGTATTCCCTAAATTCTGAAGTGAGATTTCACTCTAAGCGAGTGATAAGTCTGCCACTCAAATCCTTTCGAGTAAAGAAATCAATTTTCAAAATTTAGAGAGTAGTATACAGCAGCTTGAAGATCTAATTACTTGCTAACGCTCACTTGAATATATGAATGAAAGATTATACTGTTTAATTAAAATAAATTAACTATTAATCCTTAGTTGGGATCACTCTGACACCACCAAAAGTAGTCATTTTCTTAGTACATGCCAATTTTAGGCGTAGTTTTAACCTATTTATTAATTTATTTTTGCAAACAAATTATACTTCGTAAAAACTTAACGGTTTAACTTAAAATAAATCTGCGCATAATCTTAGAGATTCAAAATTAAAAGGGTTTAGAATCAAGTTGACCCCTGCACCAACAACGTAATATAATTGAGATGTGCCGACTAATATATTTGGCGTTTTACCGTATATTTACACTTGAACATATATTATATAGTGATACATACATACATACACCCATACATACGGTCACACAAAGATAAATTATTAGGAGTTCAAGGTAGCCTTCTTCAATAATTAAGGAAGCAAATTAAGGGAAGAAGATACAGCAAACACTAAAATCCCTTAATTTAAGAAAAAAAATATTTTTTCTACACAACATGTTATAATATAGAAATAATGACATTTTAGACTGGTTTTGTTCAAATTCACCACCCTTTGAAGTAGCTATTTTGAAAAAAACCTGTAAAAGCAGATATATGTTTGATTATCACTTTGCGCAAGGGGTTACAATGGATTAGTATATATTTATTTATGAACATTTCATGCTAAGATTAAGACATTTAAAGAGCAATATTTTCAAATAATATTTTTTAACTATTCTGAGATTCTGTTATATATGAACAATTTATTATTTGTGATATAAGCAGTATTTTAATATTACTTATAATTTAAAAAATGATATTTTAGGTAATAATAAAAAAAACTCTCTTTAAATTTGTTCAAAATATGTTAAAAATAAAGTACAAATTTTTCAGCGCGATACACGAAGAACTGTTGCGCAGGCTTACAAAGTAAGTTATGAAAATTAAGTTTTGGGAAAAAAGAGTTTAAACATAAATATCAAGTTATGGAGCAACTTATGGATGTTAATGTTCACCACTATCATATTATCATACATAAAAAGAGTACCCTGTAAAATTTTATTACATTGATTTAAGTAGCCAGTAGGCTACGCGCAGGAGCTGAAATAACAAAGTTGAGTAACAGAGTGCTGAGCTTATATTCGTTAAAAGAGTCCATTCGTTTACTAATACATTTGAATTGTTTACCTGCGTCAAATCTATGACTTTTTTATTTATTGAAGTAACTATTTTGACATTAAATATGTCATTCTACACTCATATAACCTGAAAATATTTATGCCACTAAAGTAAAATTTATAAAAAAGTATACTTGCAAAGTGTAAACAATTTAAACATGTACAACAATTAAAGACATACCTTTCAGAATTGTGTAATCAATCAGACAATTGGTAACGTGCCTTCACATTCAACATTTCTCTAAAAAAAGGTATTGTTTACTCTTTGTCCGTTGATCGCATATGCAGGTTTTACTGAAAACGAAAGGAAGACACAAAGAAATCAACTCTTTCTAACAGTCAAATTACTAATAAAACTATAATACTTTCCTGATTTAATCAATTTGTAATACGATAATATACTTCTTGATCCACTGTTTATAATGTCAAGACAAAATATTTTCCTCATAAAAGTAAACATGCAAAAAAATTATCGCCCCGTCGGTAAAATAAATATCGTCATATACAAGACATGCTATACCAGCTATACTGATATTTCAAACGGAATACGCGCCAAACTTTAAAACTGTACTACTAGTAAAGTAATAATTTAAGATCTTTAACTTTTTTATTTTTGTTTATATAATGGTTCATAAAATTTTATTTTTAAGTACAAGACACCCTACAAATAAAAATTACATCACAACATTTACTTATAATTTATAGGTATAATGTACAAAAAAAATCATTAAAACAATGACAAAAATTTTGGAATTTTGATAAGTGTAAAAAAATATAAAGCTTCAAATATGTCGAAAAAAATTAGTTTTCGCGTAAAACCTTTTACTTTAGAAAGAAAAAGGGTTAAAAAAGTGTTTTACCACTTAAAAAAGAATCTATTTTTTTACTATAAATCGGTAGCTTCTTTCCTTAATATAATAGAGGATGTATAAATAAATATGAATTTGAATATATACTCACATCACATAAATACACGCACTCACACACGCACATGCGTACAAACTTAGATACAAATACATATGCGTGCAATACATTATACATACAAACACAAGTTAATGCGTGCAGATATGGAGATACGCGATGACGATGACGATGACGACGAGACAAAAGATTAAAAACAGTAAAAACAAAATAGAAAACATTAAGATCAAATACTCACAAGTATACTCGTACAAAGCTGAGTTATTGGGAGTTAATTAACAATTGTATTGTTGACTCCAAAATCGGTTTTCGATGCGTTGATAAAGAATTCCTTATATTACTTTTATAAAGATGACAAGGCTCAAGTGACACTTTAAACTCCCACTACTAGCTTCTAACTCAAAATATCAATTGTTTTTAGAGTTATTGACATAAATCAATTTTTTTAACCCGTTAGTACCGTATGCGTCCTGAGGTATATATTACATTTTTGAGCCCCACCCTTCGCCCTGATCTGTGAGATACAGACATAGCTACAACCCATAGATACGCTCTCCATCAACCTTCAACTCCTTATTCACACTGCATAGGTGACACACTGATAGCGTCGTGTAAGGGTCCTCGAAGTATATTACCTACCTGGGTATAGGGACAACCCCCTGAATACCAGGTTATTCGTGATAGTTGAATTTCAGCCATAGGTTTTCTGCTCTATACTAGGTGTTTAGTCTACGTCTAACTGTCCAAATGTGTTTTGATGTGGAAGAAGTAGATACTCGTACAACTCCCAACTGCGGAAACTCATTTTGATGGGGTTTTACTTGTGAATTAAATTTAGCTGCCGAATCTTGTGAGTATGGAATAGTACTATATAGGACATCAACCATTCGATTCTCATCAGCTTAATCTTAAACTCATCGTAGACAGCAATCCGACTGCTTGATCTGAATAACTGCATTAAAATGGCTTTTCGACCTAATGAGTATGAGTTCATGCTTGATATTGACTACGATTTTGATAGTCTTCGTCAAAGCCGAGAATCATACTCAGAGGTATGGCTACGTCGAAGTATCCAGAAGCATTTAGTAGCTGTTGAGTCTCTTCGACGTCAAGCCAACCAACATTTTCAATAATCAAACTCTGACTGTGACTATGAGGAAACCAATTTTTCATGAAACTGGTTAAACCGACATTTTTACATTTATTGATCTCTATAGCATTAATCTCATATCTGATTTCCTCAAACATATAACAGATGGCGTTGTTGACTAAATATGTATTCTGCACAGGAGTACCATGGGTTTTGACTAGTCTACCGTATACATGCAGTGAACTTCGCGATGGTAAAGACACAAATCTGGATGTTAAATGGAGATGCGAATTTCATCGCTGTTATTCAACGCTGAAACCGTGTAAGGCTGATGAGCATATATCTCATAATGTTCTATAGGCTCATCATATGTCACAGGTGACTGTATGTTTAGAATCTTTTTCATTTTTCTGTAAACAACAGAAGAATATGCATGTTATTTTCCACCATGGCAACAATTTTTAAACCAATACTTTTTAGAAACTGAAAGTTTTGCCGTGTTAGCTTCTTGGATGCGCGCTGACGACTGATAACTGTTCAACATCTTGATCTACTTTTACACCCTCTTCCGTAGATAACTCCCGTCACGCTTGTTTCAAATGTAATCTGATTGTAATGATTTCTGCTCGAAAATTTAATAAACTTGCGCCTTGATCGACTATACGAACTTGTAAGTGATCAATGCTCTTGGTGACGATCGGAAGTTAAATGACTTGAGATGGAACTTCGATGATCTTATATCCTGGAGAATCTTCAGAAAAGAACTTGTGTATGGTATGTACTTTACGACCGTTTATGCCGGCACCAGAGGTGATATTGTACTCAACTCGTAGAGCGTTGACCTTGAGAATAAACACAGGCAGATCAGATCACTGTCAGTGATAACGTCAATCTGTTGGTAATTTTTCGACAGGATGATATGAATCTGAAACATGTATACAATGATCACGTCAATTCTGATGACTTTCGTACAATTCAAGTAATTATGTTCAAAGTGCTGGAGATATGATAAGTACGAATTTCTAATGATTGACCAAGATAGCGCTATCAATCGAAGTAGATACCGAAAGGATTTTCACTATTTTGCTATAAATATAACGCATGCACAGCATCAATTATCATTCTACCGTCAGCTGTGATTACAGCATCAACATAGAATAACTATGTCGAATGGTGAAAATTCTTCGCAAACTTGTCAAAGCACAAGATGCATTTACACGCAAGTACAAATCAATAAATCATGGTAAAGCTACTTTCGATATGGCTTTGGGTGAAACTTTCAAACCAATAGTTCCACTCAAAAAGCTTATAACTTTAACTTAAAAACGTAAAACTAGTAATTAACGTACATTGTCTGAAAATGCCTTTTAACAGGTAGATGAGTCAGACGAGATTGACGAATCAGATGAAAATTATGCTTCCGATGAGATTTGATGAAACTGCATAATACCTAGGAAGCTCACGAAATCTAGTTCAAAACAACTGAAGATGAAGCAGGAGATTTATCCACTGACAAGTATATTCTCATGCTTAATCAAGAGTATAATTTAGATAAAATGTACGAAGTACTTAAAGCTGATGATAGTTACACAATTGGCGACTCATCGATATAATTCGAAGATAACTGGGTCAAGGTTAAAGAATATTGGATACATTGAGGTTAGAATACAGGTTTAATAGAAGCGAGCTAGCCATATTACCGATAATATAACAGAAATCTTGCAGGTATTAACATTTTTTAGCACAACGGACGTACATTGGGGTTTTTTAGGGCGTAGCTTGCGATTTAGTAGCTAAAAACCTCTGAAATACCGATTTGAGTATAATTTATGCTTATTTATGTGTGTAGTGTTCTTATATGATATGTTAGAGGCCCAGAAAGGTGTAGATACTATAAAATTATAATACAATTCTTTTCTAAATTTTATTTAATCACTTGGGAGCATTTCTTTGCAGAAAAACATAGAATTATGGCTTTTGGGCTTTAAGAGGGCAGGCCTGGGTTAATCCCAAAAAAAGATTTATTTATGTGTCCAGAAAACTTTTTATGTCTAATAGCAATCATTCTGAAAATTTGTATGCTATCAATACTTAATGATGTCACCTAGAATCGTGTGAGGAATAAAGTTTCTTTAATAAATATGGTATTGAAAATAGTGATTTATTGTGACACATAGAATCCAGATTTTGAGGTTCTACAACGGTAAAATTTAAGATATTATAACATAAAAATTTTTCTGGACTCATAAAAAGAAATATTTTTATGGGTTTAACCCAAACCTGCCTCCTTAATTTATTTTCAACTTGTTGCGACTTTTCATGTGCGGATTTAATATATATTTTTTAAATGCATAATATCGACGGCTGAGCGGAAGAAGCTATTAACTCGGCGCGCGCTCGAAGAAAAGGTTGACTCGGACCCCGCTCCAAGAGTATGTTAATTCAGATATCACGTAAAGACCGCCTTCTTTAGCCAATTATTCCTCGTTTTACATTATATATGGGCAACTCTAAAATATTAGGAAATTGAATTTTTTGCGGTAATATTCGTTTTTATATCTTTTTAGAGTTGCCAAAACACAACGTAAAGCGATAAATAATTGACTAAAGAAGCCGTCCTTCACACGATATCTGAGTTGACATACTCTTGGAGCGCGCTCCGGGTTAACCTCTTCTTCGAACGCGCGCCGCCGATCGGCCGTCGATAAAGGAACGAAAATTTTTTTTTCGTAAGTTAGTGTCTCATTTATTTTTAGCGTGGGATCGATTTAAGAAATTAAAATATATTTTACGGTTTGGATATAGCGGTTAGGGTTTTGGGAAAAAATTTCTTGAGTTTAATGAATTTTTTCAGGGTTTGTTATGGATATATAAACGAAATAAAAATCGAAGACGAAAAAACACGTTTTTCGCTTTAGCGGAACATAATGGTATCATGGATGTCTGAAAATCTGGCTGAAGACATATTTTTCGATTACCTTTCGAATAGTATATGCTGGTTATGGTATTTAGCACAGGTCTATTTCACTATGCTTACGATTCATTAAAATTTGAATTAGAAAAAATTGTTTTAAAAAAACACGTTTATAGTTTCAATTTTGTATATTATCTAATGAAACTTATTTTACTTGAACGCGTATAACTTTGTGAAACATCAAGTTTTGACAGCCGACAGGTTTTCAAACATTCTTACAATTATAATAATTAAGAAAATGTAATAAAAATTTTTTGATTTTTTGGTCGAAAAACACTAAGTCCTGTCTTAAGGAGGAACTCCAATGATTTTTAAAAAATATCTCCCTTTCGTAAAATAAAATTAAAATTTCGATAACTTTTTTCGTCATTATTGAAGAAGGTTGAAAAAAATATTTGAGAATTTTTCACTAAAATTTTTTACTAGTTATTGGAGAAAATACATATTCTTCGTTAATACATGCGAATTTAACGAATTCTGTTTTAAAAAATTCTAGAATATTCTTTAACTTAAGATGAACAAAAGTTAATTTTTTTTAAATTGTTTAAATCAATTAATGATCCGAAATAAATGAAACGTTTTTTGAACTTAAAAAAGTATAAAAAAACTACATGTTTCAACACTTACAATTGACGAATAAAAAATTTAACATAAAAATACGTCAAAACAAAATGTTAACTTCTTTTCACAATAATTTAACGCGTATTTTTTGAAAGTTTCAAAAATATCCATGATCATGGGTTGCGCAAAGAACGATTTGAAGTTAGAAAAGTAAGTTTCGAGATAAACGCGTTTAAAGTTTTAATTTGATATGCTATCCAATGTAAATTGTTTCACTCAATTAGTTATACCTTTCGTGTAACAAAGAGTTTTGAAATCCAGTAGGTCTCACAATGGTTATAAAATTATAAGCATAAAAAATATGTAATAAAAGAATTTTTCGATTTTTTGGTAAAAAATCAGTGGAGTTTCCCCTTAATAAATATATTCTAAAAGTTTAAACATGTTATTTAAAAAATGAACCTTTTGGAATTTCCAATATATAAACTTAAAGAAACTAACACTTAAAGAGTAAATTTCATTTGAATATTTTAGGGTTATGCGGGAACCTGAAATACCCGGGTCGGGTGAGGTTGGCCACCCGTTTGTTACGAGTACCCGAATTATAACCGGGTTACCCGTTTAAATTGTATTGCCAGATCAAGTCGGGTTACCCGTTTAAACTGTGTTACCCGACCAAATAATCAGCTTATTCATCCGAACCGGATTATTCGATCGATTCAGGAAATTAAAATAAACAGATTATGCAAAAAAAAACAAGTTACTAATTAAAGTAAATCTACCTGTTAAGACTGTACAACGTATAATTGTTCTAAGTACTCAAATTATAAACCTACAAGAAAGTTTGAGACGTGCTACGCATGTCGAGTTTATATTCGAAAAATTCATTTTTTTTTAAATCGGAGTTGAATGCAAAATTTCTTTGTATGGTAAAAACTAGCACAAAACTCGCGGGGATATTCAAACAATTGAAAATTATATTTCTTATGATCATTGAAATTACAAGAAAAATACTGAGTGAGAATATAGCTACTATGTAAATAAGTAGTAATTCCTCCTACAATCTATTATACGAACGCCTTATTCTTATTAAGAATTTCGACCATTTTGTTAGACATTAGATCCGTTTATTCTATACAGACTATTACGCATATTGGAAATCTGCTTATGTTGATCATCGAAAAACCCACATTTTTTCGAGCATGTCCTCTGATTTTCTCCGTTATCAAAGGAACCGAATTTTTCGAGTATTGTATGTACTTTGGGTAATCCAAATCTATCGGGTAAAATCGATTTGTATGGGTAACCAGACTCTACCGAGTAATCCGGTTATTTCGGGGAACCCGTACCGACCGGGCCCAATGGTTCGGGTTTACATGCCGGGTAACCCGTTTCTCGGGTACCCGCACACCCCTAAAAAATTTCGTTTCGGTTACATAGATTTTATAATAACTGACGATCAGAAGGTGCATCAGGTGTATGCATAATTTTATTATGTCGTATAGTATATTAACACTTGATTTTTACAATAAAAGAAATTGACAATTGACGTAAAATAAGGATTTTTGTGAAAACGAAGGTAGAGCTCCACATTAAGCGAAATTATTAATTTTTCCAGAACTGGATTTAATTATATATAATGGCGTTCAAGGATTAAATTTTATAAAATTTAAAATTATAAGTAATTATCGTACATACCTATCTTCTTTTTCAACATTTTATTTACAGCACATAATATTGCAATTTGCAGGACAAGATTATACGAAACAAGCTCATACGAAATTGGAGCGTTCAAAACCACAACGAAATACCTATATCCATTTTGGAAATTTTGGAAACTGTCGCAAACATTTTAACATTAATGACATTAAGTTGTAAGATTTCAAGCGATAACACTGGAGAATTTCGTGGGTACATGAGTGATCGATCATCCAATTAAACAGCGCTAAATGCGGTTAGTACTTGGATGGGTGACCGCTCGGGAACTCCGTCTCAGCAATGATTGTTCCGCAGATAGGGAATGAAAATTTAAGTGCTTTTGGTGGAAGTAAAAGGTACGTAAGTTTAACTTTCCAGTCGGCTGGTTCCTGGCGTGGGATTTCTTGATCAATCAAGTTTTTCCCACGTCACAGGGCAAATCCCTAGGCGAATGCGCGAATTCAGTGGGGTACACATAAGTTGGGCTCAGGATCAAACACTTCTACACACAGGTGGTAGGAGTGTCCCGTTAAAATACATATAGTGTCTGTACGGGTTGGTACATGAGAATAAAAAAAATAAAAGATTTCATAAATTTTGTCATTGCAATTAATATTTATGTACGTCATTTATTAATTGCATAGTTTAAACCAGAGATAATGACGAGATTTATATAATCTATCAAGATTTTGATGGATGCTTACTAAATTTCGAAAATGATCTTATTCGGTTATGGTTTTGAAGGCTTAAAATAAAAATCCCTCATATATTATGAACAAAAAGAAAATGTTTTATTAATATAAACTTAATTAGATGTTAAAGAAAAATTCATAAAAAAAATATACGTTGGTCCCTTTATATTTGAAAAGACTGTTTCCCCCTGGTAAAGTTTTGAAAGAATCATTAAATTCATTAGAACTTCAATACTTGTCTGATGATTTTTTTTATAAAAAATATCATCAGTCGTAAGATTGTGAAGTAAAAGGGAATCTAAAATAATTTTTAAAAAATCTTTTTCTACTTCTTATATTTGAGAACATCTTCCGTCAAATAGCGGGAAGACTGAAAAGCTATCATTTTTGGTTCTAATTACAATATCAATAAGTTGCACAGTTTGCACCTTCCAGGCATTAAGGTGGAGGATAACGTTTTCATTCCCTTTGTCGATATACTGTAACTAACCTTGGTGTCGTTAAAGATTTTATATTAACGTGAAAACAGCATGTGGATGCGATTAGCCAAAAGGTTAATAGAGCCTTATATGGACTCAGATCTTTTAGATCCTATGCCACTGAGGCTTTATGCAAGCAGCTGGCAGGCGCTCTCGTCATCTCTCACTTGCATGTACCTTGACGTATCAGGTGAGCTTCACACCCGGCTTCAGAGATTACAGAACTCCTGTGTGAGATATATATATATATGGTATTAGAAGGAATGTGCATGTTACTCCCTATAGGAGGAAACTGGACTGGTTAAAAACAAGAAGGACTTATTTTGCGGCTGTACTACTATATAAAGCTATTCAAATGAAGCAACCGCCGTACCAGGATCAGTCCAGGACTCCAGGTAAGGATCATAGGGAAATCTCAATTCCCGAATCGCGCACTAATGTTGGCCGAAATTATTCAGTGCCCAAGGTGCGCGCCTCTGGAATTCGCTCCCCCCGCAGTATTAGGTACCTTCCGTCACTGAGAAAATTCAAAGCGGCAATACGTAGGCACATTACGGAAACATTTGCGGAGCAAAGTGTGACCTACTATGAAAACTAGCTGTGGTATACCGCCTAATATTTTAACTTGTGACGTGATATTTAAGATCAGATAATATAAGAATTATTGTGCGATATCTGCTTCTGAAATTTATGTTGAAATCTTGCGATGAATCTGTGATATGACGAAATGTACAAATTTTATAATGTAACAAAGTTTATGTATTTTTTAAATGTATTTTTGATTTGCGCCTAATAGAATTTTGATATATCTATCTATCTATCAGTGACTACCTGCGTTACCAAAAATTTTCAATTTAATTACTCCTACAAATTTTGCCAGTCAATTATTTAATAAAAAGTACATTATATAACAGAGTAATGTATTGAAAATAATAGGTTAAAGTAGTTATTTTCGAAACTTTTGGTAACTCAGGTAGTCAATGGTACAAGAGGTTAAATTTTCTTTTGTCATTTTAGACCATCCCTTACCTTATTACAACAGATGACAGTTTTTATGGATATAACATAATCGAATAAGCATTGAAGTATTAATTTTAATGATCCTTATAAAATCTGACCAGAGAAAAAACCCTGATAGCACATAAGGTTCTTAAAATGTTTTAAAAAGGTTGCATCAAAACACCTTTTAACGTTTAAATGAATAAGTTAAAAAACGTCTTTATTACGTGTTAAAGAGGTGCGAAATGTCCGCATTTTGGTTTTAACAACGTTTTAAAATCATTTTTTTTATGAAACTTTAGAGATCATTTTCTGGTATCTAAATATGAAGCCCAGTATCCGTAGTCTTATCGAATGGGCCTCTGCATAGTTGATACAACATATTTTGTTAACATTGTTAGTATATCATCTATACATACAAGATTTGTAACATTGGGCATACGGGCAATGCTAACATTTTTAGCAGCATATCAGGTTCTAGAAACAGTTAGAACAAATTACGTGTGCTGGGTTTCATTTTGAGGTGCTAGAAAACTATTTTCAAAGTTTCAGCAACATTTGTTTCCTGAAGATCTGATACTCTCCTTGTAAGATTACCAGTTTTAGAAGTATCATGCGGATGGTACCTCCAAAGTTGGTAATCTTAGTGACATTAAATTCTATTTAAACAATTTTTGTCGATTTATTCTATGTCGATATTCGTTAAACCTTTATCAAACGTTATTAAAACGTTTTAATTGAATAGTTTAAAATGTTCTTAACCCGTTTAAATTGTATCCGTTCAAATGTTCGCAAAACGTTTTTAAAGCATTTTCAAATTTTTTATATTCAACCAAAAGGCAGACATTTCTTGAAGTGTCTTCAAGTGTAAGGAATCAAACGTATAATTTTACTTCATGAATTTTTATTTAACTTCTAAATTTATGTTATAATAAAACATTTTATTGTTATAGATTTTAAACTGTATCTACCCGTCTTCAGAATCTATGATAAAATAATAAAATTCAATAAAAGAACAACTATTTCATGAAAAATGTACGTTACTTGCTTGGTTTTATAAAAACATGGATTTTTGAGTTATCATAGTTATCATCAGTCTTGTTCTGAGAGTGCGGTATGTAATATGTAAGTACAGCATCTATATTGTGGCTGAAACATACATCAATTATATTTTGACCTTCTTTGCATCTTCAATGTAGTTGAATACGTTTTCTCATCGATTCAACAACATCGCATAAATATGATTATTCGCGTGACAAGGCCATGTTGTGCTATAAAGGCTTTCTTTGTATATAGGGGAAAACCATGTATTCTGGTGGCCCTATTAAGGTAGTTGTATCGTCAGAACAGGCATTATCGAAAAATTTTCTTGTATAATACCCAAGAGTCTATGAGTATATGAGTCTCTTACTTCGCTACTATAAAAATTCGATTTTAAATTTAATTTTAATTTTTCAAGGTTTTATTTTCCAATCTGAAAAAATCGAGTCAAATCGATTGATTGTTCAGAATGATGTAAGAAACCTGCAAAAAAATTTTGAGTTCAGAATATTCAAATCTGAACGAATGGGTTGGCTTACCTAAACATTGGGCACCATCCAGATGGTACTACATGTTTAGGGGCCTTTAGGCTAGACTCGAGGTTTTGAATCGCGATTCAAATTTTCTATTCAAATTTTGATGGCCTATTTTACTATGATACTTGATTTGTGTAAAATAGGCCCTAAAATTTGAATCGAAAAAATTGAATCCGTTTCAAAATTTCGATTTAAAATCTCGGTTTTTTTTTAATCGAGAAGTTGAATCGCAATTCAAAATTTCGATTCTATGAGAATCGGAAAAAATTAATCGCGATTCAAATGAATCGAGATTTTCAATAGGATTCAATTTTTTCGACTCAAATTTATTTATGGTCATGCGATATTTTTCGTGCATTTTTAGAATAAATAATTGATTTAGAATCAAAATTAATTCTATTTTAGAAGTGAATCGAAAAGATTTAGAGGCCGATTCCGCACAGGTCTGATTAAAGTGCATTATCCAATTTTATAAAAATTAACAATAAAAATTTGTTAATTATTTTTTTTACGAAAAATAATATTAAAAAGAATTTAACGAATAATTGTTTAACTTAATTTTAGTACATGTCAACGGTAGGTGAATTACCATCGAAAAAAAAGAATTTCACTCATCATGTCACCTATAAAATTCTGCACGCTGCAAACAAATAAGACACTGATAAAGTCAATAGACTGTGAGAGGTAGAATCAAGATTTTGAGGTTTTACATTATCAAATATAAAGATATTATCAAGCATTTATAGTCAAAAATATTCTGGATGTTTGTTTTTAAAAGAAAAGATTTGTATGGATTCATACTACAACATTTATTTTTAGTGTTTAACCGAGGCCTACGCCCTTAATGTTTTTATGGAAAATTTATACATGAAAAATATAAAAATGTTTCATAACTAATAAAATAATTTAAAAAGTAAATGTCCTATTCGTGTGTACGTCGTAAAAAGTTAATTAAATCTGTGAGTTCCCGGAAAAACAAATAAATGTCCATTTTTATGAAAATTGAGTTTTGAACGATATTGGTATCCTTCATGGTATTTTTTTCAGATCAAAATGCAAAAGATCAAGAAAGTGTAAATATAAGTATCCATATATACTATTAGATTCTTGCTAAAATGGGAATTAAAAACTTTAAAACTTAATATCTCAAAAACATGAAAAATGGACTTAAGTCGTTTTTCCAGGAACCCACAGATATGAATTTTGTTATCATTAATTTAAATGGAAAATAAAAACTTGAAGCCTTAATGTTTCTAAAACATAAAAGTAAGCTTAAGCAAAATATACATTTCATTTAAACTTTTGTTATCAATAATAAATAATTCGACACGGTAAATAATATTAAATGCATGAAAACAGCCCCTCGATTGTTGATTCCGTGTTCCGATAGGTGTCCGCACCGGTGATTAAGGAATCTATGCAAAATGAAAACTGGTTCGTCGGATTTGCTTATAGGTATGCAAAATTTACAGATTTTCTGGAATTTTTTTTTTAATTTAAACTATAGAAACCAAATAATAATAGTACCAATACATTTTCATAACTTTAACGAAAATATTATTTTTAAAGCGTATATGCAAATAGTTGTTATATTTCTTACCATTTTGCGTTAGAAAAATGAGTAAATCTCGTGACAAAATAATTAAAAGTTAATAATAAAATATAATGATTCAATTTAGTCACCGTGGTTTTTCAGAAAATCTACAAATTAATATATGTACTGTCCGGTAATTGCGTGGGGCACGGTAATTGGGTCCCCTACCCTATCGACGCTACGGTATTAATTATTAATTAAAAATATACATTGCCATCATAAAAACAATTCAATTCATTATAGGAAAACAATAATAATAAGCCGGTATTACAACCGGCTTCTGTGGAATTCTTTTTTAACACGAATACATTTTCTAAGTTCACGTAATAGTAATAATTATAAATCGCTTATTAAAAGGTTAATTCGCGAGCTTATATATAAGAAAGCTTAAAAATATTAATTTTAATGTCGTTCATATTTGTACAACACCCGTCAGTATTCACTATCCGTTCGTCTTACAAAAATCATTCATCGATCCGGCCATTCATAAATAAATCATAATTTCCTCCTTCATTCATCATTAAAATCACCCTCCCGGTATTAAAAGTGTGCCTTCACTCGGCACAACCCATCGTTCATAACAAATAGACTAACAATCACCTCTGTACGTCTCTACATGCACTCAACTTACGTAACGCAATAAGTATACAACATACCTACCGCCACAATCAATGCTTTCACTATTCAAATAACAAAATAGCAATATGGCGTACACATGTATCGTATACGCAGCGCCGCACGGGCGCCGCCATCAGAAATCACACAAGCCTACGCGAACCATACGAGCGCGCGGGCATTCGCGGCGCTGCAATCTGCATCGCTCCCACGAGGCCGCGCGAGTCGCGTATAGCCATACGCACACAGGTCACAGCCGCGAACCGGAAGTGCATAGCCGCACAGACGCCGCGTAGAGCGCACAAGCTGCGCGGCCATTTTGACGAGCGTAGTCGCGCGATTCCGGTCTTCTCGGGCGCTCTCCCTCTCTCATATCTCCTTCTCTCTTTCTCTCGTGGGTCAGTCCGCGGCAGGGTCGGTGTGTTATGGCGTAACGTGCGTGGACCGAGACGAGGCGAGGACTTGGCGTGCGTCTGTACTGTCTGTAGTATCCGGGCCGAGTAGGAGTGAGAGAGAGCGCGCCGCCGATTGATCCGGAGTACACAGAGCTCAGCTAGGAGAGAGATATACCGTGGCGCAGCGTTCCGGTGCATCTTCGAGCCGGCGTCCCTTTTTTTAAACTTCTTTATTTTAGGTGGTCTTCGAGGGCGTTCGGCGTCTACACGAACTCCGGGAAAATGGGTGAGTACCCCCGAGTCTGATACATGTCCGTGCGCGAGTCGAAAGCCGAGCGGGTGTTCCGTGCACTATAACACACTAATAAATGATTGTAAGGCCAGATACATACGCGTACGATAATGGAGTCGTGTTACTTTACGAAATGTCGCTCGCTCGCTATCGGAGCAATTTACAGCCGTCTATATCGTCTCATTTTTCATTTCACATATGTAACGTAATCTGTGCAAAAAAAAAGAAGTGAAAGTAGCTTGCTTTTTTTTTAATCTCTGTCTTCTATATCTATCTCTGTCTATGTCTCTGTCTCTCTTAACTCTCTTTAACTTACAACACTTGATGCATCACCAGATGAACCTGATATTCCAATGTTGGATGTGGGTGACTTTGAGGTTTTGGATGAGTGTGCTGGTGAAGATGAGAATGAAGAGGATGATGTGCAGAGTTATTGTGGGGGTTCGTACATCGAAGACGATGAGGAGGAGGATTACGAGCATGACAATCCTAAGCGGAGGAAGGAGAGCACGAGGAGCAGAGAGAGGGAAATCGTGAACGAAGACGATAACAGCGGAGACAACGCGGACAACATTCTGGACGTCTCTATAGACGTTGCGGAGAATGAATTTTTGGAAAATGTCGCCAAAGACTTTTCTGAGAACATTGAGGATGACATAGAGGAACGTCCACAAAAGCCAAGGTACAATCTCAGAAGAGGCGAACCAACTGTTCAAATTAAGAAACTGGTGACTTATGCAAAGAAGCCTGAAGTCGAGCCGGAAGCAGCAGTTCTTCCGAAGAAGAAACCTGGACCCAAGTCTAAAACAATGAATCTTCAGCCAACTCCAGCAAAGAAACCTATACAGAAAATAGTCTTTTCTGATAAGCCAGAAAAGGAGGAAACTAAAAATGAAAAGCAGGCCATTGCTAGCACCGGACCTCAAAAGAATATAGAAGTAAAGAAACAAACTGAACAAAATGTTCAGAAAAATATTCAAAAAAATGTTCCAAAAAGTGTTCCAAAAATTCAAAGAAAGACACCAGCATTCTTGAAAAAGGATTTGACCGATGAAGAGATCATGATGCATTTTGATGAAATTGAAAGTACAGTCTTAGCCTCTGACAGTTTTGTCAATGAAAATGAAGTTGACCCGGAGGTAACGAAGGAGGTGACAAAGGAGGTAACAAAGGAAGAAAAAAAAGATGAAGATAAAAATGAAGATGAAAAGGAAGAGAAAAAAGATGAAGATAAAAAGGATGAAGAAAAAGAAGAAGAGGAAAATTGGGATGAAGGCTGCGATGATAATATTAAGAAAAAACCACAAATAAAACTTGAAGAAGAAGAACTCAAAGAAAGCGAAATGTGGTACAAAGAAAAAGTAAGAAATTTATCAATATTTTGATTTGACTCAAACAATAAAATATATTATTCAATTAATATTTTTTACAGATAAAAGCAAAGGAAAACTCTGTAGAAGAAAGATTTACAAAGTTAGCTAAAATTATACAATATTCATATCCAATGTACAAAAGATGGTTAGATAGAAATGAATCATTTTTTGGAACAGCGATATGTAAAGTTGAATCTTCTAAACATAGTCCTTTAGATCAGATACATCCAAATCGTTGGAAATTCATATGTAAGTATAAAAATGTAGCCATGCATACATAGTTTGTCCTTCATTTTCCAACTAATATAAAGTAACAAATGTTCAATATATATATATATATATATATGAAGATTCAAAAAAGCTGTTGCGGTACTGTAGTATTTTCGTTTAGAATTATTTTTCGAGTATCTTAAAGTGCGTTGTACGAGTGATTTAGAAAATGAAAATGATAGGTTAACTACATCCCCAGAAGATTTGTTTCAACCCTGCAGTGGTGAAACTTATTCTAAAGAAAACTGTGCTTTGAGAGATTCAATCCTTTATTAAACAAGGATGGAAAAATAATCTCAAAGTTGCAATGTAAACCTTTTTATGTACTACAATTACAACAATCATGATGATTGTTTAAAAAAATTAGACCAAATAATATACCAATATCACAAGAAAAATTTCTATTTCCATTTGGATTTAGAA
Source organism: Gastracanthus pulcherrimus (assembly GCA_949152435.1). Taxonomy (NCBI): domain Eukaryota; kingdom Metazoa; phylum Arthropoda; class Insecta; order Hymenoptera; family Pteromalidae; genus Gastracanthus; species Gastracanthus pulcherrimus. The sequence goes on along the minus strand of OX424576.1, from coordinate 21,635,857 downwards.
ATAAATTCTTTTCATTGTATTTTTGCAACAATTTGAAACGCAATGCTGTGCATTTGCGATTCATAAAAATAAAAGTTGTAAATCAACTTAAAAATCATCTGGAATTTCTGTAAACTGTTCAAATTGTACAGTTTAATGAGACCAGTGGTTTATTGAATATTTTAAACATCATCATCGAAATATTGGAATTCATTAAATCTTATAAAATAATGTTGCAAAATGAATTGAATCTTTAGTTGCTATTCTATTAGCATACTACAAACAAAATTAAATTCTTGCCTTTAAGTAGTCAGGAAATAAAATAAGAAAACACATTTGCAAAATAATTGAGTAAATATAAAGGTACATTCTTATCAGGCTTTAGGTTTAGAGTATGTATTAATTTTCTTTATCGTTATATCGCATCATTGTTTCAGTAGCAGGGCTTTATTTCTTTATTTCTTTAATACCAATTGTGAAGGCTGAAAGTGATGAATTTTGTGTGACATGTTTAGGCAACAAAAAGCATATTCAACAATCTTCGAAGGAGGAGGAAAAGCAAGCTGACAATGCATCTGATAACAAGAATGTTCAGTCAAGCTGGCAAATGATTCCTGGTTTTGCAGATGCTAATGTGGAAAATACTGAAGAATATCCACCTTTCGTAATGCGCGTTGTGAAGGTATATCAGCTTTTGATAAATCAACGCAATTCGCAAAAAAATTATTTATTCAAATAGTTGTACACACAAGCAAGGGATGGATGGAACAATATTTTTTTATTAATTAAATTATACTAAGAAAAATAAGTTCAATATTATTGGACATTTATATCTTAGTATATATTATATATTTACATAATTGAAAAAAAGAACAGTCATTCTTTTTTTCACGGCTTCTAAATCTCAAGACTTATCAACAGAGGTGACATCAAGATTCATTTGGCCAAAGAAACTGATGAACAACACTAGAAGCTACACCATTAATATAAATAACAGTCTGAAAGTGTTGCAAGAATTACTACTTTCGCTGTATTTATATTATTTTTTCTAAGAACTCGTGCAGGTCTGCATGAGGAGTGTTTAAATAATCAATAAATATTTCTCTAGAGGAATTTTTAGATTATAATCAGCTAAAACAAATTTCATTCATGAAATTTTTACACATTTCAAACTCATATATTTGAGTTCAAAAACTAACCGAAGATTATTCCACTAACAAGTACACATAGAAAAGCCAGCAGAAGAATACAATAATAATAAATCATTTTGATGAAATAAATGAATACAATAGTGGAGCATCTTTGATTTCAGCAAATAATGGATAAAATATCTTCAACTACTTCAGAATGTATTACATAATTCCCTGATAATTTCACTTATGTATGAACACTTTAAGTGAAATCTTTCTTTTTGATTGTGAAGAAGTAATATGTTTTATAATACAGTGAAGTCCATATTAGGGAAGTTATAAGAAACAAAAAAATACTCCATCTGTCCCTTGTGTACACTTATGTAATATTATGTCCACATAAAAATGGCATATGATTGGAAAAAAATTGTAATAATCAAGACGATTTTTACTTAATTAAAGTAAAATATTCGTCAAATCATCAATTAAACTGGATCAAGCTAACTACTACTAGTAGGAACAAAAAAAAATTGACATCGTTGGTAACAAATTTATTATATTTTCGTAATTCGCTAATATTTTCGTCGGCCAAGGGTAACGTTTTGTAACATTTATAGAATTCTGTCAAATACTGAACAAATATTTGTTGAATTTAACCATTTGTATAAATTATGTATACAGTTTTGCTAAAGAAAATATTTAATTTTATCGATTTTAGCGCGAATGTTTCCGATCTTAATTTATAAAAACTAAAATCCATTTTACTTTAACAACTATTAATCAATAAGTTCTTTATCTATTTTTAATATAAAAATCAATAAACGAGCAATGTCAATTTATTTTAAATTGAAGTATGTTTTGTCTAACAATTGTTTCTTTTTACAGGTATTTGAAGAATTTCTTCGTTCATTAGAAGAGTCATCGGATACAACACAAGATGTCAAGAAAGAATCAGACAAATCCAAAGATGGAGCTGCAAAATCAGAAAGTGCATCTGAAACTAAAGCCACAGATAAGTCGGAAGCTGATGATGAAAACTCGAATGAAAATAAATCATTTAGTGAAAATCTGAATGGTTTGACAGTAATGCTGCGATGTAATCGTAAAGAAGAGTTAATGATGCACATTACTGGAAAGAATATCAGTAGTGAATTAATGGATAAAATTAAAGATCTTTTTGAAAATGGAGCTGGAAAGGATTGTAATGTGAAATCTCTTTATTGCAAAACCATTATTAAGTAAGTTACATATAATTTAACAAGATAAATTAATAATTTGATTAAATACATTTCATAAATCATTATTTTATTATATTTTTCAGAGATGACAAAGGTGTTAGAACAAATAACACATTTTTGTTGGGAACTGAAACTCTCGATGATACCATAGGAAATGTAAAAGTTCAGTTAGCTCCAAAAACCAATGTGTGGGCTAACTTATCTGGTGTTGAAGTGTTATCAAATGTTGTTGCTGAATATTTAGTTCCTACAAAGAAAACTACTGTGCTAGAAATTGGTTGTGGCACAGGTCTTATAAGTTTATTGTTATCATCTGTGAGTATTAATAAGCTACATATAAAGTTTAAATAACATATTTAATTTATTGTATTAATTTAACAATCTCCTACTTTTTCATTTTTTCAGAAATGTCAAAAAGTAATAGGTGTAGATATACAAAAGGAAATTGCAGAAGCTGAAATTTTATGTGAATTGAATGGAATCAAGAATGCTACATTTGTAACTGGAAAACCAAAAATAGTAATGAGTCAAATTGACAAGGCTATTGCTAACTCCAAAGCAGTAGCTGTCATAAATACAAACAATACATTTGGTCGATGTAAGTAAAAATTTATTTCCTTAGACATTTTTAATTCTTGTTAATATTTTCTGAAACAAATAGTATGCTTAAGCTATTCTAATTAAATTGTGTATTTTATAGCTATTGAAGTCATATCTTCACTTAGACAGATGAGTACACTTGGCCGAATAGTTATCATAACTACTTTAACAAAGCAAGCAATTCGATCAATTTTAGAGTTAACACAACCGGCTGATGATGTTTATGGAAATCCATTCATTCCCATTAAAGCCTGCATTGTAGATACAACACCAAAGAGTTATGGGTTTGAAATAGTCATGTCAATGGAACGTAGAACGATGCGCAATCTCTTAAAAGTTTCTCCTGTTGAAGGTGTTAATAATGCACCTGTTGGACTGATCAGCAAGTCAAAACAAGCCGCAGGCTTTCAATATAATAGTGCTGGAAACATCACTATACCACCTCACAAAAAAGGCATTCCTCCAAAATTCATAAAAGGTGTAGGCAAACCTGGCTTTGTTCCAGGAAAAAAGTTTTTCCCTAATCCAAATTACAATCCTGCTATAAACAAATTCCAAGGCAAACGACCTTTTCCTGGCAGTGATAACACAGGTTTTCATCCTGGAGCAAAAAAATTCAAACAGTTTGATAAGCCTTATTTAGGTAATTACAATTTTATACTTGATAAAAATTAAAAAATTTGCATCGTTTATAGTGTGTGCAAGTCCTATTTTTACATACCATGTGTATTTTACGTATCACACTTTTTCACCAGTAAATAAATGAAAAGAAAGTATTTATATTTAGACAAAATTCGTTTTCACTTGCTTTCTATACTGAAATATTTTACTATTCTAGAACATTTCAAATACATATTTCAACTGCATTTTTAAAAATAATTGTAACAGAATCATATGGGACTATGATAACATTTCAATTGAATTATTTTTAAAGGCGTAGTTAAAATATTTACGTGAAACTTTTGTAAAATGATGAATTGTCCCATGACTGAAGGCAAGTGAATTTGAATTTTATCTAAACATAAGTTGGTAACATTCAAGGAGGGAAATATGAATTTTTAAGTTACTTTCACACATCCATAAGGATTTATATTTTTACTATACATGTTTTTCACTGTATATTTATTTTGAGAAAATGGCAAAATTATATATGTTAAAATCTAATCTTTTATTTAACAAATTAACTATTTTAGGAGCAAACATACGCCCGAATCCAATGCACGACGAAGGTGACTTACGGGACAAGCTGTCCAGCAATCGAGTCGAGCCAACAGCCATTGCGCAAGAAATGCAGGAACAGAAGAAACTTCTCGATGCTGCCAAAGAAAAACTCATAGGTGCCGGTCCCTCGGTTGACGTAGAAACAGTCAAGAAGTTACAGGAGATGCTGAATCTCGCCATAGAAAAAACCAACAAATTGCAAAGTCAATTGCCACCTCGCTCAGTCTGGGATCGCATAGCACCGCCGGAGAGCAGCTTGGACGAAGAACAGTTGAAGAATCCGCCTATGAAGGGACGTCTCGTTAAGGAGACAGGACCTAAAGAAATCATAATTACTACGCCCAACGATAGAGAAGGACCTGGTCCCATTATGCCAGCAAAGAAAAAATACAATAACTTGCCACCGGCGGAACCTAATTTAATTATGCCATTGAATAGTAAACCAGATCGTCTGAAAATGACGCAGTCGACTCAGCAGAAGCCAAATACTGCACCGTATCAAAAACCTGGTCCTAATCGTTTCCAGGGAGGAAATTATCGCAAACAGCAAGACAATCAAGGCCAGGGTAATTATTTTTTTTTAATTTACATGGCATACAGGTTTAAAAAAAATAAAAGAAAAATTGGCTGAAATCAATATTTACTGTTGTTTGCAAAGATCTGGTAATATTTGTGACGATATATGTAAAAGAAGCGTATTTTACATAATGGAAAGTAAACTTTTAAATTAAAGTTTTTATGTCGCAAGCATAGATATTGTTCATTAAATAGTTACATATGTTACATAAAAGAGTCAGGTTTTTATATTTCTCAGTCAAATTTATAAAATGATGGAATTCGCTTGAGTTCACTACTTAAATATTTATCTAAACACTGACCGGAAACAAATAACTGACGTGTTTTCTTTGTACGCATTAGTGATTTTTCAATTAATTTACAGATAAATGTACTGAGAGCCAAACGAGACCTGAAATATTTAAATCAAATGAATAATAAATTGGCCCAACCTTTCCAAGTCACGTCCTTTCAAGCAAACGATAATTATACTTTCCTCGTCATCGCTATTCTTTAAAAAATTCTTTCTAACATAAAGTACGCTTCTATCACCTATACATTGTGCAAAATATTACCAGATCTCGCACACCACGACAAGAACAATCTCAAGCCATAAAACAAATCATCCCCTATCTCAGCTCTGTCTTCAAATCCCTTCTCTTCCCAAATAATCACGCATAAGACTTCCCTTTCAGAACCCTGGAACCGCAACAAGCAGTCCGGCCCGCCTGAGCCCCAGGACAGGTGGTCCCGGCCGAGTCCGCCCCGGCGTCCCTCGCCACCCCGGCGTCCCTCGCCACCCCGACGTCCCTCTTCGCCGCCCCCCCGTCAAGCTCTGCGCTCGCCCCCGCGTCAGTCTCTGATGCCCCCGCGTCAGGCTCCGGCCCCTCGTCAGGCCTCGCCACCCCGGCGGCCGGTGTCCCCGGTCCGACGACCGGTCTCACCGCCCAGGCGTCCGATCTCCCCGCCCCGCAGACCCGTCTCGCCCTTCCGCCAGTCCTCCTCCTCGAGGAACAACGCGCCGATCGGCGGCGGTGGCGGTGGCGGCAGGCACAACTCGCCACCCAGGAGGCCCACGTCGCCGCACTACAGTCGCGCTTCGCCGCCCAGGCAGGGTGGCGGCGGCGGAGGCGGAGGCAGGCCAAAGTCGCCGCAGGCCTCCAGGCGCTACGCCGACGAGTGGAACATTCCGAGCAGGAACGCCGCGGAGAGCGGATGGTCCTCGTCGTCAGCGGCCAGGCCCGAGAAGGAGAAGCCGTCCGCGTGGCAGGCCCCGGCACCGGTACCCTCCTCCTCCTCGTCGGCCAGCTGGAATCAGAGGTGGGTCTTGTTTCTGTTGGGATTGGATTTTATCATTTTAACCTTGATTGTAGCGTTGGAGGTTCGGGAGTGCTTTCGCGTCCGTGGAGACTCGTGAAACGAAAGTCTTGATCAGTTATTCAGATTCGGGTTTACTGTGTGTACTTCGAGACTGGGCTCTGGGAGACGACTTGGATGGTTGATCACGATTTTGGTATTAACGAACCTCTATGAGACGCCACAGTATTGATTAGAGATTCGTCTTTCCGCCACTGCAAACAGGCCTCGTTATTATTTTTTTAATCAATTTTATGTCTGGGACACCCCGCGGTACTCACAAGGAGAGTTCACAACCTACGGGAAGCTGTTATCTATGAGGCTTTAAGAGGAGTCTGTATCTTCTGTCCTTGTCTAATCTCGTTTTTGCTATTTATTAAAATTGTAGTTTGTTAATTGAAAACCTAAAAGTTGGCCCCAATTGGTATTAATGTAAGGAATATTTTGAGATCTTTAACAGTATCTAACATTATTTCCTTTTTGAGAAAACTTCGGAACGCGAAAATTAAGGTTAGCTTTTCCGTTCCGAAGTTTTCTCAAAAAGGAAATAATGTTAGATACTGTTAAAGATCTCAAAATATTCCTTATATTAATACCAATTGGGGCCAACTTTTAGTTTTTCATTTAACAAACTATAATTTGAATAAATATCAAAAACGTGATTAGACAAGGACAGTAGATACAGACTCCTCTTAAGGAAGTGGTCTCTGGTACATAAGAATGATGGCCTAGCACTCGTAGCTTCGGCTCATAAGCCCTTGGGGTCAATATATAACCTTTCGTAATCAAAATACGCATTATTCTAGTAAAAAATGGTGTCATGCTTTGAATCAGAACTCTGCAAGATTTTTCCCTAGAGAAATAATGGAATAAGATAAGAAAGTTGACCAAAACAGCTTTAATTTGAGCTTTGTTTCATATAATAGTATATTGTGTACCAAGGGCGTAGAGTGGGATTTTTTAGACCGAGTGTGGAATTGCGGGACTGCAAACACACGAGCTCGAAAAGGTCCACTAGCCCATGGTGCACACCATATATTTTATGACACATGTTTAGATTTTCGTGTTTTTTTGTGCCTGGAAGGCGAGCCTGGAGTGACTGAATAGAACATAAAAATTAATTGATTAGTTATTAATATTGTAACTATGTAAATTATTATATAATTAATGAATAATTAACGCGTTACAAGTAACTTTTACATGATTTTTGAATATTTTACTTTATGCAAAGTTACTTTTATGTTCGCTTCTGACTTTTTACCCGATCCGGACTTTTTTCACCCGCTGCTCGGAAAACAGTGACTTTAGTCCCGCTTTTCAGGTACGAAAATATATTATTTTGTTGCAAAGTTATGAACAATCAAAAATGGTGAAATTGGTGAAATTTGAGGATTTTTAGCTTTTAAATTGATTAGTATTTCATGCATTTTTGTAATTCATTTTTAATTGTTCATGACTTTGCGACAGATTAATATTTTTATATGAAACAAAGCTTAAATTAAAGCTCTTTTAGTCAACTAGATGCCAGAAACGACTTCCAAAAGCCTCATCGAAAACCGCTTCCCGCAGGTTGTGGACTTTCTTCGTCAGTCCCGAAACATAGCCCTGATAATACGAAACGTTTCTGCTACGAATTTTGAGAAACTAAAAACTTTGAAAATATAGTCGGATGTTTATGAAACGTTGATTTCGGACGTTTATGAAACGTTGTTCCTACGTTTAAAATCTCGTTTATTTGCGTTTTCATAACTTGTGTTTGGCAACAATAATAGACATTTCAGCGTTTTAGGAACATTTCTGAAACGTTTGACAATTTTATTTTCAAAGATACTTGGTTTTGAAAAACTCGTTGCAGAAATGATTTTGAGAAGTTTTGTGCTATCAGAAAGAAAAAACAAATTTAAGTACTGTATGACGATCTTTATATTGATGAATGTCTGGATGATGATGCTTAGTAAATACTTAATCGTGTCACTGAGATTCGTTAATTTAAACATCATGATTAATGTATAATTTTGTCTTTCCGCTCCTTCAAGCCTGGGCCACCTGCCAAAGCCCAGGCTTGGCTTGGAAAACTAACCAAATTCATCTTTCTTCAATTTCAAACCTGGAACGTTACCTGCAGCCCACGTTTGAAATAAGAGAGAACCGAATTTGTATACTAGTTGACCATGATTTTTGTATAAACAAATTTCTCATTGATATGACAGTTAATAAATACTTTAAAGTACTTTAGAATAATTCGTCAATACGAAAATCTTACTACTATCCAAATTTGTATTTCCTATACTTCAAGCCTGGGCCACTTTGTGGAGTCCAGGCTTACAGTAGAAGAAATATGAATTTGTTAAACAAATTGTCTCTTTTCATTAAGAATACCAGTAAGCCCTGATTCAGGGCTAAGTAAAACAGAAAGTTTTAGTTTTCAATAATTAAGAAAATAACATACTTAATAAAGAAATAAATGCTGAAAAATTTTACACAAGTTTTTACAACCATGACCTTGTTTACTCTAAATAAAATGTACAAGTTAGTTATGTTCTTCCTTATCTCTACAAAATGTAATAGGATAGCACTGAACAATTCATGTAAATTGAAGAATGTTCAAAATAATTTGATATACTTTTATTTGTTATAGCAGCAGCAGTAATAGGTATCGTCCAGAAAGCGATAAATGGGACAATCGTACTGGAACAGGCTCCTGGAACAGTAAAAATCAGCCACCATCATCGCAAGGTAGTTCCAACAATCGTTGGAAGGATGCTCCCGGCAACGCGATAGGTGGCACCAATTGGGATGTACAGAAGAAAGATACTGGTATACGTGATATGGGTAGACACGAGCCAAGACTCGAAACCAGACAGGAGCCAAGACTTGATGCGAGACATGAACCTCGAATGGAACCAAGACACGAGCCCAGAATGGATACAAGACACGAGGCCAGACTCGATTCAAGACACGATTCTAGAATGGAGTCGCGGCATGATTCAAGACATGACTCTAGAATGGAGTCAAGACACGAACCGAGAATTGAGCCGAGACATGACATAAGACATGAGCCAAGGCATGAGTCCAGGCATGAGCCGAGACACGAGTCAAGGTGGGAGCCTCCGGAGAAATCGTTTAGAAACGAGAAGGACGATTGGGCTGATTTGCCAGAAGATGCTAGAGATCCATGGGGCGATGATAATAATCATGTACCTAGTATACAGAAGGAAATACGCTGGAATAGTCAGCCTAGTCAACCGAGTCAAATGTCTGGCTGGTCTAGAGACAAGCCGAGCGAGGCAAATTGGTCTAGCAAGGCAACGTTTCCCATGAATAGCATGGGTGGTGGTGGTGGTGGTGGTGGTATTGGTGGCGGTAGCGGTATGAACGCACATCAGAATCCGAATTTGAACATGGGCATAGGCATGAATAATTCTAACAAAGGCGTGTGGCAAGCGCCACTCCAACAGCAACAACAGCAGCAGCAGCAGCAGCAACCCAACAGGAATCAAAATTGGCTGCCTCCAGGCAATTGGCAAGGTGGTGGAGTTAATTCAGGAGGTGGAGGAGGAATTGGAATCGGAGGACTTATGTTGGGAAATGCTCTTAATACCTGGCAACCATCCCAACAGAGTTTTGCCACTTTCGCTGCTAGACCATATAACAATAACCCGTTTATGAATAATCGACGTTAAATTGTAACGTCCATCTATTATAGTTTCGAACTGTATTAAAACTTTTTACCAGGTAGAGAAGTGATGGAGAAACCTCATTGTATACATTTTACTTTATGATTTTTCATTAATTTGCGTAATAATTATTATATGTAAACTTCAGTGTAATAAGTTGATTGATTTTTTTCTCACTTTTTTCATGAATATTGTAATGGAAATTACAAAATTTGTGTATTTTTAAGTATAAATTTAAAGAGTACATAATGTATTAGTATGTATTTTTCAAAATGATTTATGTAATTCTATACTGAAATATATATTATGAAATTAAAAAAAAACTTTTTATGATTTTATACATTAATGTTTTTTATTATAATTATAATAATAATGTAATGTTCGAGATGAGACTTACTCGCATCTAGTCGACTGGGTATATGAAAACTACTCTGTTTTATCATCTGTACACTAGCGATGCAATAATACCTATATATATAATGTACGAGCGGTATGATTTGTCGATAAAGAAAATGTGAATCTTATAACAACACACGCATGGCGAAGCTTCTGCTTTAAATAAACCGACTTACAAAAGTTTTGTCTAAAAATTTTATTTCGTAGTATTAGTTATTATCATCAAAGTTTAATTCATTCATGTAATACAATGTTTGTATCAAGGGTAAGTCGTATAAATAAAAGTTTAAAAAGTTGAGGTTAGGGTTTTATACGAATATCAACTAAATTTTGTTTATAATAATTACCTATGTATGTAACTTTACATTATTACTATTATATACAGATTTCAAATTGCTTTCGAAGTACAACTTTTAAAAATGGTCAAGAAAATGGATTACGTACAATATTATTTTGCAAACCATTTTCTAGTGATGTTCCATCTACAGAAACAGTAAGACTAAGTAAATCATAAATGTATGATATTCCTCAAATTAACAATATTATCTTTTATTTAAGGCTAAACTCGATAAGTTATTTAAAAAAGTAGAAGTTGAAGTAAGAGGGAACGATCGTGCTGTATTAAAAAGTTATGGAATTTTTGCAACGACAGCAGCAAATCATTTGGGTATTACAGTTGGTGGCAAGTAAGTAATACTAATCGCAACAATAGCGTCATATATATGAATGATTATTACGAAACTGTTAGTTTTGACAACTCCACTTCACAAAATAATTAAAATCTTGCGATTGTGTACGACAAACATAATACTTTTACATATATATTCAATGACATTAGTTATAAAAATCAGCACCCTTCATACAATAAATAGGTAAAGTTTGCTTAAAATGTCAGCTCCGTGGCATAATTCTTTTCTTAAATTACAGTGGATTTGATACACAGTCGAGTCACGGGGACTAAAATTACGTGGGAACTGCACTGCTCTTATACACAGGGATACTAAATACACATTGCAGTCCCCGAGAATTTTAGTCCCGAGCCTGTTCAGTACTCGTGACTCGACTGTATACCTACCTTTATATAAGATTTAAGTAATTTAAAAATTATTCTTCTCAAATTATATATAAATGTGAACAATATGTACCTAATCAGAATTATTAAACATTTAATTTGATCTTTTTAAAAAATGAGTTAAAAGTGACCCATGTACAAAATGTCAGCTCCGTGGCATCAAAAATCCATGTATCCATAAAAGTTTTTTTTTGTACATGATTTTGATGTATTACACCTATATACACTTACCAAACCTGTAATATACACCTTCAAATCGACACATAGGGTCTGTAAATAACAAAGGGTGGTGCCATGGAGCTCACTAAAAACTAACAGTTTCGTGATAAATGCCCATAGATATCTTATGAAAAATATTTAATACTGATTGTTATAATTCATATTTTAGTTTTGCACCATATAAAGCTATACATCAACGAATGACTCTTCTTAAATCGAAACATGTCCATAAGAAACACAGAGTTCAATATGAAATTAGAACATACTACAGATTTTTAGAGTTTTTGAAGTTAACAGGGTCAACTGCGGATACATTTTTAGAATATATTCAAAGAAACTTACCGGAAGGTGTGGCAATGAAAGTTACTAAGGTAAATTATATACAATATTTATTTTTAAAAAATACATAAATACATTAAAAATAAAAAATAACTTTTTATGATTTTCCTACTTATCTGAATAAGCATAATTTGTGGAAACGATTTTTATTTAAAAATATGGTGGTCTTTTATCTTTTTCAGGTTGAGATACAAAGGTTGCCAGAAACTATTAGCACTCCACCTAGTTGAAAGTACTTTGGATTTATCTAAGAGCATTAGATCCATAGTTTTTCTTGATGTTACATTTTTTCATTAAATAAACTGTATATAAACAAATTACAGTTAATTTATTTTACATTAGTTCAGTGATTTAAAGGTTGGACCACAATTATAGGTGCATCAGTATCTAGATTTCTAGCAGCATCATGTCTACTATCTAATTCAGGCAATGGATCTCTTTTCTTAAATAATTTTGGAGTCTCTTTTCGTATAGTTTTAACATCTACAGTTCCAAGTGGAGTATCCGTTGCATTTTTATCAATCAAATGCCTACTTTTAGATCTAGTACGTAATCTTAAATGCTTGTTAATGTTAGAATTTTTATTCTTTGAAGTATCTAGTACTAAAGATGCTGAAGCAAGTTTTGGTAAATGAGGATTTTCTGCACCCAGTTTTGAAGCATCATTTAATCGTTTGCTTGTTAATTCAGCACTTGCTGTACAACTACGCAAGATAAAATCTGATTCTGTAACACAAATTTAATTGGTATGACAATATTTTTAACTTAAACACATGTTAATTAAAAAATTTAAATGACTGAAAAAATCAGAGGGGGAAGTTGGAGCAAACTTATCAAGAGAACTCCAGATACCATTTAAGTAATATATTTTTGGTTCTGTAATAAAAATATTGCTATATGAAGCGTTCAGAGCCATAACGATAACGGAATAACTCCATTTTCTAAAATGGACTTATTCTGTTATGGTTCTGAACGCCCCATATAGACAAAGGTTAATTAAAAGATGAATACATTTGAAATAAAATATCTATAAATAAATAACTGTTCAACCCGTTACCGCCGTATATGTTCTGGAGTTCTCAAAAAATTTAAAAAATGTTGACTACTCTATAAAAAGGGCTGAAACACATTTCTGAATACTTTTCCCAAGCATTTTTAAACTTTTGAGGGTAACAGTATTAACGGATTAAAAACACACGTATTTTTCGTAAAAGCACATGTATATTCTTTTTATGTCACGCTTGTAGATTTATCAAAACCAGTTTAATATTTAAAATTCACACGTCAAAAACTTTTTATTTCGTAATAAAAATGAAGCAATAAAAGGGCATATTTCCATTTTATAAAGATAAACCGGTTGAATTAATAAAATGTACTTTATATTATTATGAATGTAATCATTTTTTAAAAATATCTTACCAGCTCGCTTTGATCGAAGAATAAAATGTACTTTATATTATTATGAATGTAATCATTTTTTAAAAATATCTTACCAGCTCGCTTTGATCGAAGAATACGACTTAAATTTGCACCATCGCAGGAACCAACGATGACGATTCCTACGATCATTAAAATAACGCTTCTCCTCATCGTCCCGTTAGCTACCTCTTTCGAGATTATTTGCAGTCGTTATACCAGCTAAAATCAAATTGAGTGTAAATTATAATTGTTTATTTCATTCATAAATATAAAATATTAAAAAAGAACTTTAAAATCTAACTGAAAGTAATAAATGTAAAATCAATTAAGAGTAAGTATAAAAACGGTTTATAGTATAAAAATTAAAATTAAAATGTTTTAGATCACGTATATTTTTTCTTCTGATATGATTAACCCCTAGCTACCTTGGTCGAATTTAATCACGTCATTAACGCGGTGGCGTCTGTGAGACCCCATGCCGATATTTCGCTATTATTGATATGTATACATAATATTTGCTGTATACAAAAATTGTATTAATAAGAGGCAACACTAATTAATAGATTAAAATAAAATATGGCTAAAAAAGTAATTTAATGTATGATATAAAATTATTTGTTTAAGTAGGTTTCATTGAAGCTTTTTTAATTTTCATTATACGCATAAATCTTTGAAAAACCCGCTTTTAGAAAGAAAATTAATTTTTCCATTTTTATTTTTACGTTTTTTGTTTAGCTTAAGTTGTTTATAACTTTTTAATTAATTAACTTCTCAACTTCAAATTTTATTTACTATAAATGTAATGATATTTAACGAATTCACATAAAGGAATATAGCTAATTGATTTTCGGGTGGGATCTTACAGACACCACCACGGTAGCTAAGGGTTAAGCACTAGAACTATAAAAGTACATTTTTGCTGATATGTTTTTATTTAAAATTAAGTGTGAGAACAAATATAAAAATGTGAAAGAATGTAAATTCCCTTTAAATTTATAATATGATTTTTAAATTGATATAAATGACACAAAAGAATACATAAAATAACATGATAAAAATAAAGCTTAAGAAAATATAAAAAAAGCGTGCAGAATGAGAAGTTCTTTCATATTTGAAAACCGATTTTTAGATTTTTTCACACTTTATACACTCCGATATTTTTACACTCTCACACGTTTCACTACATTTTATAATATTAATGCGCGTTTTTCAGATTTATTTGTCTTATTCTTACTTATTTCTGTAATTTGTTCCAATGTATCAAGAAGTAAAAAATACGGTTGAATACTTCGAATGCATGTGAAATATTATAATATCTACTAGAAATCGTGAGAAACCAAAAAAAAATTCGTTTATTCCTACTAGATAGGACAACAGAGAAATTGTGATAAAACTTCAGAAACTGTGAGAAAATGCACGATAATATGCGAATATATTTTTTGAGATCCTGTTTCAAATGTAACCATACATTCACAGTATTTCACACAATTTTTTATGCTTCTACACAGTTTTGCACTAATTTTCAATCTTTCTTTTCACATTTTACAATTTTTACTAAGGTACGTTATAAAGACATGTTCACGTATTAAATTCTTCTACAATTTTATATAATATTAAATTACAAATAGCTATGAACATTGCGTATACAAAAACAAAAAAAAACTTCAAATCCAAAAAAGAATCTTCCGTTCCAACCACTATAAACTATCAAACTCAAACTAGAAGAACTTAAATTTCACATCGCGATTAATCCGAATATAAAAAAAAAACAAAAACTCACAATCTAAAAAAAAGGAACTTCCACCAAATGCACCTCGATCTCCTATACAATACAGTTTTTCACAAAACGTGCAGGCACGGAGCACAAATCGCGCGCCTCGGAGTGCAGTTCTCTCTCTCTCTGTCGCGAAATATAAGATTCGAAGCGTCGCGCCCCGACTCGAAGGGCCAATCGCCGATACTCTCGCTATATACTCTCGGATCGTCCGCTATAACGGCGAATCGTCTTCGTCGCTGCTTATATCTGTATATACCTCGCGGCGTGCACGCCACCATGTATACATATACACCGAGCACCGCGCGAGTACGCAAGACACTATACGACGAACCGCGCTCTCTGCCGATCTTTGCCGCGAGCGCGCGTTGTGAAATTGATAATCGATCCCGAGCTCGCGACCTCCCTGCCAGCGATTCTCTCTCTCTCTCTCTCTCTCTCTCTCTCTCTCTCTCTCTCTCTCTCTCTCGTAAACGCGCCCGCGAGAAACAATAACTTTCGAACATCGCGTATAGGGCTTCCTCACCGGAGAAACCGGTTTGCCTCGCGAGCGTCCGCGCGCGCGCTGTGTAGCATTGACATTGCGAGGTGCGCGCGAGATGAGCGCAAAAAAAGGCGGCGCGCGGTGCAGGAAAAAATTTTTCGAGATCGTGGGACTGCTGCGAATATCGGCGCGCGAGAGAGGAGAAAAAAATCAGGGGCGAATAAGGGAGATAATAATACCAGCGGTAATGCGGTTCTTCGCCTGCTTCTGCTTCGTTCGTTCGTTCGTTCGTTCACCGATTCGCGCGACCTTGTAACGGAGCTCCGCGGAGATGCGTGTGCGCAGCGAGTGATTATTGTCATTCCCGACTTCCATGCAGACTTTAATGCACGCGCGTCGATGGAAAAATGATTAGCCAGCTCTACTCGCACTTGCCTTACTACCTTTCTCTCTGTGTCTGTCAGTCTCTCTCTCTCTCTCCCTCGTTTGCCTGCTTCTTCTCTTTTCATTTTTTTTGCTTTGAAGATCTGCGTCTTTAAACGCTTTTGCGCGGCTGCCAGACGAAGGCGAATGACGAGTCGGAAAAAAGAGCCGCCTCCTCGGGAGAATATCTTCGCTCCTCCCGGTTGTTTATTACGGTGTTGTATACCTACCTTTCGTGCGCTTACGTGCGCGAGCCAGGACTTCATGCTTCTTTATGGTGTGCATCGCGGCGCGGCGCGCATATACTTTTTTACCGGATGTTGGGGATTTCTTGAATCACTTAAAGTGCCTTCTTATGTCGAGGTCTTGAAAACCGATTTTTGTGTTTTTTTATTTTTATTTTTTATTTTCGCCGGCCGTGAGAACGATCATCAACGGTTACGCGCCAAAGTCGGATCTTTGTCTTTTAATATATTTCAAATTTAAATTCAGATTGTAATCGTCATAACGCGTGGTACTTATTTGTTGGGCGTTATATAGATTTAGTAGTGTGTCTAATTCAATCCAGAAGTTTGTGCAATCTGTAGGCGTCGATCGCGAAGAGAGAACGACTCTTCGACGAGAAGACTTCGGCCTCGCTTGGTCGTTGCCTTTGGCAATAATCCAAATAAAAGGTTTGGATTTTATATGGCTTTCAAAATCTCGCACTTATTTTTTTATTATTGGGAGTAGGTATATATATAGTCTCATAAATATAAATACCTGATTCATTTCCTGATTAGATTTCGTATATTTATATATTTTGTAGGCGTTGAACATTACATTTGAAACTTATTAATATATAGGTGGAAGGCGCTGTCGACTATTGTTCAGATCATTTAGCAAAGAAATAACATTATTGTTTTTAAAAATCAATGCTACTAATATTTTGACTAAGTATTTTGTATACTAAAATGGCATTACTTTTTTCTTATTGTATGAATTATTATAATTATTAGCAATCTAAAAATGATGTAGGACACAAGATGACATTTATAAATCTACCATATAAAAATAAAACGACACATAAATAAGTAAAAATAATCTATGGACCACACGTCATTCACGAAAATACATCCTTTTCATTATAATGGAATGAATAATGTTTCCTAGCCGACAACGCCTTTCATATTGTATTCAAAAGAAGATGATACAATCTCTGCATCATAAAATAATACGTATTTTTAATAATAAAGATCTCAATCCAAAGACCAAACACGTATATAATCTATTTCCAAAGCAGACTTGGCTCCTTGATTTCGTGTCCAGGTTGGCAGCCACTTGTCCCGCGATTGCCAAAATAGCAGCATTGCCTTTAACAAAGATATAAGTGGAATATGAATATTACAGATCGACAAGGATATACGTTTCGATATATATATATATATATATACGATTCGGTTCTGCCTACCTTTGCATTTACATTTTTCCAGGGCTTTACATAAGAGTTGGTCTGCGTTCCATCCGGGAAAACACGTATGCCGCCGACGCCTAATCCGATCGAGAGATAAAACTGAAAGTGATAAATTTTTTTATAGCTCCATGCGTCGTATTATTTTGAGTGCGTAATTTTCGCGCGATGATGACCATTGTGACGCTATAAACACGGCCATTAATCACGTTTCTCCATTTCAAATTTTAATGTATATGCAAATATTTGTCTCAGTTCTAATGAAGATGATGCAGCAATAGTCGATAAACAAGTATATAAAACACCGACGTATTTATAAAAAAAAGACTTATTATTTGTAAAAAATAGATTTTTGTTTTGAGATTAAATATATCTACTTTCCTCATTCCGTATTTAACATAGAAAACATAGTTGAAATTGAAACCGTAAATTGTTGAGTGTTATAGCAAACGAACTATCATAAATATTTAAGGTGGTCAGAAAATATATGTCCTCACTAACTTTATTACTTATTGTTACATTTAGTTTTTAATGAAAAAATATTCAATGTTTTATGAAAAAATTGTTTTATATTTATTTATTTATTTATTTATATACGGGCCGAGCCCTTTTACACTTTTGTTCGTATTTTTTACCCGAATATGGTTTGCCGAGGAGGGTTATTTAACTTTTATATTTTATAATCTTGGTATAATAAAGTTTTTTTTTAATTATCAGCATAAGTGTGATTCTCAAAAATGTTATATAATTTAGGTAATTACCGTGGTATTTTGAGTGTATAGTATCTTTAAGTATGATATATTTTAATTATGTTAATCAACTTCATTTTTGAGGTACGAAAATTTCCAAGATTTACAAGAATACTAACTTTTGCGGTATTTACTTAAAATTCACGGGCAGGGTTGCCCCGTGTAACATACGTCACGTACGATACGTATGCTCATTTACGTATGATACTCAGTATGATACGTCCAGGGTTGCATATGAAAATTTGCGTATCCTACATATATCTGCTAGCTTACAAAATTAACGTATGCAATGTTTATTTATATGTATACAAGCCATACAAGGTATATCAATACCCTAAATAGAGAAATTTGCATTAGTAACAAATTTGAATAATAACTCGTTATCCATAAGATAAGTTGTCGGTGCGAATTATTAATTTGTAGATTACTGCCTAAATAAAAACAGTTTTAAAAAAAAGTAAGTCTAGAATTAACTTTATACGATCTACTAATTTTTCATCAAAAATAAGCAAAAGATTTCGATATCCGATAAAAATGGTTTTGCGCTCAAGAAATACCTACAAATCAACCAATTCATACAACTGGTGGGGACTGCAATTTGGGCTGGCCTATTATTGCGTTAAAATGAGTGTACAGTAACTAATTGAATCTATTTTGCATTATATTCTGAATCTATTTTAATGCTTGAAAATTAATAAGTAAATAATGCGAAAACTACTTCAGTCACAACAAATACGTTCATTTTGAGGCAACAATAGGCAATGTCATACGACAGCCCCCACAGGCGTCATCGCCCTTTTATAAACAGACGAGCGCGTTGGTTTATGTGTGTGTTGGTAGCTGTAAATTTCGTAGAATAATGAAAAATCATTATTACATGTCAATGACATGTCCCTCTTGAAAATCGGACTAGAAAGGCATTGAAATCAATTAACAAAATAAGGCGAAAAAAGCATCGGTATAACACAGTAGGTACGCTCATTTCAACGCAACAATAGGCAAGCCAAAATTGCACCCACCGATTGTTTGGATTTGTTAATTTGTAGATATTGAAAATTGATTACAAATTATTCACGCTCCGCGCGCTTTTCTTGCTGGTTCGATATTTAAGAGAAGCATGTTACTGTCACGTAATAACGATTTTTCAATTTTATATGAAATTTTCGTCAACAAGAAATAAAAAATCCCAAAATTGGAAGAAAAAAAAATTATTTAATAAAGAACCAACACGCTCGTCCGTTTGTAAAGGAGCGATGATACCTATGAGGGCTATTATATGGCATTGCCAAGACGTATTGTTGCCTCAAAATAAACTTATTTCCTGTGACTGAATCTATTTTTACACACACACACACACACACACATATACACGCACGCGCACACACACATGCACACATGCATACACAAACAGACATTTTTTAAGACTAGTGTATTCGGACTTCCCAAGGCATAAAACATGTTTATACGTTAAAGAAATACAAAAAAAAAATTGAATTTCGCGGCGAATTTTTTTTGGGATTCCATGCGTGTGTATTGCGATTACGTATAGTTAGGTTAGACATAAGTTTTATTTTTGCTTGTAGCTTCTTTTCGAGTGTGTGTGTGTGTGTGTGTGCGTGACGCACAA
Organism: Gastracanthus pulcherrimus; assembly: GCA_949152435.1. Lineage (NCBI taxonomy): Eukaryota > Metazoa > Arthropoda > Insecta > Hymenoptera > Pteromalidae > Gastracanthus > Gastracanthus pulcherrimus. The sequence continues at coordinate 21,616,149 of OX424576.1, read as the reverse complement.
TGTAGACATTTATTTTTGATATCATATTTGATAGCCGTTCCGTTCTCTTCACCGCAGTAGAACCAGACGACTCTAGCAAGACTACTATTTTCATTTTATTTATCGACGACCGTTACAAAGACTAGCAAATTTCGGGTTTCTCGTAAAATACTAGTTCATATCAGGAATCTCCTACGAAAATTAGCAATTTTCAGAATTATCGACGAAAACTATAATTTTCTTAAAGGATCTGAGAAAGTGTTAGTATAAATCAAAAAATCTAAAAATCTCGAATAAGAACTATTATTGAGAAATCTAAACTGTGCTCCGCTTCGCAAGGGACGTCGTCACATATAGAATCATCCAATTTTTATCACGATACAAATAAAACATCATTCGAATCTCACCTTCTCGTTGAACGGCACCATGCTATCTGACGCGGCCTCCTCCTGTCTCGACCATCCGTCTCCGGTGGGCACCATCCTGCCCACCAGTTCCCCGTCCACGTAGAAGGCCAGTCCCCTCGGCGACCAGCTGGTCTTGTACGTGTGGAAGTCCTTTGTCCAGGTGCCGCCGGTCTGTCGGGCCCTCGACACCAGCTCCTCGCGAAACTCGGCGCCCGTGCCGTTGCCCACGCCGAACTCCAGGAGCTTGCCGCCCATGTCCTGGTGGCCGTTGGGGCCCGAGCGCGTCAGCACCGCGTTGCCGCGCGCACGGCCCAGGTCGATGCGCGCGTTCGCATAGCGCCTGTCGTAGCTCTTGTACAGTGGCTCCAGCCAGAGTTCTGCGAGGACGGATAATGAGTGCCGTGGGTTTGGGAGGTTGAAATGCGTTGCTTCGCGTGCAAAGCGAGTGTGTGAACGACGATTGGCTTTTAAGGGAAAGTTTGTGAGGGAAAGGATGGTTTAGGGTAGTACACGGAGAGAAGAAGTTAGTAACGGTTACTGGTCTGTCTAGTAAATTTGGTGCAATATAGGTTTTGAGGACTAATTACTAGGTGAACTGGGAATTATTACTAGACGTCTAGTACTCAATACTTTTATAGGCAAAATCTTATAGTACTTTTTTACTAGACAGTTTCGTAATCAGTCTTATCCCGGGTGAGTAACCATTAATATATTTTTTTCTCCGTGTATACTGAGCCTGGGCTATATCTTGAAGGTTAGCAGGAATGTTTAAGGTCTTACTAGAAATTTTGCTTTGTAACTACAAATGGAAAAAGAATTTCGTGATTGAAGTAAATATTTCTTTTATTAGTAAGAAAATGATTTACTTGAGTCAGATAAATGTTTGCGGCATGCGGATTTCATGAGAACGCGGAATCTATCTGAAACTTTCAGAGAATGTTTATGACATGTATTACCTTGGAATGAACGAGAAGAATTTAAAAATATTGAGTTTAAGTGTATTTTTTTATAATAACGACCGTCAACATACATACAAAAAGATATTTCACCCGTAATATAGGATTCAATCAACTGCTATTTGAAATTTCGCTCATTCATTACATGGCAATAGGTACACGTAATAAAGATTCTCTAAAAGTTTTATTCATTCATTAAAAATTGATGCTATAGAACTTTGAATTTAGTAATTTGCAATATTGGGAGACCACTCAATATATAATTGACCTAAATAAATTTTACAATCCATACATTTTATTGAACGACTATGTTCAAAGAAAAACTTTAGCAAGAGCTTAAAAATTTATAAATATTTTAAACGAAAATAAACATGATAGCCCTTAGTAGAGAAAGTATGTTTGGAAAATAAATGCATTTTTGCCTTTAGTGTGACCATATTTAAATTTAACCGAAACACAAAAAACCTTAATTAATATTTTCTGTATGGACAATTCTTCTCGAAACATAATAATTTTGATAACCAAAAAAGTTTTTACAGCCGTGAAAATGACAAAAATCGAACTAAATGTATTCTTATATTATGTAACCAATACAATATATCCTTATATTTACTAATGCTACTCAAAACAATATAGTTAAAATCGGTATATTATAGTTGATTTTCAAAGTTAAATTTAAATAATATTTCAATACGTTCGTGTAGCTCAATACCTGTGTAAGAAGAAGTGTATAAAAAATAAATTTATAAAAAAATAAATGGAAACTTAATTTGTGAACTTTTATACAAATAATTACATCAAATGAAGATTAATATACGTATGATTTTGTCAATTTACGGCATTCAAGTTAAATAACATCTGCAACCTTCAATGACTTTCAGTTTTCTTAGTAAATTTGAGTTTCTAATGGATGTTAGAATACACGATTATTTTTCCTTTTTAATTTCCTTGGACATAACGGCATAGTGCGTTTCTTACACATAAGAATTATACACGTAATTATTGTACACAATTTAGCATTGGTCAAATTATATATAGATATATTTATGTGTAAGAAACGCTCTATGCCGACATAACTATATTTGAGTAACAGAACTAAATCGAATAATTCCATTTTCATTTTGATAAAGTTGAACAAACAATTTATTTCTTGAGGATTAATCGTAAAAACAAAACTTTCGATATTATTTTAATAGTCGAATATAAATATTCACTTTTTCTAAAAAGTTGTTAGAAATTAAATTGAAATACTAAATTACAATGGACAAAAAATGTTCAATCAAGTTCGAACGGAAATGGAATTATCCAGTTTTGTTTCACCACTCAACAAATCTGTCGAAAAATTAAATATTCGAATTTAATTATCGTTCACATTTGGTCAAACCCCAATGCTGAATTTTTTCAGCATTATAACTATTGATATTAGCAATATGTGTTTCAATTTTTAATGGTTCTCTTGATTTTCCCTTTTGTACAAGAATTTATTACTTTCATTGTCATGCAAAATTATGAAAAAAATGACTTACGACTTCGTAAGTCGTATATTATGATACACAAATAAATATAACTTTTCCAATTTAAATACACGTTAAATTCATCAAAAACTTAAACTTGATTGAATATCGGGAAAGCTTTTCATTACCTTGAAATTTGACACTAAGAATTTGAAAGAAACTAATTATAAATTCATGTAGCTATATAAACATAAGGTGTCTTTAATGTACAGCTTTAATCATTGAAATTCAAGAATTTCTGTAAATGTTTTATGTTGATAAAGGATTCTAATTAAAATTATATGTCCTGTATTCACATATGTTAATTTTTCAAGGAAATAAAATTCTATTACGTGTTTACTGTATTTGCATTTTAATTGCACCCGAGTGATCCTCGCGTGTATCAGAAATTTTAGAATATACTCTCAGTATCCAAAATCACAATGTGTTCTTTGTATTTTTTATCACAAATCACGTTTATCTATCATACTCAAGAATTTGTTAACATATTTAAAATTTTCGTATTATCATAATATATTCAAGTAAAATAGTGAAAATGAAGAGCAAACATAAATATTCATAAATTGGTATTAATAATGAAACACCGAGTGATGATGAAGCGACATGAGAAGATTAATTCTTTTATAATACTTGCGATGAATAGAATCTCATGCTCGCTGGCTTATAATAGCAGTTTTTCTTCATTTTAATTTATTAATCGCAGTAACCATCAAAATATAAAAAAGAAGCAATTACTATAATAAGTATACATGAAATGTAACCCACAAATTATACTCTTTCTTTCCTAGAATTATAGTAGTTTTTAGCCTTGCGGCAATCCAATATATACATTTCCAGATAAATATAAGGAAATAAAAAACCGCTGCCAATTAATTGGCACTTAGTTTCCTCAAACTAAATAAATTGTTCCAATATGAATTTCTTTACTCTAATTCGATAATTTTAAATTGCTCTTTCTAATTAATAGCTCAAAAAATGTGTTTTTTTATCATTGATGTTTAAAAGTATTGAGAGTTTAAAATATTGTAAAATAGAAAAACTGTTATAAAACAGAAACGAATCGATGAAATTTTAATTTATTTTCTGGTTTCTTATTTTCATAAAAAATATAAAAATGCATTTTTCAAATAAAGAATGACCGCTATATTCTCGAGATATATATAAGCAATCAAAATAAAAAAGAAGTATAACCTCAAATAGCCAAGAGATAGCGGAAAACTACATTTCTCACTAATAAACTTAATCCCTTATATTAAAATCCATCCCGATGATATTGAATCCAGGAAGGCGCACCGTAATTTTGTCTAGTTTATTTTAACGATTTTCCTTCCTACGTTTTCGAGATATCGCCGTTTAAACACAAACTAGAGAAAATGATGGCGCGCTCCGCGCGCCGAGCTTAGCTTCCCACACATTCAATTTTTTTTGTTAATCAAAATATCGGAATTTAAAAATCGTAAATTCGATACATCTTTCTAGATTCTAATATAAGGGAAATGACGTTTTCATATATAACAAAAGAAGGAAGATAGATTATAAAAAATTTCGCATCGGAAAAGTTAGGTAATTTTATGCTCTTTCAAACCCATTTAAACTGAATTCATGGTATATTTCTAACGTACCCAAAAACTCGAAAAACTGAACTCAAAAATTGAAAAATCACTAAAAAAATAAAAACGCATCGAAAGACAGATAGAAATCTTTTCGGCCCCATTTCCTTAAAAAAAAAACAAAATATGAGCCCTGAAATATTAATCCATTAATATTAACCATGAATATTCAGAGTATAATGCTGATCCACATCCGCACACACACACACATACACACGCACACACACACACTCACGCACGCATACATATACACACACGCGCACGCACGCACACACACACAGACACACACACGCACACATACATACACACACATACACACACGCGCGCGCGATCACACACACACACACTCACACACACATTTATACAAACGGTTTCTTAAAATAGCGTACATATCTTGATTCCTAATGTCTCAAAACATGTTTCTATAATGATTTTAGCAGAACATTTTTATACCATCACAAAACTTCCTCTATGAGGAAACAAAAGTATACACGTCTTAAAGAATAAAGCATAATTCGATAAATTTTATATAATACGATTCTTGAAACGCTTTGATATTTGCGTAAAATAATTAAATGATATAGAAATATTTAGTATTATCTTTGTAAAATAAGCCCTTTTTAATTCTAAGATATAAATAAAGTATATCTGAGCAAGCCCGAACTCGGGTAAAAAATAATTTTAATAAAATACATTTTTTCAGATTGTAAAATCCAGACATTATATAGATTGCTTATTAATGATATCGCGCTAAAATATCATGCATAATGCGCACGCTTTAGAAGTAAAAAAAAATGATTACCTGGATATAACCAATCTCCCTCAGGAAATTTAGCCCGGATCTCGATTATACCGTATCGAAATTCGAAGTGATTTCTCGTAACCAGCTTAGCAGAAATAACAGGAGGAAGTATATGGTAAGATGATGCTTGCTGATGACATTCTTGTGGAATGGAACTGCTGCAGCTACAGTACAAAAATGCGACCGTTTCACATGATAAGAGTTTTTATTCGTTCGGTTATTCCAATCTCGAAAGCAGTTTTTAAATGAATTCTCGAATATTCTCAATGCTTACTGTATTTTAATTTGTAATAAAGTATGCTGTTTACAGTTATTCTTATAATATTCTGCAATGTGCATTTTTAGAGTTTTTTTTAATTAACTCACATTTATTAATTTTATTTATAAAGTATTAAAAACTGTTATTAAAGATTTTCTAGAAAATTACTAATTAGGATTTTCAAGAAAATTACTAATTAGGATTTTCAAGAGAAATTTTTGAAATTATAAATTTTCTTTACTAATAATGCATACATTTTTTAGTACTTATTTTAAGACGATACTGTTTTATTCATAATTATATATATAAAAATCCATTCTATATAATTTCATTCGTAGCTTTTGTAATTTTATACAGAAAATGATTTACTTACTCAGCCAGCCGTAATTGGCCAAGAAGGATTGAATCTTCCCCGTAAGCGTCTTCAAACAACCTTGGTTTTATGCGAAGAATGCCATCACTAATCTTCACTGTCTCGTCGTGTTTATGATAAACGCAAAATTCATAATCCTAAGCCAACGACATACAAATATATTACTTTTGTTGTTAATATCATGTAATTAAAAAAAAACGAAACATATAAAATATTTATAATATTAATATAATATATTTTTTTTAAATTAGTTAATACATTAACATTTAAAATTATAAAGTACTGAAATAAAACGTTCTTTGTAAACATATTAAGAAAATAAAACTTTGAACATAGATAAATACGCATTATACTTTAATCAGTTATCATTTATAAAAAGTTATCTGTACCTTATAAAATTTTTACAATATTTTGACACTAGAAGCCTTATTATGTTACTAAATAACGTTTATTATAATATTATTAACAGAAACTCACCGGATCATGAGGTATTTTAATTTCCCTACTCCAAAGGAATTTATTCAAATCTTTCGAGTCAAAGTTTTCCTCAAATATCAAGCGACCTTAAATGATGTAATTTCTCTTAGCGTCAAAAACAAGTATTACGATAAAACAATTAGTTTGTTGAATAACAATGAGAATAAATTACGTACCGGCTGGAGTTTGCGAATTGCAGAACACGTTTTCTTGATTCCAATTAATTAAAACTAGTAGAATCGCTAATATCAAGACTCTGCTGTTTGCCTCCATCTTCGCTCAGTCTGTTGCTTCTCGAGACTTTCATCGACGTATTCATCGATACTTCGATAGTACAAAAAAAGGGAAACAAAATTCGCTACAAACAGCTCGAGTAGAGGGGGATTTAAATTAGCCCAGATAGCAGCCCGTGCCGAGCACGACGTGCTGGCACGGCGTGACGAATTTGTGCCATCACTGTGCAGTCGCGGCGTGCTGTCCGATTGGGTAGCACGTCGTGACCGCCCTGTGCCGTCATCGTGCCGTCACGCAACATCACTTTTTTGAACTTTTAGATTCCAGCAGAATGACGGCACAGTGCAAGCCCGTCGTGTCGGGAAAATCGTGGCAGCAATGTGACGGATTATGGACAGCACGACGTGCCATCAATATAATTATAAAAATATAATTTAATTGCATATTTAAGTTATTATTTCTATTACAAATAAAATTGATAATAATAGTAATGATTTGTTAATTTATTTATATGGGGCTCAATTGATGTAATTGAATAAATAAATAAATATAAATAAATAAATAATAGTATAATTTTATGATTTATATTTTTATTAATAATAAATATATTTGTTTATAATTGAATATTAAAATAGATTTACATTATAAATTTAAAGTCTTGAAATAATTTCGAGCTTTCTGTTGTTTGAAGAAATATATCGCATCCCGCCATTGCAGTAATCTCCCTGCTTTCATGAAGACTTGATCTTCAATTGCAGACGCGCGCAATAAGTGAAATTGTTCTTAATAATTATAGCGGTATTATTGTAGTTATTAATTATTGTAGTTATCTGTGGTGTAATTTGGAATTCTGAATTATATAATTCGACTGTGGCAAGTTTGTGGTGGACGTTCGAGAGGAAGTGCAGCTCGTCTTGAGGATCATCCTGGCGCGCGCACGTGCAATTGCAGTTCATAGTAAATAATTACTATCATTAATTATTTACATGCTGCAATTTGGATTTCCCAAGAGAACTGTGGCAACTTTCTGGACGTTTCAGAGTGAAGAGATTGTCTTGAGGATCACCCTGGCTGAAATGTAAAATTTTTTTATTTATAATTATTCTAATAATTATATTATGTTAATAAATAGGTTAGTTTTGACGAGGAAGGACGAGTGGCCAGGACGAGGAAGTGCGACGATGGATGCAGCAGGAGGGGTATCTGGGCTACGGTCCCCACGAAGGGGCACTAAGACGAGAGCTGCAAGGCCCAGGACGGCGTACTTGCGGCAGCAGCAGTGGCACGGTCAACCTCGAAGAGGTTATGTTTACATACAGCTTCCTACTGCATTCGTCCACTGCCAATATTATCAGGTGAGATTAGTGTTTAGTTTATCACTGTAATCTCCCCTTACTAATGCTGCGTTGTTTCTAGGTGTCTGGTGAGTGCTTCGGAGGTTAAATGAACACTCAAACTCTAAAATCCATGAATCTTCAAACATATGAAACCTACAACCCATGAACCGTCAAACCCCCGAACGCAAGACTTAGTTTTATAATTATTAAATTTTTCATTTCTTAAATATATCGTTTATTTTTAGGTCAACTACTTGATTTATCTTGGTGGTAGAAATACCGATGACTCTTAAGCAATTTTTTTAAAAAATTGCTTTGCAGTCAACACAGAGCTTCTGTGCAATGTTACTTGGCTTGGAGATAAGAAAAAAAATGTCACAAGACTACGTGATACCCGTTTTGTGTCAGCTTGTGAAGGTATATTGTTTTATATATTTTATTTTACTTGTCACACTAGACTTATTATATTAATTATGAATGTTTCCATTTTTTACCAGGGCCCTGAAAAGCCTTAAGCAATGTCTACGGCGTCTCGAAGAGATACGCAGAGACGAGCTACTGCCCAAAGAAAGAGAGAGATGAGGAGCAGCTGCCACCATCTCCGAGGAGAAGACGAGCTCCTGATGAAGAAGAAGAAGAAGAAGAAGAAAATCAAGAACCCCTGCCATCCAGTCCAAAAAGAAGAAGAGTTTTAGAAAAAACTTCAGACGACGAGAGGGAGAGGGATGATCATCAGCATCTGTCCAGTCCAAGGAGCTATGTAGGATTGGATGACCTGAAGGATGAAATACCCGACGAAGATGACGCACCTACAGAAAATTTCGACCATTTACAGCAGAATCCACCTGATAAACTCTGGTAAGTGGCCTCCTGTTAAATATTATCATAGAACATGTAAAAAACCGCTGGCAATTCCTTGGCACTTTGCTTCCTCAAACTTAATTGATTGTTTCAATATGAAATTAATTTTAAATTTACTTATCTTTTTTTAATCAATATCTTAAAAAAGCTGTGTTTTTAGTATTGATGAATTGTCAAAAGATAATTTTTTACTAAAATTACATATTTAGATTAAATTACAGTTTTTCACGCCTTTTATAACTATTGTTATAGATAAGTTATATCTAACATTCCAAAAAACCCTACAATGTGAAAGTAGATTTCGCCCTCGAGTGATTACTGCCCTCGCGAGAAGATTCTTCCCTCGGGTGATTACTGCCCGCGGGAAAAACTGCTACTTTCGTCCCTTGTTGCATAATGTACTATTCTGTCCGGATAAGCGGGTAAAAAAGTTTTTTTACCCGTTGACTACTTTTGTTGCCCGCCAAAAAATTTCTTTTTTGCCCGTTTATTTAAAAACTTATTTTAAAAACGCAAAAATCCATACATGTGTTACAAAAAAATATGGTGTGACACACACACACGCACACGCATACATGCGCACACACTAACTCACTCACACGCACGCACACACACTCACACGCAGGCACATACACACTCACTCACACGCACGCACACACATATACGCGCATACGGACACACACGCATGCACATACACATACACGCGCACACACATGCACGCATGCATGCATGCATACACGCAGCACACGTACACGCGCACGCACTCACGCACGCACATTCATACAGACATTTTCTAAAAATAGTGTATGTTGATTCCTATTGTCTCAAAAAATATGTCTTTAGTGATTTTAGCAAAACTTTTTTATTACCATCCCAAAGCTTCCTCTGTGATGAAGCAAAATCAAATGAATTTAAAATAAAATATAAAATATATCAGGGAATCAGAGGACGGAGAAATCGATGGAAGGACCCACTATAACGAATACCCCGCGGAGTATTTGGAGGAGTGCCGACCTGACAGAGGAGGTGCAGAACCTTACCCGGACGATGACACGGAGATCGAAAGCGACGCCGAGAACAACAAGGATCATGACGACCACAGCAACACCATGATGGAGGACAACGGCCAGCCTGAGGATGGGACCGAAGAATTTCCGGACATCTACACATTTATAAAACACCAAGAAAAATACTAGCTTGCTACATATTTCTTTGCGTTTTATAAAGGCGACTTTATTTATGTTTTTACTTTTAGGGAAGTTCATATAAAAAGTACACGTTTATTATATTAGTTTGCATTCTTTTTATATTATCACTTGCTGAAATTAACGTGGACTTTTTATATGAATAGAACGTTTTCTTACATTTTATATTTTATTTATTTGTTCATTTATTTAATAAATTCAATTATCAATTTACTAATCTTTTATTTTTTAATTATATTTTAATTTTTAATTATATTTTAATTTTTAATTACGTATTTAAATTAAAAAAAATGTAAGGAAGCGTTGGAGGGGCAGAGAATGTTGGTTGTGCCTCACAGAGATAGGCAAGATCGGGGCCCTCTCACACATAAAAAAAAATTCTTTTATTTTTGTTTGAAAAAATAGCAATATTGAGGTAATTTTTACATTACAAGAGAATAATTCTAATAACATTATAATTATTATAATTATTACCCAGACAGCAAAAAATGAATTTTTTCTAAGGATTTTTTTCGAACACTAAGAATACTTATGCATGTAAGTTAGAAAAGGATTCTTAAAGAGTTTGAAAAGAGTTCATAAAGAATTCTATTACTATTAAAATAAAAATAATAATTGTTTTCAGATGCCGTTGAGAGACGTTAGAAAATAACTCTAGAACCGATCCAGCACGTACTGAGAGACGACGTCAAGGAATACAGACTGCCGATTCAGCGACTGACCCAAGACTGAGGTAGACAAGCTGAGGCTGGGAGCGACAAAAATGACATCGTTTTCAGACTTGCAAGCTGAGCTTCAAGGAGGGCCTAGCAAAGGTAATTTATTCATCATTCTATTATAACTTTCCAACCCATAATGCAATAAAAATCTTATTTTTTTCGGTTTTTTCAACAGAGTTCATAACACTTCGAGCGCAGAAACGGTGTGCACCTGCCTGGAAGTGATAGCGATCTGCTGAATGGTTCCCAAGGTCATGCTGTTGTCGTACGAGCGCGTGGACATGCCTGCAAAACTCTCGATGACGCAGGGGCAACGAGAATGATGTTGAGTAGGAGGCTTCTTGCGAGTTGCAGCTCAGGCAATCCCTGTTAAAAAATTGAAGCTGGATTTCAAGCTTGAAATTCAGCGATGAGCTTGAATCTGGTTTGATCGAACTTAAAATCCAGCTCGATTTCAAGCTCGAAATCAAACTCAAAAAATCCACCCTGATCGACCTACATTTCAAGTTTGATCAAGCTGGATTCAACCTCATCGCTGAATTTCACGTTCGATCGAGTCGGATTCAAACTCATCGCTGAATTTGAAGCTTGAGATTTAGCTTGATATTTTCAATAGGGGAACCTGCACACGGCCTGCACCATTATTTACGTAAATATTTTCAGGGACTATATATATATAAAATTTCTTCATATATATATATATATATATATATATATATATATATATATATATATATATATATATATATATATATATTCCACGTCGACCATGGAAGAAATTTTTTACATTTCGTTTTAAAATGTTTTTACTAGTTCAGAATAGTTAAAAAATGTATGCAAAAAAAATTTAGATCACAATACCCTAACTATGCAGAACTGTGGCCCTATTAAAAATAAAGTTTTTTTCAATTCTTAGAAACAGAGAAAACTTTAATAATTTTTAGCTCCAGATAGGTGCAATTTAGGTATTTACACATATACATTTTTATTATTTTTCTGTATATTTTTCTGTAAATTTTCTATAGAATATGCTAGCACTTTTTTTAGGCCCTAATTACCACGTTTCTGATTGATTTATAAAAGATATACCGTTATATAGTAATAAGAGCTTCAAAATGAGACCAGGTAGACCATGGACCGAGCTTATTAACCGAAGTAACAGAATTTTGAAGGAAATCTACATACAATTTGTATATCTATATATGAAGATTTCTTTTATAAATGATATACCCTACATACATATAGATATATAAATTGTATGTAGATTTCTTTCAAAATGCTGTAACGTCAGTTATAAAGCTCGGTCCATGATCTACCTGCTCTCATTTTGAAGCTCTTATTACTACAAAATTTTGAGATTAAAATAAACTGCCGAAATTTTTTAAATAGCATATAACGGTATATCTTTTATAAACCAATCAGAAACGTGATAATTGGGGTCTGAAAAAAATGTCAGCATATTGTACAGAAAATTTACAGAAAAAAATGCATATATATATGTAAATACCCAAATTGCACCTATCTCGAATTGAATTTTCTACTTTTCTAAAAATTTAAATAAACTTTATTTTTAGGGTCACGGTTCTGCAAGATTTGGGTCTTATGAGCTAAAATTTTATTTACATGCTTTTTTCACTATTCTGAACTAGTAAAAACATTTTCAGCGAAATGTAAAAAATTTCTTCACGGGTTTACGTGAAATATATATTATTATGAAATATTGAAATTCGTTCAGAATGAACTTTTACTACAGTTTCTCTATTAGTCTTGACGTTTCTTTCGCCTTTACAATACATCAGGAAAGTATAATACATTTTTAGGCCAATTTTTTATTTGAAAATTTTTATATATCAAATTTTTAAATTTTAAATCTGACCTGAGATCTTACCAGAGATCTCGTGTAAGATTTTGAGTAAAAATTCATGAGGTTTTCGCATGATATTTCACCTGAGATTTTTTGGTAGGGATATATAAAAATATATATATATATATATATATATATATATAATCATGCGAAATATCATGCGAAAACCTCATGAATGTTTACTCAAAATTTCACACGAGATCTCTGGTAAGATCTCAGGTGAGATTTAAAATTTCAAAATTTGATATATAAAAATTTTCAAATAAAAATTGACCAAAAATGTATTATACTTTCCTGATGTATTGTAAAGACGAAAGAAACTTCAAGACTAATAAAAAAAACTGTAGTAAAAGTTCATTCTGAACGAATTTCAATATTTCATTAAGTGTACATATAATAACATGAGATTTTGGTATGAGATCTCAGGTGAGAATCTTACTTGAGATTATTCAGTAGGAGTATGCGAATAATCATAATTAAAGTATAAAATTATAATTAAATTTAAATATTTACGTAAATAAATGGTATATATATATGTTATTATTGTATGTATATATCTGCTGCGGATTCCCGGAAAAACAACTCAAGTCCATTTTTTTTAAAATTGAGTTTTAAGCGATTTTAATATCTTTATATAGTATATTTTCAGATAAAAGTGCACAAAATCAAGAAAGTGTAAAAATAAGTAGCCTTATCTACTATTTATGATTTTTTTTACATTAGTTCAAATGGAAAATAAAAATTTTAAGTATTAGTATCTTCAAAACAGAAAAGTGGACTTATGTTGTTATTCTGCAAAACCATATATATATATATATATATATATATATATATATATATATATATATATATATATATATATATATATATATATATATATATATATATATTATGTATTAACTTATTAATTTATTGTACAAAAATTAAATATTTAAAGTATATAAATAAAAAATTACAAATATAAAATACAGTATTTTTATTATGATAAAATTATACATTTAATATAAATAATATATATATATATATATATATATCGCCGTGCTGGCATATTGTCGGCAAATTGCACCGCACAGTGCTGACACGTTGCCGGCACGCGGGCCGCAGTACCAATCGCGCATGCAAATTGCGTCGGCAAAATGACGGCACTATGACGGCCCGCGTGCCAGGACCGCGTTCCTGCACCGTGCCGTCTCAGAAGCGGGGCAGGAATCCGTCACAATGCCGGACCGCGGGCGGCCCGCGGGCCGTCAGCGTGCCGACACAGTGCCGACTCAATGCTATCTGGGAGAGATGACGCCGGACGCGGCCGCTTATCAAGTGGATGGCTTCGTTACCGAGCGAGTTTTCCAGCAACACGCGTGTTTATCGACGGAAGCTTGAATAGCGAACCTTGTTATTTTCATTCGTTTTGAATATAGACGGAGCGTGACCTCCGCAATTTAGCTCTAACTCGAGTTTGATCAATAATTTATCGAATAAACAAAATGTTGATTAGCATGTCAACGAGAGGGTCAAGATTTAGGACATTTATCTCCCAGTTTACGAAACAGGAATCAAGAAAATCTTTGTTTTGTCTTTATAAAAACACATGTGCAACTTGTTCGAGAGGTTATGTTGTGACAACCAATGAAAAAAGTTTATTTTCTGAAAGAAATATAAGTAAAAAGGAAGATTTATGTATTAAGAATTTATTTATTGGTGCTCAAAGACAGTTTTCTACAGAAGAGTAAGTAGTACTTTCTTTATTTACTTGCATAACAAGTTTTATTAAAAACAATTGATCAACTATTTTCAAAGTATTAACAATTAACTATTTGTTTTCTAATGTTCTATTGTTACGAACATTGTGGTTTCCTTAATTTTATCAGTTCTATAGACAAGATACGTACTTTTAATTCATATTATTTTATGAAATAATAAAATAAATATAGGATAGTGTTTTGAGTGTTAAAATCTTTATTTAAAAAGTGAAATCTTTTATGTATCCAGATAAATAAGTAAGTATTTAAATACATTGCTTAAAAAAATGATGCATCTAAATAGCACACCACAATGTTTGTAATGCAATTATTAACAGCACTTAATTTATTTTCATACATTTATTTATATTTTTCTTAATTTAAATTTTTATTTTAGCGATCACAAATCCATTAACTTTGAGAAAATTTCTAATGAAACATTAGAATCTCTGTCAGAATACTTTGATGAACTTATAGAAGAGGCTGCACACTTACAAGATGCAGATGTGTCAAGTGGAGTTAGTATATTGTTATTAGTTTTTATTCGAAAGTCATTTTACCAAAGTTAGATATGTTACAAGTGAGTTCTGTAATTTGTAGGATGGAGTACTAACAATAAAATTTGGAAAAGAGTATGGTACATATGTTATTAATCGACAAGTTCCAAATCAGCAAATCTGGTTATCGTCTCCCAAATCTGGACCAAAGCGCTATGACTTTATTGATGGCACATGGATATACAAACACGATGGGCAATCCTTGTATGAATTATTAAATGAAGAAATTCCTCATATTGTTAAATTTCCAGTTTCATTTAACAAGTGTTCCTACTGTGTTAAGCAAAAATAAGTCTGCACTAAGTTACTTAAATTTTATTTGTATATAGTAAACTGTTAATCATTTTTTTTTAATTTATTCAGTATATGTTAAATGTATGTACATATAAATTGTAAATAAAAAGGTTAATAAAACTGAATTTAATATTTAAATGTTAAAGCTTGTGAAGTATATTTATTTATTTACTATACCTATATAGTAAATTCTATAAAATATACATATTTGTGGATTCCCGGAAAAACGACTCAAGTCCATTTTTTTGAAAATTGAGTTTCGAGCGATTTTGGTATCCTTATACATAGTATATTTTCTGATAATAATGTAATGAATCAGAAAACTATGAAAACAAATGACCATTTCTATGCTTATGAATTTTGTCAACATTAGGTTAAATGAAAAATAAAAACATTAAACCAATATATCTCAAAAATATGAAAAGTGAACTTAAGTCGATTTTCCGGGATCCCACAGATATTTACATTTGAGAAAGAAAATTTTTTAAAGGTAATACCTTTAAACTTTTTTATTTATTATTGTGATAAATGATAATACTTCTGTTTAGATTATGATCATTTATCATATTCTATTTAGATTATCATTTTACACTAATAACCGATATATAAACAACAGTCATAATAAATAACTTAAGAATTTTTTTTGTCTTTAAATGCATTAGTCATATCGTCATGATCTATTGACTTACAGAAATCAAAATCACCCTTCTGCTTCCTATGAATTCTTTATATACTTAAATTTTCGGTTTGATTTATTTTTTACTATTTAAATTCTCGATAATATAGACGTATCGGATAAAACTATCTTCCTTTTCACGTTAGAAGATTTTCTATATAGCTAATAATGATTTAATAAGCACTAGGTTAGTGATCCCAGTAGTTGACCATCTAAGACAAACTTTCTATTCAAGCTATTAAAAAAAATTCACAAAAGTCTTTGTTTATAAATAATCGGTTTTATCACACTTTAAATATATTCAAGTGTTCGATACAATTTTTATTTTTACGTACAAAATTTCTAGAATAATTATAATATGGGTTTTAAATAAATATGATGAAAACACTAGTAGACAACCACCAGTCTAGTACTTGGCAGCTTGATCGCTATAGTAGTCGACCCAGGACAATTTAAGGCAATACAACACTTTTTAAAAACATTGTTTATGATATGTAATAGTTCTACTATTCAAGTTTAGTTATGAAAGATTGAATAAATATTAAACGAATGAAATTAAATATTGGTTAATTGTAATGATCCTTACAATTGAAAGTGGCTTTGACCTGGCTCACCGATTAGGCCTGGTCAACTACTAAAATTAGCCAAACGTTATAAAAAATCTAGTAGTCGGCCACCTGTGAGCACATATCGATAAGATGTAACAACAACAAATTTATTTCATGGTTTTGGAACTTTTATAATGTCATAGATTAAAATGTCATAGATCATTAAACAATTATTATCCTCGCGATTACTGAAGTTACTACAATTTTAATAAATAATGGCAGGGTGCAGGGTGAGACGCTGGGTGGGGGCGCAGTGGGCGAAGCCCCCGCCGGGGATAGAGCCCCCCCCCCCTCCACCAGGAAAATAATACTTATAAATCATTAAAAAAAAAAAGTTTTTAATTATATAAAAATTATGAATTCAAAATAAATTTATTTATTTTGTTAGATTTTTTCAAACTTTTTCTAAATACACCTTTAAATTTTAAATTAATTAATAATACATTTTAAGGTAAAAATAAAACACTCATTATATATTACTTAATTTTTTTCGGTAAATTTGAACATTTTATCAAAATATAACTAAACATTTTTTTTAAATTTAATATCTATGATCATAAGATCTCCTTGATTGGCTACAATGAAATCCTCTATATTTATTGGGCTACCGCAAGGTTTAGAGAGCCAATGTAATTGAATTGACACTTTAAAGGTTTTATTATGTTCAAAATACATGTACTTATGATATGAGTGTGGGAAATTGTATATAAAAATAATTGACCAAAGTTGTAGTCTATTTAAGCGAATATTCTTCGCTTTCATTAAATTTTATTATTAAATATTGCTTAAATAGACTATAACTTTAGTCAATAACTTTTATATACAAACTCCCACACTCGTATCATAACTACATGTATTTTAAACATAAAAGGACCTTGAAAGCGTCAATTCGATCACATTAACTCTCTAAACCTTGCGGTAGCCCAAGAAATATAGAGCTTTTCATTGTAGTCAATCAAAGGGACCTAATGATCATAGAAATTAAATTAAAAAAAAATTTTTAGTTATATTTTGATAAAATGTTCAAATTGATCGAAAAATAACGGGTAATATATAACGAGTGATGTATTTTTACCTTAAAATGTATTATCAATTAATTTAAAATTTAAAGGTGTATGTATCCCCTCAACGTCTTTTACGGTTTTATGGATTTTTATAGAGGTTTATGATTTTTATGGGTTTAATGGGATTTATGGTGTTTATGATTTTTATGACTTTCATGGGGTTTATGTGGTTCACGTTCTTAATGGGTTTTATGGATTTTATGAAGCTTATGAGTTTTAATGGATTTTATGGGGTTTGCGTTTTTAATGGGCTTTATGGTTTTAATGAGGTTTATGATTTGTATGGGTTTTATGGGGTTTATGGGTTTATGGGGTTTCCAAAAAATGCAATAGGACACGCATAAGACTCAAGCGAGTGTAAATATTTGTTAATTTCATTTTATTAAATCGGTAAATGCATATATTGTTCCGAGCGACGGTAGGTGCGAGGATTATTTCGCTAGTTTAAATAATTGTAATTAATTTCGTACAGATAAAAAATTGCTGTGATAAGGATTATTACCTATCGTTCTGTAATTTTAGTAAAAAATTATTATTTGTCAAACCATCAATGATAAAAAAGCACACCATTTTCGAGGTATTATTTAGAAAGAGATATAGCAATTTAAAATAAATTTATTAGAACAAAGAATTTTATATTGAAATATTGAACTAATAATATGTACTAAAAAAAGCGTTTGAATTTGCACCGGTCTTTTATATATACAAATTATTATATTTGTCATGAAGTATAAGAAAATAAAGCTTATTACTGTTAAATGTCCTGTAATAACAACAATATTTACTAATTACTATCTTAAACGAGACATTTATTATCTACAGGTCAACATGGAGATCATGGAAGACGGAAATTTGGTGGATCGGGTGAGGATCCTCCTACAGCGTGACATGCAATACTACCAGGTACGTATACGCACGTACGTATGTATATAGCGATTCCAATCACCCCGTCAATTTTCAAACGCGTTCGCACCCGTATATATTTATATGCGCACTCTTCTTCTTCGAAATATGCTGCTACAACCTCCTACCTATACCCATATAATAAACCTATGCCCACACACATGTCGCGGGCGCGAGCGTCGACGTCTATATAACTCGACGTCGCGACGACGCAACACGCTCTCCTCGTAATTTGGTTCTCTCGGCACCCTTTTTCTTTTTTATACCCGCATACCAAAAATATATATACGGCCTGCCGCCCGCGGGCGATCGAAAAGATTGAAAAGACATATATTCGCGTCGGTTTTTGTACATTTATGCGCGCGGGCGTGTAGTGCGCGCGTCGCGATCCATCATCATCCGCAGAAGCGCTTTTGACGGACTGAAAACGAAGGCGACGGGGCGGAATAACGTCAAAGAAGGGGGGAGGCGTTGATAAGCTCGATAAACGCGATAAAGCGCTGGGAAGTCGGATCTAATACGACGTTTGAAAAGAAAAACAGTGGCATTCGCAACACTTAGGCATGCTCGCGGTGTAATTCGCCCCTCGCTTACGCTAAATGGAGATGTATATAAGATAAGACACTGAATGGATAAAACTGAGTCAGCAGTGTATACGTATTTTTTTCGTATTTTTTTTCATAATATTTATACTTCATTATATTTGTCAAATGCTTTATAGGCATTAAGAAGGTATATTTTTAATAACACTTAATTGTTAATTTAAGATGAGTATCAAATTATAATATAATGTGTAACACATAAGATAATATTTAAATATTCAGATTTAATATGCAAAAACACTAAAATGATATTTATTAGTACTTAACCATATTTTAAAAGAAAATAAGAATTTTTTGTTTTATTTTATAGTCACGAAGTAAAATACAATTTTTAATGGAAAAAATACAGTAAGGAATAATGTTCGAATATGGGTCTAAATTTTTAAAATTCGCTTCAGATTCTGCAATCAATATAGTGTTTAAGACTCGTATGGCTTAACTTTATATAATAAATCATTCAAGAATTTCCCTAAAAATTTCAAAGCCATATACGTTATTTAGATTCGAAGATTTCTTTTGTGTTGATAAATCTTTTATCTAAAACTCCATGTAGGTACTGAAATGTGGGTCACTCACTTTTGACAGTGCTAGTTGTAAATTTTGTACTTTATTTATTATATACTTTCCAATCATTTTTATAATATTTGTTTGATATTTCAGTTACAAATGCAAATATTTTTCTGTTATATACATTCTTTGAATTCTGTTTCTGCCATTAAGGGTATATACACCATACCTTATAGTCATTAAGAAATGTTAAAGCACTAATAGTCGACAGCTTACGTTTTTATTGTTATTAAACTTTATGAACACGAAAAGTTATAAAAACATTGATATCAGATACCATGTTGAATTCTAATACTAAATTATTGTTAAAGTGTACGAATTTTCATGCATTATTATAGTAAAGGTAAATTATTTCATTCACATAGCGTTACGAATGAAGACGTGTGGGTGAGGATGAGGATTCGAATATTCGCGTTATTGGCGAATTTTACGATTTTCTGAATTACTAAAATAGAAGTTTTAACAGCATCTTTCACGGAACACACGTTTGCGAAGGCAGTTTTTAACAAATTGATCCGAAACTTTCAGAGAATCTTTGTTAGATTTAATTAGTTACTAGTATTTTCACTTATAATCGCCCTTTTCAAGTCTAAAACTATTATATATTATTGCACATGGGTTTATCGAGTGATCACATCGAATTTCAACAATAATAATTGATATAATGCGGGAGAAAACGCTTTTTCTTTATTACCTATACGTATTATCATCGCTGCATCGAGACCAATTTCTTTTTACCAATACAATTTTATTTTTCCTAACCAAAATTTTAAGCATCTAGCTCAGCTGCCGAGAAAAGATTCTAGCGACGCCTAAAACAAGTACGTTTACCATCAAGATTCAACCGAGTCAAAGTACCTTACCCGACGTTTTCATTAAAGAAAAGAGTACTACCGGTTACCGATCTTTCCTACCCACTACAAGCAAATGCCACCGACCACATACCTATATATGCAATATTATCCGCAGGACATGCAGACGGTGCTGCGGGAGCCGCTGTGCGTCCGCGTGAGCGGCGGCAAGTTCGACTTCCCGCGTCACGCCTCGTTCGCGGCGATCAAGATCGTGACCTGGTGGGAGGCCGAGTTCGCGGCGGCGTTCAGCCGGCCCTCGGGCCTGAGCTCGACCGGCCGGGACGCGACTGACGGCGCCGAGGACGGCGCGGTCGTTAAAAAAACCCAGCCGAGCGAATTCATTCTACTCGTCGTCGAGACGTCCGAGCAGCTCTTAGGTGGGGCAGAACAACGCGCGATCATTACTATCGTCATTATTGTTCTTATTATTATCATTGTTATTATTGTGCACGGTGTGTGTGTCTGTGTGTGTATGGCAGAGCTTCGTCGCACGGAACAATGTTTTGAGCGAGGTGTCGATATTTCGAATCATTATTGCACGGACTCGACCCCATTTTTGTGCGAACGCCTACGTACAACTTCGTATCAATTATATAGTCTCGGGTGCATATGTTTTTGTGCGATGCTTTGCGTTGCGCGAGAAATCGAATGCGAGCTTTTAGAGGAGAGTAAATGTCGCGTTAAAATGTGCATGTTTTGGTATGTTTTTATGAAGTGAGAGGTGGCACGAGTAAAGTGATCCTTAGTTTTTTTTCACATTTTTAATCTATGCACACATGTATAATTCATACACGAATGAGAGTATACAATTTTACTCGTGCGGGTGTATTTCAAGAAATGTATGTTTCACCAATTAACGCGATGAAATTTCGTAATTAAAATTATACTTTACAATAATATGAATGATATTCAATTTTAAAACAGATTTAGAGATGAAGCTCTCCTGCAACAACTAAAACAAATAATTCAATCATCAATTTACGTAAATCTCAACGAAATACCTTCATTTCACCGTCAATCTGCGTCAAACCCACTGATAAAAATCCGCAAATACGGCGCAAAATACTCGATTTTCCCATTAAATACGAGCCGTAATTTAAATTCCAATCACCGTAACCGTATATATGCCAACGTTAAAAATTAAAGATCGATAAATGCTCGATATTCGTATCCCCCTTAGAACAAAAAAAAAGCTCATGCATAACGATTTCGCGCTAAAAAGCGCGAATGTAAATGGCCCTGCGTTGCGCGCGCGCGCGTGGCCCGCGCCAGCGACGCCGGCGTCGTTAAAGCGATAAACTCAATCTAACTGAAACTGCGCAGAGCACCTGCACACGCTGATACAGGAATCCCTGGATCACGCCGATCTGACGGTGCTGACGGCCACGCTCGGAGCTGCGGCCCTCATTCGCAATTGCCTCTGGTGTTACAATCAGCGCGCCAAAAGTGAAATAACCGAGCAGTCGAGGTAACTATAAAACGAAAAGGGAGAGACAGAAAAAGAGAGAAGTGCGAACGAGTGCGAGCGAAGCGACAAAGAGAAGCGGGATATGCGCGAATAAAGAGGGATGAAGAGGATGTAGGGTGGTCGTCAAAGAGCGCGCTGCAGTTTATTTGTAGGATTTATTTCAGAAGCAGATTGGGACGTCGGTGTAAAAAGAGAATCATTGCGTTTGTTTTACAAAATTTGCGTTTGATGGTGAAATATATGGGGGGACAGAAGGCAGGGGGTTGAGGTCATTGACATTAAAGGTAGTCTATACTGGACAATTAGAAATCTTAAAAAGCCTATATTGATCACTCGAAAATGCTCATCCTTCGTTCATTTGTAGATTTTGTCCTTATATTTCACACTGAAATAGTAAAATTAGTACAATTTATTTTTATTTAATTAATTTTCATTCTGAAAAGAAAGCAAATTACTGATTTATATAGCAAACTTACGAAATTAAAATTTTTGTCTATGGTTCTGTAGTAAATCTAGATTAAAACGATTTTCTATTTTATTTTATTAAGGGAAGAAGCTGCAGAAAAAGCCACAATCTGTTAAGCATTGACAAATATATTTGTTTTCTTTTTATGTACATAATAATACGCCAATAAGAACATATCAGTCCAGACAGAAAAGCTTCAAAGAAAGACATTATTTTGATTATCGTTTTGCGCAACAGGCATCGGTGAATTTTGATCAGCTTGAACTTATGAATTCTTTTAAGTAAAACTTAGAAATCTATGTTGCAATACTATTACTTTTTGCATCTAAAAAAAATCTCTATAGCTAAATTAAGTTTTTAATTTTTTATTTCCACAAGAATCATGTATTTTATTATAATTATTGCCGAGCCAAAATTTGTACTAAAACTTTTATTAATAGGTCTCAACATAGATGTATAGAAAATGTATTTAAAAAGTAGACTGCCATATATTTAAAACATAAAAAGAAAATCTGGTGCCAAAACGCAAACGGGAGTTATAAAAATAAAGAATTGCGAAAAATGACTAAAGTAAAATAGTAGTAATAATTAAATTAAAGTTAATTCATAATTATTTATGATTCCTTTTTTGTTTTATGGGATAACATTTTTTTAGTCCACCACTGACATAGGGTTTTGACTTTTCCTGACGTTTAGCCTTGCTTAGGGCGTACTGATTTAACTTTTTTTGTCACGCTAATGTTAAAAAACATAGAATTATAGATAGTGCTCGCGCCCTAACCGGCGAAACACAAGAAGCTAATTTTCGGTTTGAAACCTGCCTAGAATTGATCGCGGTAATAGCGTCGTGCAAAAGTGCAGCTAAGGGCACTCAACGATAGCCCGCAACACATGTGGTGGTTGAGAGGATGCGGAGTCTGAGGGAAAATAAGTTTAAGATTTACCCTGATTTTAATGTAAAATATCACAAAATAAAGTGAGCATTTATTGCTCTTAAAAGTAACTATATGCAGGTTGTATTAAAGTGTAACTGTTAGTGTAAATTAACACGCGGTCGCGAGAACAGGCGTCGCGAGACGCGCACCGAGCTTGCCATAGCAGCGGTCAAGCCGGAAGAGAGTTAGCTCAGCGAGAACAATGAGTTTTGATCTCGCTTCGCCGAAATCAGGAAGGAAGAAAGTGGGAGAAAGCGCGCACCTGTGTCCTCTCTAGCAAGAAATTATGCGAGCGAGCACTTCGAAACATGCGAAAGAGAGAAATACAGTGCGTGCGAAAATATGAAATGTAATAGGGCCGCTGCAAGCGCAAACGGCTCGAACAAATAGGTACACACGAAAATATTAAAAACAATTAAAACAGCTAAATTCAAATTTCTTTGTGAAACCTCTCTCATTATTAAGAAAAAAGGTTAAGAATAATTTTAAAAAATTGTTTTTTTGAACCAATAACCTGTATCTTCTTCCCTTAAGGTAGGACTATGGTAAAAGATAAACTTTTTTTATTGTTCAGCCTAATGAGCTCAAATTTTAAAGGTTTATGTAGGATGATATTAATATAGGTTCTATACCAATTTATAGCTCAAAATATCGATTATTTTTAGTTATTGATAAAAATCGATTTCTTGAAATGTCACTTGCTCATAACATTTTGAGAAAAAGCTCTGAAAAAAATCATACAATATTTTTGCGATTCAGAACCGAAATTCATCGTACGACTTTAGCAAGATTAAGGAAACGGAGATATGTATAGATAATTTAAAAAAAAATACTATTACGAGATAACAACACTTTTGTGACAATTAAACTGCCTATGACTTTATTATTATAATCACACTTTATCACATTCTTAACATTTTATTAATTGCATTCGTTTAGTATTATCAATAAACTATTTATTATATTAAAGTAACTTATTAACAAATAATATATAATATAAAATATTCTGTCTTTTTGGGAAGTCTTTAAGTAAAAAATTTATGGTAAATATTTTAGTAATCAATGTACTATTGCTTCTTGCGTAATTCCTTTTTAAGTTCGTAGACTTAGCTGAAGTATTGCCCTTAGTTTTCTGCGGCTCGTTTTATGAAAAACTTTAGTTTGCGCGTAAACTATTAAGAATTTTTCTGTATTTTCACTGACTAAGATATTTTTGTCGAAGAAGCACTAGCGATTTTATGCCGTTCATTTACTTTTATATCCTTATGATTTCCTTACGGACTTTGTTAGTCCTCTTGCATTTCTTGCACCAGTAAAATCAAAGTCAGCCGAAGCGAACTTTTCAACGATTGGACGTGTAACTTTCATGTTTTCACTGTTTGCTTCGAAAACTCGTTTATTAAGATTTTGCGGTGCTTCGATATTTTCTTTTTCAAATCAGTTTGTTACGTTGCTTTTACCTCGAAAGCAACTTTACGCGTAATTTTAAATTTATGATGGCAAAGTATAAGGCACCACTACTGACACTCGCGTAAGACTTTTTACTTTCTGTGACAAATGAAGATCATCGTAATAAATGTAGACTCTTCCTCGTAATATATTTTAATGCACAAATTTTTTACGAACATTCCGAAAACTTTCTGAAATCTGGTATTAAAATTTTTCCTCTTTGTGGCACAAATCGAGCAAAGAAAGTTCTTCAGGTCTTTTTAAGATGGCACAAAAAGGGCGAAATTTATGGGTTCTTCGGAGGGTTCGAAATATTTTTGCTAGTTTACTGCTTATACGTAACTAAATGAAATTGATAAAGATGCTGTTAACCTAATTCTGTAGAAATAAGAACTTAATTATTTGCAAATTTTAAATTACTTTTTAATCTTCATAGTGCCAAACTACTAAAATGCTATAAGTCTTACAATGAGATGGCAGAAGCTGTGGCAGAGAGACTTTTGGATCTCCATTGTCGCCTGATATCGCTTTATATTCTTAACGAAGCAGATTCGCTGAACTGGCAAAGCAATCGCTCCTTTTTTGAAAGGGAACGATGTTCTTATGTCATTCAAATGTGGTGGCTTTATATGCAAGGTATAAACTATTTTTTCCAGTCTTGTCATCTGGTTTCACAATAATTTGCATGACACTATACTCACGACGTATTCTTGTACATACATTTCTTATTCATCCTTTTTTATTCAATGAGACAATATTAGTATTTCGAAAGAATCTAAACAATAGGAAAGAATACAACATTAATTTTTTGATCGGCACTTGTGCAAATGATGAAGAACTTAAGCCGTCATGTATTGCTTTTTGAATTTTAAAATAATAAATCAAATAGCGAAAGTTATAGTTTATTAAAGCTCCTTTGATTATGTCACACCATTAAATATATCATAAAAAAGATATCGTAAAAATTCTAAAAGTAATATTCTTCCCTATTAAAATATGTGTATTGTTTTGTGAACTTTCAATATAATAACGTAAGAAATCCTATTAATCGCCAATTTACTTAGAAAACTTCACGCTACTAGTAAAGGACTTATACATATAACACATACTTATTGATTTTTTTCATAGCGGATATCCATAAATAACTCGAAAACCCAAAACAAACATTTTTCACGCCCCCCAATGATCCGTCTTTAAAGTTTCATTTGCAACATTCATTACACTCCTCAAACAAGTACAAATTGACTGGAATACAATCAACCAAACGAATAAAATAATAATAATAAACGTATTCGTACAGCGAAAAATCACTTCCCGTCACAAATATCCAATCTCACCGACCCAAATCAAGTCTCCTGCAACCATAAAGAATCACTCTGAATGTATCCAGGGCACCTCGTAGCTACATACATATACTTACACTATTAAAGAATAAGCATTATTCCCCAGGGACGAAAACGGATCTCTGGAACACGGTATCCCCGAAAATGGCCCAGCGCGTCTTCTCCGGCATGCTCAACGAGTCCCTCTCCATCATTGTCGCCCGCTTCATTCACGTAAGGAGACACAGAGAGAGCGAAAGAGAGAGAGAGAGAGAGAAAAAGAGAGAGAGAGAGAAAGAGAAAGAGATAGAGAGAGAGAGAGCGTATTTGTGTATTCTTGCACGCATCGAAGACGTGGCTGTCGCTCTCGTGAATGTAGATATTCCAATACTAGCTCTTCAATAAGCGATGCACAGAGTTGCTCGTAACTCAAACAATCCTAATGTAAAAGTAGCCTCTGCTTGTGACGTTTCTGAAAAGATTTTCAGAACAGAGAAAAGTTTTCTTGGAATAAAATTTCTAAGAGTCGAATAGATAGTTTCGGAAATGATTGAGTTCAAATTCGTTTTAAATTTGATTATAAATATTATTTATGTTTGTTTTCTTCTAAGGTTTATAATAACTTGAAAATATACAAGCTATGCATAAACAAGATATCACTTATTGAAAATCGTTATAGAAAATACTAGGGCAAAAGTCGAGAAAGCGGATTCGTACTTGTATCGATAAGTGCACATGAATAATTCATTTTATTTCAAAGGCAGAGTGCTTTTATCACGACTTTATCAGCTCCCAAATCGTATGTTCTATTTTTTTTCACGCTAAACTATAGTCAAAGTGTTAAATATTCTGACATATAAGGAAAGCTGATATATTAAAAAATATTTAATAATATTATTTTGTTATATAAAAAAACTAATATATTATACATAAACTAGACAAGTTAATTTTTTAATTTCTCCTCTATACAATATGTCAAAATCTACGTGTTATATACTTTCAATTAAATACAATAAAAAGCCATAGTTAGTATAAAGAAGCTCACCAATATCAACCATTTAAAAGATAATCCATAAATTATACCGTAGACACGTCCAAATTAATTTCTGCGAATTCCTGAAAAGAATCTCTCTTTAGTCACTCAAGCCAAGCAGTAAAAGGAAAGGAAATATAACTTTCTTGTGTTCAAGGGTCGGCCGAGTCTCGCTCGATCCGTGCAATTCTGGGCGGACGCGTTCAACGTGCTGTGCTGCACCGCCTATCTGGCGCTGGGTGTCTGCGTCTCCGGCAACGAGATGATCGGATTGAACGTCGAGAAACTCTCGACTTACGCGCGAGACATACACGCCAAGTGCAACGAACTGCTGATTTGCCTGCTGCTCAGGGGCGCGCCGCTCAAGATACTCTTTCAGGTGATTGCCCTCTGCGCCGTCTCGAGACTTCTATAATGCCATTCGAATTTCTTCATTTTTTTCACTTTTAACGTTCTTGTGCTCTGACATTGGCTTCTGTTAGCAAATTTTAATCAGTACTACAGCTAATCAAGTATTAAGGTAGTTGCACTCGGAAGCAGGTTGCGCGGATACCTAAAAGGGGCTTAAAATATTTTATCGAGTTTTGGATTACAAAGCTACCAAAAATAGATTTTATTACAAAATTTTGAAAGCAGAATAAAAAATTACTGTATATTTCGTAGCTTTGAAGATTATTGAAATGC
The DNA here is from genome assembly GCA_949152435.1 of Gastracanthus pulcherrimus. NCBI lineage: Eukaryota > Metazoa > Arthropoda > Insecta > Hymenoptera > Pteromalidae > Gastracanthus > Gastracanthus pulcherrimus. The sequence continues at coordinate 21,588,331 of OX424576.1, read as the reverse complement.
TTAAAACCGACGTTTTTGGCTAATTTTTTGTCGTTATGGTCAAATACCTTCGCTAATGATTTATAATTTTTAAAGTGAATTTAAATTTGTTACGATCTTCGTTATATATACATCTACATACATCTACTATTTTGTCAAATTCTCTTTCGCAGCAATGGTTTTATAATTTAAATTTATAAAATAAAATAACACGATACCATATGGCTATTACGTTCTAGTACCTTTTCAGAAAACTCGATTTCCAAAAGTAAAAAAATCTTGTTTATCTGGTCGATAACCCTCCAGAAATTTAGCAGGGGCATAACTATTTATATATCAATAAAATATTTAAGTTTTAGGCGATTCTTTTGCTTCCTTACAAAAAGAAAATTGTAACTAAAAATCCCGTTATATTTCAATTGTTATTTTCTTGTTCATAATTATAAAAGATAATCAATAATTTTTTTGTTAAATGTGTCTACACTATTACGAAATTTTCTATCGTAATATTTTGTGTTCGCATAAAATTAATTGTAATAATGCGAGTTTGAGAAATTTTAGTCTACGCTAATTAATTCAAATATGTAGCCAAATGTTTGTTTATAATTGTATTTGCAATCCATTTCGGGATCATGTAACGATTATTCAGTTCTTCCACTATACAAGATCTTCACAGATAATCCTCTTATCAGTCGATCCAATTATCAGCGAGGAAACGTTTTAATAGACCTGGGAAACTCGATTTCACATTATATACGTAAACTGTATTTCATAGCCTTTGCGATCTTCTTATATTCAAAGCTTTAAACCTACTTACTAAGCTTTTTAAATTAGTACACTCAAAGCACTGGCTGCCAATTAAATGATATGTCCGGCTTCAGAAAACAACGTATGCTACAGTTTTGAAAGGAACTTTATTAAAGCATATTTAGTCTTATTATTCTTATCTTTGATACTTTTTGTACTTATGTGCGTAAAGTGTAAACAAATTAAGTGGATTTTTGCTTTATGTTGTTGCTGCATAATATACTATTTAAAATGACCTTGATTATTTGATCCCAATAAGGTTAATCAAAACTTCATGCTTCACTGTTGATATATATGATTGGATGAATAATCGTACAGGATTTTATGAAATTTCTTAAATAGATACTAGAATTATTATTTGAAGTTAATGAAATCATTAGAAAATTAACTTTTTAATATATATGTAAAAAGCAAGTATTCATCACATAAAAAATTGAATTGATTGAAAGAAATTTTTTCAGCTGCACACGATTGTCGATTGACGACGCAAGATGTCAATATTTTTCTACTATTACTATGAAAATGTTTAAGCAATGAAATTTCTGTTGTTGAAGATATTGCGCAAAGGTTTGGACAATTTAACGATTTCGAAGCCACGATGCGGACCGTCTCCATGGCTGTACGTTTGTACCCCAAACCTATTTGGCGTCTCCCACGCGAAATCAAAGGGATTCCAGGATCTCAGCGAGGATCAGGCAGCCATACTCGAGCTGAACGTACTAAAATCTCAACCCCAGCCGAACTGGACTCAGTTAATCAAAGTAAATGTTTCAAATTGCCATTGTATACAATTATTAACTTTGACGTAATTTACGTACACTCTTGAGCATTCATAAAATTAATATAAAAATGAGAACAGCACTGATTGATCAATAAATTGACTTTTTATTAATATTGATAAATCTATAGTTGAGGGAATATTTTTGTGCAAAACGCTGAAAAAAATGATCATTTTCTGGAAGTTTTTTTTAAATACTTTATTCAGAAGTAGTAACAAAAACGATTCTTCGAGGCTTTTCGGTGTCAAACTTTAAAATATTTGTTGAGTAAAAATATAGAATTTATATAGTTTCAGAACTTACATGAACTTCTGAAACAATTTTTTACTTAAGTATACCGATAACATAATCTTATGACAATAGTAAACCAATATTCTATTTCTGTTCCACAAAAAGATTTCAGGCAGATTACTGCACGTTGATTGTGGGATCTGGTGTATAGAGATGATCTTTAAGAATCATCTATGTGACTACTTAATATTTTGTAATAAATAAAATATTTTTCAATATGCAAAAATTATACAAACACAAAAATGAATGTTCAAAACATTACACGTTAATCTCATTTGAATAAATTTTTTTTAAATATCTCATTTTCAGCATATTACGCGGGGATTCCCTTTTAACCATCATAATCTTCTGAAATCTAAAATCTTCTTAAAAGATTATCTTAGTTAAATTAAGTAATCTTCATTTTTAAATAAAATTTAGTAATTCATTACAGCTTATTGAAATAAAGTTGTACTAAATATATGTCTGAATTTTCATTATGAGTATTACTTGTAACATGCGATAACACTTAAAAATTGAACAATTAAAAAACGATATTAAACTATATTATATTACATACTTTTAATGAACAAATCTCAAATATGTGAAGCAATGTCAATCATATAACTTTTAAATAAATCATAACATTATATAAATCAAAAAATTCTTATCAATTAATCAAAATGAAATAAATCCATGCACTGCCGTTTTCCAAATTCACACATCAACCACGTACTTCCGAAATATCCCACAAAAAGAAAGAATACCCACCAACCAAAGCAAACAAAAATTCCTCCCACAGGTGCTCTCCATGAACGACTACTCCCTGGCGCGAGCGCTGCTCTGCGTCCTCGTGCGCCAGTGCACCGGTCACGTGAGCGTCGATCCGTCGTCGTCGCCAACGACGACGCAGCAGCAGCGGCGATCCAACGCCCCCACTCCGTCGGTCGAGGGCGCGCCGAAGTGCAAAGAGAACGGTGACGCCGCCGCCGACGAGGACAAGTGCGGTGGCTTCCTTTGTACCGGGAAATCGTGCAAACGCACTCTCAGCCTGACGCCCGCGATGGGATTGCACGGGCTTGTTTACATACTCGCCAACACCGCCTGCGATCCGCTGCGCGTCCTCGTGCCCGCCCTCAAGCAGGATCCAGCCTGGTCGAGCTATCTCGACAGGCAACAGGTATAAATAGGATGCGCGTCTCTGGATTCCCGGAAAGACATAGCTCGGATTGACGCTGTTTTGCCGTGGTTTCGAGATACTGAGGCTTTGATGTTTGCACTGTTATGCGATAAATTCAAGTGTATAGAAGGTGGGAAAGAGAATTGTACTTTTAAATGAGGTGTGCGATATAATAGTCCAGTCTAATTGGACATGGCCAGCGGAATAATTTTAAGGTCGGTAAAAAAATTAAACGGCATAGAAGAGGTATTTTTCAGTGAAATAAAATTAATTCCCAAATTGTTGCATTAATTACATTATAAAACTTTAAAAATACTCGTTTTGAAGAGAATCTAGCGGACTTCACTAGCTATAAACCGATGTACAAGCAATTAATTACCCGAAGAGCTACTAGTTTACATTTTAAGATTTGCATCGTGGTTTGAAATTTCCTTTCAAAATAAGAAAGACTTGCTTTTTAGTAAAGATTACAAGCAAGCATAAGTTGTTAGTTCAGGAACAGATATATTTTTGCCATAACTTAAATAAACGCATTAGGTAGATATCGTGCTAACAAGGGGAGAAAATGAGCTATTTCTAGCGAGGGTAAGGCGAAAATACCTCACTAGAGTCTGAAATAGATTTTTTCCGGTGTTACACACCGTATTTTTTCCAACAAAGGCGTGATAGGGCCCTTTTTATGCATGAAAGTTGGGTAGGTGATCTTGTATTTCGAGTCGTGCACAACATAGTTGAAAATTGTTGTATTTTTAACTTTCACTTTTAATCGTACAGTTAAAATATTTAATAAATAAAATAAAAGTTGCAAATAAAAATGTAAATAATATATAAAATGGAATACTTATATATCTTTTTCCCTGAAAAAATGGGTCATGAGCTTGTTTTCTACATATTTTCGAAATTTTTGAGAAATAGAGAAAAAAATTATTTTTCTTCGCTGAATGGATATTTTTTCACATTTTTTACAAACACACTTGAAATGCACGATTCGCTACACTACTTTAAGGCATGAAAAAATACCTATTTCGTGCCTGCGTTGAAAACAATAATTTATACGTTCTCTTTGTGACAATAAAATATCTGGATCACATATATACAATAACACAATCGGATAATTAAAATAGCTATAAAAGATTCAATTAATTTTTATATAATTATCAAACATGTGTGGGAGAGAAAAACACAATATTTTTTAAAATTATTCTATACGCGCACAAGTGTGGAAAGTTTGGCGGATCTGGGGGGTTACAAAGAAATTGAAAGGTCGATTGAGAAACACGCGACTTTTTACCGCGGAGCGGAGAGATGGAAAGTTGACTGTAGTTGGTGGCAGAGTTATTTGTCAAATAAATCGGTTGTAATAAGTCAGTTAGAGAGAAAGATAGACTTTTAATTTTGGGAGAAATTTTTGTTTTATCGCTGGTGAGATTATCTGAAACAAGACAATGTTAAGCACGTACATTTTTTATTTTTTTATGCATGATAAATTTGAACTTAAGAATAAATTTCTCAGAAAAAATTACAGAAAATCAATATAGCGGTGCTTATTTATTTTATCTCTTAAATTCAAGATTTTAAATTTATAAATATATAATTATTGTTTGGTTGTATTATATTTTAAATATGAGTTATAACTAGAAAACCTAATGCATTTCAATTTCAAACTCAATGGCAAATAAATGATTGAATGAATATACTTTTTTGGCATGAAATAAAAAGCAATTAAAACATTGTTTGCTCATTGTAGTTAACCACAAGAACCAATTAGTATTTTTAATGACAAAACTAATTTGAATTTTTATTCAAAAATTTATTGCCCCATCAGAATTCAAGTATAAACAGAAAAATGAAAATAAATTGATATTCATTGAAAATTGTGTTTTATAGCTTAATATTGTTCTAATTTTCATTGAAAGCGTTTTCCTTTAAAATACGATGTATAGCTGAATCAACGTGACAGCCTAACGTTTCTTTTGTTGGAATTAAAACAGTGAAATATGTATTCAGTAAAAGTAGTGTAGTCTTTTCATAATTACGTTTTTCTACTGACACCATAGAACTCTTGTATTTTTTAAAGGTATGGAATCAAGCGAGACCGCCTTGGCTTAACGCTCTTCTTGACTTTTTGCGGCCAATTACAACACCGATCGCGGACACGCTTCTTGAGGCAGTGAAGGTACGTCAAATTAGAAAAAATTCAATTAAAACTCTTAAATTATTCAAACCCGTTGATGTCGTCTAAAACTTCTCGGTAGCACTATTTTCATGCAAAAAATATCTTACCCAGAGTGCCTAATGAAGAAATTATAAAGTTCGTATTTTTAAAGCACAATTAAAAATACATCTATCGTAGATCGCTTACGCATATTTGTTTACGGAATGTATGAAAATTTCATGTTGATTAAAATATTTGCAATTTAATCGAAATTTTATATTTTAGGCGAGAACAAAAACGTTTAATGGTATTGCAACTGGTTTAAAGTTTGTCTTGAACTTGTTTCATGGAAAAATGTTTTGAATGAAGTAACTAACTTTTATCATTTATGCGGAAAAATTCAGTCAAGAATTACATTATACATTTTTAAATGCATAGACTTACTTGTCCGAAGGGCTAGAAATTGTTAATAAAATATAACTGCATATTTTACCTGAATCTAAAAACTCCCTTTGTCTTGATTAAATCATAAATTTTAGAACCTTTAAAAAGTTCGACAAAATGCATTACTTTTTTATGCGAAGAAGTTGTAAAAAAACGAAATTAAAATATTTTTCACGTTACAAAATTTATCTGAACTATTAATAAAGACACATTTGCTTCTTACTATTATTACTATTATTATTAGTTTCTACATATTACCGTTCCCATCAAAACTGTAGCACACGAAAAATAACCAGTTATTTCCTCATTTTAATAAAAAAAAAATATCTATCTCAAACTCCTCAACTACCACTGACATCCTATTAGCTTAAATTCCTTCCGCATTTTAAATCCTCTCTCGCAATCTTTCGAAAAGCACGTCCCCCCCGGGATAAATCATTACGAACGAAAATTGCTTTCCCTCGAAAATCAACGAAAGTACACGAAACGCGAATTAAGCAATTACGCGCGCATTGTAATAAACGCCGAGGGCCGTCGGGGCGGTGGCAATTTATGCTCCCTGCGACGACTATTGTTGTGTCGACAGACGGGCGCGAGCATCTATCAGGCGATGTCCCTGGCGCTGGGCTGCCTCGGCGAGCTGCACGAGTGCCTGCCCCTGGGCGTCCTGCAGATGGCCCTGGCCATGGACGAGAACGTGCCGGCCCATTGTCGGCCCATCGGCGGATCCGTTCTACTGCAGGTGCGTTATCGCAGGGCGGCAAGAGAGAATGAGTTGATTGAGTGTAATTGAATTGAGCGAAATAAATGTTCTCGTTGATTTTTTTTATTGTATGCTTTATTATTTAAGTTGTTTGTCTGAGTCTGCCGTGATCAAATTTTAAAATTGATTTTGTACGTACTAAAATTCAGTGTCAGAATTTAAAGTTTCAGTAGTAGTGCAAGCTGGATGATAATGCAGTAAAAGTTTGACCACTGTAGAAAAAAATTTTTTTTCGTTCACTTTCATAAGAGCTTGTTTTTAAACATTTTATAGCACACTAACCTCAAAATGCCAACTTTATTGTCGATTTTGAAGTTGTTGTGCTATAAAATATCGTATGAGACTGTTGTGGGAGGTGTTTTTCTACCTTGCTCGATTTTCTCACTCGCTTCGCTCGTGCGAAAACCCTCGAGCAAGGTAGAAAACCATCTCCCACAACAGTGTCATAATATACTATTCTTACATTTTTGTATTTTTATCCTAGTTAGTACTTTGTAAATATAAAATTAACACACAAAAACATACGCGCATACACACCCAGACACTCCCCGCCCAGATGTACCTCCATACATCCACACACACACACGCATATATCCTACACTTGCTCGCACACACATACGTACAAATACACAAATGAAATGTAACAAGATTTGACTCTAACTAACAAACAGATAACTCTGACAACACTTATACACACAAACACACCTATACTTACTCTCTCTCTCTCACTCTCTGACACGTACACGTTATACAGAAAGATACAAACGTAATTCGATTTGAAATGCAACAAGATTTTACTCTAACTAACTAAAAAATTTAACGAACAAACGAACAAACGGACAAGTGGAGCCAAATAAAAGCTTGAAAATATGCAAGCGAGACTGTCGTGCAATTTAGTTATGAGTGATATGTTGTTTATGAGACCCTATGCTGATATTTTACTAACATAAAAGTAAATTATTCTTTTCATTCTTCATTTTTATTTTCGTTAATTTCGAAGAATACCCTTTACTCTGTGAATTTTCCTATGCTTTACTTATCTTTCTGTATCACAAGTAGTGTATATTTGGATTTTCTTTTAAGTCAAGAGTTTTGTTGTAAATTGGTGTTGTAAAATGACTGTAATGCACGTCTTAAGACGGTCTTGTCATCTTCTAAAGACCGTCAAAAGACTAATGAAAAAATGACAAAATTTGTTATAAATGATAACATACATAATCGCATAATTATTTATTAATTATTCATTATTCATTGTTTATTTAGAACCATCGTAACTCGCCCGATAGTTTTACAGTCTCGCTTCTCACGAAATTTATTTTACTATACATATTTTTATGTTGCACAATTGCACATATTTGAAATTACGTTTGAAACCATGCGCATTAATATTCGCGTGTAGTTTTATTATTTAATTATACAATAATTAAAAGAAAATGTTTTATATATTTGAACTTATGTTTGAAACCATACGCAATGATATTCGCGTATGAATTTATTATTTAAGTCCACAATAATTTTATAAAAAATAATTGTGACGAGACCAAGCATTTTATGACGGTCATTTTACATTAAAAAATTCAAATATATTAGTATTTTTGATAGCCGATATGTACCTACTCGTAATTGTAATTTATTCTCACATTTTATCAACCTTAAGAATTGCATGCGAAAATCATAAAAACTTTCTCCAAATATCGAAAAACGAAGGCATCGCACTTTCTTTATTTTTTACTTTGATTGATTTAGAATATGTGGTCAAGTATAAATAGTATACATATATAGTTATGTGTGTTATTAATGTTATATTCAGCGTGATAAGTCTGAGATATATGAGACTATTTATCTTTATTCTCAAGATTATGTACTTATTTATAGTTAAAGATATTTTTATACCAAGTACGCCCAATTATTACGTCTTCCATCTGCTATACAGCATTAATAAAGTTATTTATAATTATATAGCTTATTATTCAATTATCTTTTTATAAGAATAAGTCAAAATCTGATGATTGATAAGGACATAGTCATTGGCCCACTTTCCTTAGTGTTTGTATGCACGCGTTGAGCCACAGCTGCGTTGTAAGTAGTAGCACACCAAGTTATGTCAGACTTCACGCGCTGGGTGCGGATGAGTATAGCACAATGAGCATCATGTTGTACAGCGATTTAACACATTATTTATCTTAAAATAAGAGAGTTAGTTAGGTCTGTGTTATGTTGCATCTTAAAATAAAATAAGAAATGCCTAATACTTTATTTGATCGTTCTAAACATGTGTTTAGCTTATTCCTTCACATTATTTTAAATTTGAATATAATGATTCTTAATTAAACATCGCTTTTTAAAAGAAAAGGTACAAAGCTATATGCAAAATAAAATTTTTTCTTTTTGTTTGAAATAAATCGGAAAACGTGAATCAACAATCTGTAAGGTCGGCGAGAGTTTATTTTTTATTGTTTGTTATCGCTTTTTATTGCTTCCTTTTTTCCCTCTCATCGTCTCTGTTTCGTCCCTACCTTTTTATCATTCCTCATCTCTTCCTATTCCCCTCACTTTCGCTCTCGGTTTTTTTTGCGGTACGTGGCCCATTCAGCGTACGACAAATGAAAAAAACTTTGTGTCCCTATTATTAATTCAGTGCACAGTATATCGCCGTAATTTTTCTTTACACCTGCTTTACGGATTTCTTGTGAAGAAGGATTTTATTTTATGTAAAAAACATAACGATAGACATTTATATAAATACGTAATTTTTATTTATTACAAAGATATTTTAAATATATATCCAGAACAATTCCATAATCTCTTAATTAAATAATTATAATGCTTATATTTAAAGGACTAGCAGTGAAAATTCGAAAAATAATCTTTATATAGGTTACTAGGTTTTTCTATGTGGATTTTTTTTCATATATAAATGATTAAGCATTGAATGTAATTTTTAGTAAAATAACAAAAAAAAGTAGTCGTATAATAAACAAAATAATGTTTCACAAACTATTTTATATGTATTGATTTGTCTGCAATGAGATAACTGTAAAATAACGCTTTAAAAATAAATTTTGTTCTTAATTTTATTCAATGATGAATGAGAGCTTGAAACTTGAAGAAGAACTAAATTTGTTCGATCTCTACCCAAAATACAAAATGTACTCTTTCTGGTAATCCAAAAATTTAGTATATGTTTTTAGCAAACTAATAGGAGGGTTTTCACAATATTTTTAATATAAATAAATAAATAATAATAATAAATAGATTATATATTTCAGTTAAAAATGAGGGAAAGATATCAAGTTTAAAATGTTCCTTGCGTATGAGAAATTGACTAATTCTTTTGTAAAGTAAATATTCAATTTGCTTAAACAAAATTATTTATAAAAGTGAATAAAATGTTTATAAACAATATTTCAAGATAATAATTTCTTCACTACAATCTACAATAATTGCTTTTATTGTATCACAATAAATATTCAATTTGCTTAAACAAAATTATTTATAAAAGTGAATAAAATGTTTATAAACAATATTTCAAGATAATAATTTCTTCACTACAATCTACAATAATTACTTTTATTGTATCACAATGAGTCTTCTCAGAAAGTTTCGAATATAATACAGGTCAGTTTCCCCTGCGCCGAAAGCCTTAAGCCATGATCAATATCTGCATTTTCCATTTCTCGACAAAAAGTCAATGCACAAGCACAATCCTCTCCAATAAAGCACTAAGAAACCTTCGCCGACGGGAGCAACGTAAAATCCTCTCTCGCAGGTGATGATCGCAGCTCTGTACTCGGCCCTCCTGAAGACAGCGCAGGCCTGCAAGAGCTCGTCGATCTCGCAGCCGGTGGTACCCCAGCCCCAGGCGCACGTCTCGTCGATCGAAGTCAGCCTGCACGAGGAGCAGCCCGAGCCGGACGCGTCGTCGGGCTCGTTCGATCCGCGCAGTCGATCCTCCTCGGCGATCGCCCTGGCCGAGGCCCTCTGCAGCATCGACGAGGACAACAAGCACACCGCCCAGATAGACGATCTCCTGGGCCTGGTGCGCGACGGCGTTGAGAGGCGCGCCGCGGCCATTGGTCTGGCCGAGGTCGAGGACGTCGACTGCATCATCGAGAGCTACACGGACAAGCTCGCGTTCACGGAGACCGGGCGCAGCTCGCTCAAGGTGCGTGCTTTATAGTATTGGTGCATTTACTTGGATGGTTTTTGGTGATGTTGTACTTGCTCCTTTTGAGCTGCTGGAGTGGTTAGCTTTGGTGGGTCGAGACTGTGTTGAATATTGAGAATGAACGTAAATGTTTAAGGTCGTGATGAAACTTTTTCTTTGCAGCTATTAGAGTAATATCTTGAGAGGGTTTTAAAACGTTTTTCTGAAGCCGATTTTCAACGAATTGATGTGAAACGGTCAATGAACGGTGATTATCTACGTGCATCATCCTGTGTTGATTGGAATTTCAAAATATGTATTAAGTTTGAGTTAAAATATCACACAAGGATAAATAAAAAGCCTAGATCTGCTGAAACGAATGTTGAATCTACTCAAAATAGAAATCTATCTTGGCAGTCATATGTAAGTTACAATAGCTTTCAAAAAAAGTAACTACTCCTTTTTTCTAAGTTCGTATCCCAGATTTTGAGTCCTAAAAGAAAGAAGTATCTACGGTGAAAAATACTGCTTTCTTTCAACGTGTTTTAACTTTTCTTCGTGACGTTATATTGACTTTTCTGAAGCAGCTTGACCTATATTTTATTTCTATAAGCCATTTTTCTGGGTAAAATGCCATTTTATGTCGACACCCGATACAAATTAACACTTTTCAATTTGCCACAGAGAGTATCGGAATTCAGCGCTAGCAGCGAAAATAATCGCGATTCAGCAATTACGGTGAAGAATAACGCAATTCGGAGGTTTACGGAAATGATTATGTCACTAGCCAAATCCGTAAGATAGGTCTTAAATTTATGTTTGTTCTTCTAAACATGGGGATACCATCCTGATGATACTGCACGTTTAGGGGATAAATTAAGTTCAAGAACTATTTTACATGTTTAGGAAGTGTTATCAATTCGAGTTTTTGAATCGCGCTAGTTTCGCCGCGAACGCGAATCGCGATTTTCTTCATATTGCCAATATACTCTCGATATATCGTCACAATTTTGGAAAGGAATAAGAGTTGTAAATAATGATATACTGAGTGTCCCCTCAATGCGGCAGTAGATTGAATGTTTAAGATATACACCAAATTGACTGAAACGGGACGTACTTATGTTAGAGAAACGTATTAGCGGAAATACTGCAAGTAACGTACAATAAACCTAATGTTGATATATCGCGAGTCTACTGCATTTTACTTTAGTTTTAATAAAAGTACACTTAAACTTAATATTTTAAAATTATGCATATAATAAATTTTTCTGAAAGTTACAGGTCGATTCTTTAAGAATAGGCTCTAAAATGGCGTGTCAAGAAAACTACGATATTAATTAAGATTTTCAGAATTCAGAGAATTATGAACAATTTAAATGATACAGCTTCCCTTATTACAGTTTAAAAACCGCTGTTAATTGCTTTAGCAAAATGCTTTCTCAAAGAGAGATTCTAAAATTCGCATTAAATAAAGTAAAGCTAATGTTAAGTCATTAGACACACGCGTTGAAGTATTGACAGTCTGAGATAATCTTAAAACTTAATTAGAATAATTTTCACCCTATCTCTACACGAAAACTTTTTAATCATATTTTATTTAATATTGTTTCTTAAAAAATAATACACTACCGATCTTTAATAGTATATTTTATTGTTGAGGTCTATCAGAATAAAAAATTATTTCTAAATTTACTAAAATTACCAATTTTCGAAAAATATGTATTCAAAATTCAATTTTATTTCTTCCACTATAACAGCGTTCAGGTAATTGCTATATATATATATATATATATATATATATATATATATATATATATATATATATATATATATATATATATATAAATTGGAAGAAATTTATGTCTATTTTAAGAAAACGCATAAACTAAATCAGTATGAACTGAAATTTATACCGCAATTACAGATGCAATCTACCATGCCATATCAATTAATTAACAAAAATTTGGGCTGACTTTTCTCTAATTTATTTTTCATTTTAACATCACAAGATAAAAAGAAATACTAAAATTAAAAAATTGTGTTTTTAATTGTATACAAATTTTGTTGTCAAAGGCTAACTATGACTAGAGCAGTTAAAACGCAACTACGCTAATAATTTGAAAAAGAGTTTCTGATGATGACATTCTATACGAATTTAAAAATACTAAGAATTAATATGTGATTTTAATTGAAGCGAAAATGCTTTCTCGTGTCGAACAAACAAATGCATAAAAAATGAGAAGCTATAAACGGAAAAAAACGAATTTATAGATATAATGTACGCGCAGTTTGCTAATGTGATTTTATTGTATAAAGGCGTTGTTTTTTATGATTGTTTTTTCAGTGTAATTCCATCTGTTTTTGATATTACTCAAAGAATGAATTATACGCGGAGTGGACGTTTTTACCAGATGCGTAAACTCAGTTTTATTAGATTGTTTCAAAATACACGCAGATTTTATTCATTGTTTTTCACGGTATACGGTCATTTTTACATACATTTTTGCGATAAAGTTACGGATAATAAAATGACTACATTTTAATGAAATACGTACCTACAATAATAATATATTATTACTTTTACTTAATTATATGTTAATTATTTTAGTAATGCACTTTGCGAGTTAATTAAATAAAAGTTTCACATTTCAAAAATTAAAATAATTCTATGCCCATTTGAACAAAAATGGTCACTTTTTTCCCTGAAAGGCGAGACCAAAATTATACTTTTTGCCCGCAAATGCCCGAGAAAAAAGTGACTTCACTAGGAACTAGTCCAAATTCCTTTATTTCATCAAGTTCTACCATTAACCCTGATTTTTGATTGTCTTTTAACCATATTGTCTTTGAACAGTAGATTCATTAGTCCCGCTTTCCAAGTCAATAAGTGGCCACAGTTGAGATGGGCATAAAGTACTGCATGTAACTCGAGAAAAAAATCGATTTTTCCCTCGGGGGATACTGCCCTCGCTTCACTTCGCTCGCTCGGGCAGTAAACTCACCCGCGGGAAAAGTATTCGATTTTTTGCCCTTGTTATATAATGTACTATTACATATAGTTTTCACTTCAAAAATTGAGTATGTGAGTCTCATTCATTGAAATTAATAGACAGAATGATTCTTATCATAAAAATCGTAAAAATCAAACTTTTTTGAAATGCTTTTTATTATTTACGTTGATTATATTTTTCACGTAAAAAAAACTTGTTAGAATCAGAAATTACATAGACAGATATTATTATATTATTACATATAGTTATAGATTTTTTTATAATTCTTTTTTTACTGTTTAGGCAAAGATAAGGATGTAATTTAAGGTGTATAATATAAATCTCACAAAGCATATTTACTACATGCTCGTAGTACAGACGACATCAAGTGTATAATATTTAAAAAATTAAGAAGTTTTTGGTATTTCCTGCAACCTATAAAAAAGATTTTCAACTCGTGAAAAACAACTTGTGACACTTTATTTATGTAGTTAAGTTATGGACCTTGCTTCCGACTGCAGTATTATACACTAAACAATAACATGAATAAGGAGGATGTTAAAAAACTGCGAAATTTCCCCCCACGAACGAAATTAATTTTATATCGTTATTTCCCACTAAATTTATTTGCTAAAATTACATTATATAGAATGTTTCATGCAGAATATGGAAAATTTTTAAATTTGATGTATAACTTTATTAACCAAGTTTTTACAATACAAAAATCTACATTAAATTGCGTTTCGTGAATTAAAAAATCTGGCCACTCCAAAGATCTCCACTGCGTAATTTAATCGTCAATTTCTCTCTCTCTCTCTCTCTCTCTCTCTCTCTCTCTCTCTCTCTCTCTCTCTCTCTCTCTCTCTCTCTCTCTCTCTATATATATATATATATATATATATATATATATATATATATATATATATATATATATATATATATATATATATATATATATATATATATATATATATATATATATATATATATATATATATATACACACATATATACCTTCCACCACTAAATTCCCTCTAGACCAAAAATCCCACCAAAAAAAATAAATCGATCCCCCCGCAGCTCGTGCACGAGTATCTCCTTCGCGCCTCGAAGCCTCTTCTGGAGATCCTGCGCGACGAGGGTCTGGACAGGCAGCAGCGGGTCCCGGACATGCTGGTCGACGCCTACTCGGCCCGACCCGTGAAGCCCCTCACCCAGATCATGTTCCACATCGAGGAGACGGCCTTCGACCGGCTGCTCATCGACTACGAGGCCCTCGACTGGGAGCTGATGTTCGAGGTGCCGCTCGGGGTGACGAGCCAGCGCGCCCGCGCCCAGGTGCTCTCCAGGCCCGAGCTCGTCAACATACTGCAGCTGGAGCAGGACGAGCGCGAGGCGGCCAACTTCGTCAAGCAGCTCTGCACCACCGGCGTGCTCAACAGGAGGAATTAGGAGGTCGCGTGATTTTTCGTCGCTTTTGTTCGTTTCCTGTTTTTGGTAGATTGATAGGAAGATAGGAACATTAGGTCGTATTTTTTCTCTTTCTTTTCATTGAGCGAAAATTAAATGTAGTTGTTTGTGACGTGTGGGGTGACTTTTTTCTTTCGTTTGGTTCGTGTTTTGGTAGATTGTGGGAAATTATATTATATATGCCATGATATTGTAATATTGTGATGACACGTAATAGTGTGATTTATCTGGAAAATTGAGAAGCTTTGAACATGTATGACATTTGAATGTATCGTTTTTAAGAAAGAGCAAAAAATACGATCTAATTTTTTACGTTATTCTGCTTAATATGCTTGAAAATTCAATATTTGAGTTTTTGTAACATCCCAACTAAGCGAGTCGTTGAATCTGATGTTAAGTTAGTTCTTATACGAAGACTAAAACTTAAGGAATTACGTGAACTTGAAACATATCGTTGATAAAATAAATAGTTATCACTTTGCAAAATTCCAAAGTAGGTCATTGAGAATTTGATCACTTTAAAAATTAGATTTTTAAGGAAATTCACAGAAAATTGCTATTTTAGTTTTGTTAATTTGTTATCGATCTGTTTAAGGAATGTTTAAGGAAAAAACAAAGCATGTTGGGAATTTAATCGGGGTATACAATTTCACTAGAACCACCTCTTTAGCGGTCGTAGTTTTCTTTGCCAATATCCTAATGATCATTAGAAAATTAAATTAAATTTAAAAATAGAAAAGTTTTAAAGATTTTGATAAGTTAATTGACTTTAAAGTAAAAAATTCAAGTATAGAAATACAAATATGAAACTTTTTAAATTAAAAATCATAAATTCGTAAATCTTGATTTTCTTGATTTATAAATTAAGTTTTTATTGATATATTCCTACATGTTACGATCTGAAATTCGATAAAAAAAATTATGGTCACACTAAAGCATTTGCATAATACGTACCTGCGTGCAAAAATTACCTTTAGATGCTATTATTTTTGTAATATTTTGCTCGTGCTTTTTAAGAAATTAGAAATTTTATGGTAAATGATGAATGAAATACGATATTGCAATATATTAAAAGGAAAAGAAAACTAAAATTTTACTAAACATAATATTTATTTTATGTGATAAATAAGAATATAAATTAAAAATGTATAGTTTATAAATTTATTTCAAATTCATAAAAATATTTAAAATTAATAACTTTAATGTCCGTTTTAAGCTACAAGTCATACTTGACGAAACAAACGTCTGGTCGAATTTGTTTGATATTTGTTAAAATCCTCCAAAGAGGTTAGCGAATAGGAGTACTTGATTCAAGGAAGTTGCAGTATTTAAAAAGAAAATTAAACAAAGCCGATCAGATGTTTGTTCCGTCATGTGTACATCAAATGCAATAGGTATCATTTATTGTAACTCTCTTGTAACAGAAAAATTAATAATTAATGCCTGCAACAGATATTTTAAATTGTAATAATATGACTGCAAAAATTATCATGTATATTTTATTAAATAATAAAATAAGAATAAAAAATTCTCACAATTATTCAGTTTCATAATTTCATTTGTGTATTTATAAAGTGTGCAATATTTAGGTTATAAATTTTCCATAAATACAAGTGGTTTAATTACAACACAATCAATGCTTTATACAGAAAAAAATAATACTTTCAATATTTGTACTTATAAAAATCTACATATCAATAATAAAACAAATACATTACATAGGAATCATAGCACCTATTTGAAACGTAGCTTTAGCTAATGCGCGTAGTTTTCATACAAACAAATTTATAGATTGCTACGTTGTTAAAATAACATTCCAACGAACTATTAAGCAAATAAAATCTAAAAACTATTATTTGACTAGCATTAAACTTTTTCATGTTTAAAAATGGTTGTAATATAGAATGTCAATAATTTCAAACACTATTAAAATTATACAATTTAACCACATATAAAATCTGCCTAAAACTTCATAAATTATAATTATCAACTATTTATTTCATTAGCGAAGATGCAAATAGAATTTTTTATCAACATTATTTAGCAACGAATAATTAAACGAATCGCTATTTTAGATAATCATCATGACATAAAATATAATGATGTATCGCCGTTTTGTAAGTCAAAATTTTGTCTAGACAGATTTCTTTTTCATTAACGCAGTATACGAAGTAGTTTTAACTGATTGGTAGTTGAGTATACAACTCTATCAAATTTTCAGACCGACTTTTACCACCTAAATACTTTCATTTAGAACCGATTTCACATGAAAATCATAAAACATCTTAGTCAAAGTGCAACGGCAACAGAACGCAATAGTGATTATACGTTGCGCAAACTCAAAAACCCACATCCTTACATCTGCAAGACTATTCGCTCTCAATTGCACGGATAAAGAAGTGTTTTATTATACGAAGTGAACGTTTATCAGTTTTATTATTCTCATGCAAGGACGATCACACGACAGTTGGCACATTGATGAGCGCGGTTTCTTCGCGAACGAATTATAGAGGACTAGTCTTAAAACCGTGTTTAATAATTTTTGTTTTCGGTTATAATACCCATGCAGTGATTTGCACCTTGTAGACGCGCACAATCGGTTAAAGCCAATTTATAAGAGAGCGGTGTAGGAAGTTCGTTACAAAAGTGAAGCTAACACTGCTTATTCATTCTTTCCGTCCTCATCTCACGCCTCTCCAATATAATAACCCATATCCACGCACATCGGAACAAAAAAAGAGAAAGGACTCTCATTTCTGAAACGAGCACAATTTATCTGTGTCTGCGTATTTAGGCCAGACAACTGTTAGCAACGTGTACATCTTACTCGTTAGAATATCATATTTATTATCTTGAAGAACAAATCGTAGCAATAGTATCAATCATATTAGCGAGATAACAATAATACAGTAATTTTAGCCTTTTATACTCTTGCACACGCGAAGTAGCGCATCTTTTAATAATTTGCTTGCGCTGCTTGCAAAAATTTCCATAACTGTATCCCCGTGAGAAAGAACATCGAGTCGTCGTTATGCTCTCGACGAGAAAGATTATAATGTAGAGAGCAGCCACGGATAAACACAAACGCAAAGAAAGAGTCTCGCGGCGCGGCGTTATTCTTAACGCGATATACGAAGGATAGCATTCGCGTCGGCGCCAACGGGCCGCGCGTCGAAGAGGGTTAAAAACGTGGACACGATGTTTGCCTTCAAATAACGTAGCGCTTGCTTATGTCGTTTTACAAAGAGAGAAGATGGTGTATTGTTGTTTGTTGTATTTGTGGTGGTGGTGGTGGTGGTGGAGGAGCGCCGCCGCCGCTGCTACTGCTGCTGCTGCTGTTGACGGGCGATCCGATCATTAATTCTCCTCGAACGCCGCGGCCGACGAACCGCCGTCGTTCAATCTCGAGATGAGACCCACCTGCAAGCACAAGACAAAGGACTTGTTGTTCTTACGGGTCTTACTTTCTCTTTCTCTCCCGCCCCCTGCCACACCTGCGAGATAATCGCAAAAGTTTTTGCGAGCGCAGCCGAGCACTTTGTTTTTTTTTTTTTCGTGCTTCGGAGGAGGATTTATTATTGACGCGAAGGGTTGAAGCATGTCGGGCGCTCCATTGTTTTTTGACGAGCAGAAGATTGCCCACGGCATTTGGTGGTTTTCAGGTTTAAAGTGGTTCAGAAAAATGGTAATAAAATGGCAGCCTTTGAGATATCTTTTCTAAAGTTTCTCTTTGTTTGAGATTCTTTAGCAAGTTTCGGTAATTTTTAATGTCACATAAATTAATTACTCAAAAGTGGCTTTAATTAAAATGATTCTATTTGCTTATGCCAAAATGACCAATCTATTTGAAATTTGGTTTGAAGACTTATTTTGACAAAGGTAATTGTACTAATTGATATAAAAAATAAAAATTATTTAGTTTTAATAATTATTTGAATACTTTAATATGTAAACAAAATGCTTTGAAAATGTCACTAAAAATTAACAACATTATTATCGAATAATTGGTGATTTTACTACTGTCCATAAGAATCATTTTATCTCCTAGTACTTACGTGACTCAAAAACACTATTAATACATCAAACCTTATTTTATTTATTAATATAATAAACTAAATTGTATTCGATGTAAAAAATGGAAAAATCAATATTTATAATAGAAAGATTAAATCATTAAAAATCATAATGTCATAATCATAATATAATAAGCAAAATGAGTTGATCATTGAAAACATATTTGGATACATGTGAAAATAGATGCGTATAGCAATTATTTGTCGATATCACCTGACTATACCCAGCCTACAACTACTTACACATAATATCTAGATATTATAATCTCGATTTAATCGTATGGACTATAGTATGGGTTTTATTATTTTCCGATAATCAAAGTTCTCCTTCAGAAATGTTGTAATGAATGTTTGAAGAATATTGAAAAGTTTCAAAAATATGATCTAATTCAGTATCAATATTTGTCTAGAGTTATATGTGTAAGTTTCGATATATTAAAATTTAATTACAGTTTGTAATTGAAACGGTATGTTTTCACTAACTTTACGAAAGTACATAAAATGGAAATTTAACATTTTCTCGATATCGAGAAAATACAGAAACTGAACAAAAGTATAATAAAGCTTTGAAAGTGAAGATCACACAGCCAAAGCAACTACATGTAAAAGATGTATTTTTCTTCTAAATTGACTTTTAAAAAAGTGGTTCACGTGTTATAACGTGTATTTGTAACTTCTAGCAATATTTAAATGTTATACAAAAGTAGCATATACTCATTATAATAAATGACTAATAGTTTATGCTTACGCATTACTCGAGATTCGGTATTTTCTAAGATTTTTTCTCTTTCAATTCAATAGAAATGTATTGCAAAATACCTATACATTGTGCGTCTAAAGAAATATTTTAAGATCAATTTTTCTTTACAGTAGAGCCTCGTTATATCACCGAAAACATAATAAAATACACTTGCAATAATCAATATACCTAAATAAAGAAGTATAGAATTGTTTTCAGTGAATACACATTTGAGAATTAGTAAGTTATAATTCAGCTAAAAGTTACATGAATATAAATACATTTCGTTAAATATTACAGTCGCTTTTTGATGTATGGCTAAAACCTATAGAGCAGCTATATTAACCAACTTCAATGAAATTTTATTCACATCCATCAGACTACGTATAATGCGTATTATAATTATCCCATGATAATGAAAGCCACTCATCATACATCACACTAGCATCGCCACGCAAATTAATAACAATTATTGTTCGTCAAGCGTGCACCGTGCACGAAAAAAGAAATCAATAAATAAAGTCCAACAAACGCGAAAAAATTACGAATCTTTCAGCGCCGTGATTTATGAGCCCGACTCGGCAGAAACACACATCCGTATACATACGCACGTGATACTTTGATTGCATTAATTTGTAACGCGCGCGTCCCGTGCACAGACGCCCGTGGTGGCGTATGGGGCGCGCGGCAGACAAAAAAAAATTGGAGAAGATGAGAGACGAGCGCGTGATCCGTCAGCGCGTAATCAAGGCGCGCGCGCCCGCGTTCGCTCGCACGGTCACGAATGCTCGCTTCAAGCTCGTGCGTGCACGTGATTATAAGCATCAATAAGAAGTAGAGAGACGAGGCCGGTGTGCCCCGCTGGATAAGGGCCATGGCCGATGTCCTTTCGTCGACGAGAAGATAAATATATCTGTGGTTTCCCGGAATAACGACTTGAGGGAAGAGGATGTACCTATTTTGGGCCCGATAATCGATTGTATTTCTTTTCACATAATGTTTTCTTAAGCTTTCTTTTAGTTATATAACAAAAATAGGTTTTATGACTATAGTAGATTATTAATTGAATTATATTTATAAAATTAAAAGCAATTCCAAAATATTATTTCTGATCTTCAAAGTCATTTTTATGAACATTCTTTCTTGGAAACTTTGTTTTGTGGCATGCGCAACAGATTATAATGGTTTGATCTGAAACTTTGGATGTTTTAAATCTTAAATAATTTTTTAAACATTTACAGAAAGACTTTAAGTTACTTTATAAAATACTAGTATTATTCTATTAAAATACCGTTTTCGTTAAGAAATGTCAAATTAATTTCAGAATGAAGCCATAATAATATATGTGACTTCGAGACATAACAACTTAATTCTACTTATTTGAAAATTAAGTTCTTAGTTATTTTGGTATTGGTGTATCATCTATTTTTGCAAAAGTTAATTTATTATTTTCCTTTTTCTTATACATAGGTTATAATCTCGATTTCAAAAATATGCCTTTTCACCACAGATATATACAAAATAAAGTATATTGAAAATATTGCTTTTTAAATATCTTTATTATATTATAAAGAAACCATAAATTTAGTTTAAAATAGATTCATCGTAACCCGTTACGCAAGGTGATAATAGAAGATATTATCATTTATACAGGTTTCTTAATTAACCATAAAAACTCATTTTTTTACTTTTCGATAGCTGCTTCCCTTAAGACCATTTTTCTTTATTTCGAGATATTACGGTTTCATTGTTTGATCGAACCGTAAGAGATAAGAAGTAAAACTATACTTATGAAATAATTTATTAATAATAATATAATAATAATAATGATGTTAATAATAAAAATAATAATAATATGAATAAGAATAAGAATAAGAATAAGAATAAGAATAAGAATAAAAATAATAATAATATATAGTTACTAAATGACAAACAAATGCTTGCCTTTTACTAGAGAAAACAAGCAAAAAAAGTAGCCCAATATGGGCTTAAATTTTTATTCAAGGAAAAATAGAAACTCTCCATAAATAGAGTAGACGTATCAATTAGGATAATTAGGATTATTTCGTGTATCGGGAGCGAAGGGGTGGAGGGGGCAAGAGGAAGGAAAAGAACGAGGCACACGACGCATTGTCGATGATCCGAGTTTAGCGTTAAATACTGCAGGTGCGGCGCTTTTTTATCGCTCCTCTGCGCGTGCATAGTTCGTTACTCGGCGTTGACACGCGAGCTGGCGAGCAAAAAATTCGCCGTAGTAGCGTGGAAAGAATACGTATAGCCTAGGAGATGGATATGAAGAGATTGTCAGTTCAACTCTCTTTCTCTCTCTCTCTCACTCTCTTCCTTAATTTAAATGCCACCCGCACATTTATATCGCCACGAACGATTTTGCGATACTTGTCTGTTTCACGAATTGGATTTCCGTCGTCAGTGTCGAATAAGCACGAATGTTACAAATAGCCAACGGCACTATTCTGATATTCAGCGCTGATTAAGTACTTTTCGTCGCCCGAAAAATATATTAGATTTTCATTTATCAATATTTAAAAAAAATTAACTTTTTTCGGTGCTATAAAATAATTTTATCGTTATTTATATTTATATATGATTTCAGTAAGTCACTTTAATGTATATAAGCCATGTAAAGCATATTAAAATTTATTATAAGTATAATGATATTATACAAATTTTCTAATAATAATTTTCTTCCGAGTTAACGTATAAATTTGTACGACGCATTAAAATTATAACTTTTATGACTTTTTAATTGTACGATATTTCATTTTACAATACATATCTTAAGTATGATATTGATTTTGCAGTGTACCACTTCAATACAAATATTTTTTGGATCAGTAACTAGCTATCTTCGTATAACTGTGAGTTCAGTTTTACTGATGTTAAAGTAACATATAAAGATTGCCGACAAGAGTAACTAAATTTTCTTCTTTTTTATATGAAAATCACCTTTTACACATAAATCTAGCTTTTTGCACCCTCAAGATATTGACATTTGAGCTGCAAGTCGATATCAGTAGTAAGAAATCCGATTCGCAATATAATAAATTGCTTTCAAGTTCATAATCGCGAAACTGAATCCCGAGAACCAGGACTTTAAACTAATAAACTAAGTACAAAAAGTATATATTTCAATCGATACTAGTAATTTTGTGTTTCTTTCTTCTTTAATTTAACTTATAATGTTTGAAATTATATTTGATAAGAGACAGCTCTGATATGAAAAATATATTATCAGTTTAATAAAGAGTGAAGTTCAATTAAAGAATTTCTATAAAATGTTTTGCTATCTAAGAAAGCATCAAAAGTAACATTATTTTGTTCCTCATCCGTAATTTATTCTTCACGGAAACTCCACTTCCTCTTATTCAGGAGGTTCAGCTATACGAAAGTTGGTATCTACACGTCTCGCATTCAAACTTTTTTCATCTTTTAATTCTCACCTCTGTGTAACTTTAAACACCTAAAACTTTTAAAAAACACTTCGAGTTGTAAAATTTTTATCAACAGCGAGTATAAATTAACTTCACCTAAAAATTTCGACTTTTAAGTGAATCATTTTATTTTCTAGATTGCTCTGTTTTCTTAAATAGAACTTTTTTCAATAAAGGATCGAAAGGTAGTACGTCGAAGCTTTAAAACGATTTTTGTAATAATTTTTCATAAAGTTACGACGTTTTAAATGATGCGAAGGAGCTCAAAAAAGTTTGCGAACAGTAGGGAAGGAATATTTACGACGCTTCCTCTTGAAAGAAGCACCTTTTAAAAAATCATAACTTTATGGAAGTTTATGGCGTACAGATACAAATAAAAAGAAACATTTTAAAGTTCCAAGTCGTTGGCGTTAAGATGTTTTGTTAAAGCTATACGTGCAATCATTTATCACTAAGTTAAATAGGCGTTTAAATTCACTAATGAAAGTACCCAAGAAACTTTTCGTAGAGCGGCGTAGAAAGTATAAAAAAAAACTTTTACGAAAATACAAACAAAAGTCAGTTTATCGGATATCTAAAGATATTCGGAAGTTATACTATACACTCGGCTTTTTATAGTGAAGCGGCCCAAACTTTGACTTATAACATATGTTATAATACTTTATCAATACACCATCGCGCTTTTTGTCATTTTGAATTCAAATTATAAGCGCATCACGATAAATTCGTGGAGCGATAAGATAAGCTATAAATATTGATTCATTCATCAAAAAGCCATTTATCAATAGTAAAATCTAAACCATCATAGAAAGACTCTTAAAAATTTCAACTTATTGTCTGTTCGTACATTATTTAAAATTCATTACGTAAATTATATATAAATTTGTAAGTTTAATATGTAATATTAAATAATATTAAGTAAAAACATATATTTGTAAAACAGTTTACAGTTATTCATCAATATTGAAATGAGAATAAATTCATTGATCTGAATTTACATTTTCTGATGTACTTTAATTACTACGTCTGCTGTATTTTAATTAATCATATATAAATTGATATAAAGTTTCCTATTTTTCTGTAAATAATACATAAACTCTATAGAGATATTCTTGAAATTTCAGCTTATATAATTTTGACAGCATAATATCCTCGGAACGTAGATTCTTTGAATTGGATTACGTAAATTGCTGATACATGAATTTTAAAATGAAATATGCAGTGATAATTAAAAACGTATATAACAATATAATTTAGAGTTATTAATATCGAACTGAAGCAAAATGCGTAAATCAATGTAATTTTCTTTTTTTTAATATCATATCAATATGATTTAAAAAACAAATATGTTAATTATTCATTTACAAAATTATCCTTTGATTAATTAGGATGTTTTGCAAAATATATCCCATCAGTTGGCGTACTAATCGTTGGTAAAAATATGGTGGTATGAACACGCTATGTATATGTATTTGTCTATCGATGAAAACAAAATGCGACGCCTCGCATTTTATAGCAGAAGTTGACACATTTAAGTTCTCAATTTGCGAGACCTATATTCGTTACTATATTCATGCTGTTCTGTTGATTTGCATGATTTTTTTTTTCATGGATACGTGCATACGCGTATTATATGTGTTAGTGACGCCATTTTTTTACCATCGTCAGTGCGCCATCTGACAGGATATTTCTTTGAAAACCATCCTATTACGTAAAAACGTAATCGTATATATAAGCTGAAAATCTCAATTTCTAACTGTAAGAGACAACTAAGTTTATTATGTGTTAAGTGTATTTTATTGTAATAGCAAAATGCGAAATAATACCATTCGAAATAATTGACAAGAATTCGATTTCTTATGATGGCAAGCTATGAATCGGGTATTATTGCAACGGTCAAACGAATATAAATACGATGTTTCGCGAGTGTAAGGAGACGATATCAGCCGCAGCTGATTGATCGGGAACTGAAAAAAAGCTCAGTTTCGACTTTAAAATCTTCTCTTGGCAGAGTTATCCACATATATGTAAATTTTTATTTGTTATTTATCAGCGTCTAAGGCAGGGTCTACCTACACAGCCTTACTGATGAATCCAGACT
Source organism: Gastracanthus pulcherrimus (assembly GCA_949152435.1). Classification (NCBI taxonomy): domain Eukaryota; kingdom Metazoa; phylum Arthropoda; class Insecta; order Hymenoptera; family Pteromalidae; genus Gastracanthus; species Gastracanthus pulcherrimus. The sequence continues at coordinate 21,562,982 of OX424576.1, read as the reverse complement.
AAGGTTATTTATATTCTATCCCCGTCCGTTACACTACCCATCTAAGTATCCAGTACCTATATATAAAATAGTTTCAAGAAGTTATTCTGGCAACTATTTGAAAAATGCACTTAGCAATTGTGCTTCGAATTATGCAAAACTAATGCCAAAAAATAATTTCTGGAGTCTTAATAATATCAATTAATAGTTAATTGAACATAGGAAGCTAAATGTTTCTAATTATAGCATTCTATTGTCGCGCAAATTTCTCAAATTCTCCAATGTGAAGGCTCAGAAAAAATAAGCAAACAAAAAACTTAATAGATCATGTTACGATATTTCAAAAACTTAGCGAGACAATTAACTTAAATTAAAAAACTATTCTAACAAATATATTATGATATTTAAAGCAAGCTATATATCTTGAATGCAATATATCAGTCACGATTGCCGCATACACTTTGCCAATCTCCTTTGTCTACGCGTAAAATTTGGGCTTACCCACAGTTTCCCGCATTCTCGAATGTATTCTCCTCCTTCTCTATCTCTTATACACACTCTTTTTGTGAAAAAAAAATAATGTATTTATGTATCCATGTCTATATCTTTCTTTTGCTTGAAAGTGTATGACGTGTAAATGAACATATATATTTTGACATGGTCAATATACTGCACGACTAATGAGAAACTGCATGTGTGTTTTAATCTTGACGATATGTGATATTAATTAATCTGATCAAATTTTGAAAAGTTGAAAATAGGTATGTGATAAAAAAAACATAAAATGTATTTATACAATTAATGATCTATGATACAGACCAAAACTTTTAAAAAATTAGATTGTTTTCTGAAAAATAATAATAATAAAAAGAATTTAATGAGAAAATACTTTTCTTAGTTTTTAGTATATGTCAAATAAATCGAATTACCCCCGAAAAAGAATATTTTCTCTTAATGTAACCTAGAATCAAGTACGCTGCAAAATTCCTGAGATAAATATGGCATTAACAATGGAAATTTGTAGTGACGTGTAGGATCAAGATTTTACAGTTTTACATCGGTAAATATATAAAGGTATTACCAATTATTTGCAGTAAAAAAATACATTGTTTGTAAATGCACGAGCAAATTTAAAAATTTTCGTTCCACAGTCGAGCATCTTATCTTACATAGTGATATTATTATTGGAAAACATAAGTGAATTGACTATACTACAAGGTAAGGACGCACCAATGTTATATCGTATAATGACACAAAATTTGGTTAGGAATATACTATCCCTTTCTCTCTACCCCTCTCACACTCTCTCTCTCACTCTCCCTCTCTCTTTCAGCTCCGTCATCACTCGTGCGGGGGTTGATCAGCTTTTTAGGCATTCGATCCGCCTACAGCGCAACGGAGCTGGCGCATAAGGCATCCCTTCCTTCCACCTCTGCTGTCTGTCTTAATCGACTAGCCGTACGAGCGTCTTTGCGAGTTATTCCGAAAACTCGAACAATAATACGTCAACGAGCTGTGGGTGCGAGGCAAATAACATACAACGCAACACTCGCGTACATCCCCCCGAGCGTTTTCGTTTTTCGATCCTCGTAGCTTTCTTTTTTTTTGATGCGGGTCGCACTTTCAGCTGCGATGACACCCAAGACGAATGAAGACACGCCTCGAAATGACAAAAGTTGACTTGGACGATAATAAGGCGTCTTTTTTCCTCGCCCACCTTGCCAGAGCAAGATGCATAAAGAAAAGAAAAGCTGCTTACACGGGGCGAGTGTAAAATTTTTCTCGTTTTTCGCGCTCGGGCGAAAGATACGATCGCTCGCGACGGATGACATCAGGAATGACTTTCTCTCGTTCGCCCCCCCCCTTTCTCCCCCTCGCCGCGCCTGACGTTTTAAGCTCGTAAAGCGCGCGGATGCGATTTATGCCTTCTCTTGGCTTTTGTTGGTTGTTTGTCGTTTCGTCGTATTTGTCAAGTCAATTAGGGACTTTTTAAAAGATGATACTCGTCGCGTGGAGCGACAATCGTCGTTAACGCGAGAGCGAGGGGCGCTCGTGAGTAATTATTTGAATTTATTAAAGCGCTGGGCGTATAATTTCTCGCGGCTCTTCCTCCCTCCTCCGTATACGTGACTAATTGCCGATGCGCGGGTCTGATGCGTGTTTCGAGAAAAGTTGCTAGTGACAGTCGAGTTGTTTATCACTTCCGACCGTGTTGCGCTCGCGTATTTATGAGGTGCATTTGACTTTTTTGGCGGGCGGGGTAGGATTTGAGGGCTAATCACAAAGGAAATTACTCGCATTTATGAAAATGATGTGCTTGATACAAATTATAAGTTGAACAGATTTTATCGGTGTCAGAGCGATATTCTTTTATGTGTTTACTAATACGGACGCTTAAGAAAGTTAATAAGATTGATAAGGAAAATTAAGATAAAAAATGTGCGTCATTTGCGGCTAAACTGATCGTAAATTTATAAAGTCCAATAACTAAATCCAGTTTACGTTAATAATTCTGTAGGTGTAGTGAATAGAAGACAGAATGGTTTTATCCAGTTCAAAATTTTAACCTATAGTTTATTCGCGTCTGACAGTACTTAGACAGTTACTACTTGTGAACGCGTCCATTGGAAATCAATGCCAGGCCATATGCACACAACTGAACTATTCATTAATTATTTAGAATGAAATTTAAAAATTATGACGTTTAAAAACTTTGAAGCAATCAGTATTATTACTTTGTCACATCAACATTTTCTAAATGAATACAATTTATTGTTTTAATGATTTAATTGAGAAAGAATTACCTCTGGTTTCTTTAAATACATGCCTCTATTAAACGTACTAGGCACCTAAGGCGCGCTATGCGCGCAACACTTTCAAACATCAGCAATGTCAATAGCAATTGCATGAAGTGGATATTAATATCATTTTAGTACGTGAAATCATGTATATGGATTATTTATAATATAAAAGAGATGATTGTTAACGATATCATAAAGTTTTAACAAAAGTATTAAATTATATGCTTACATAAAAATAATTAGACGATGGTTTTATGACAATATGAGGATAATCAGATACGTAAATAAAAGGGTCACTACAGAAAAATTCAGGTGCCTTTAACTACTAAATGAGTCGAAAAGAGCCTGATAATTTTAAACATTTTCTTACTTGATTTCTCCCCTGATGTATTTTTAATAAATTAACGTAGAATTCGATTACCTACTTAAAATCATATATATAAACGAAGTGTGTCGTATTGGTACTGCCACATTATTACAGCATTTATATAGCATATCACAAATCTACGAAAGTTACAAATAATTTCAATTAGAAATCCTATGATTTTTAATGTCAAAACATGATTACTCAATTACTTGTTTTTCTCTCATTCTTTTTTGAGATAGTACATTTTTTTAAAGGTTTTCATTTGTTTATTTCTTTTACTGATTTGTTAAGATACTTTTTATAGTTTTATAAATCGAAAATTATATGCTATAATTCAATCAAATTTTCAATAAATATTATTTACATATACAGCTGTATTGTTGTGTATCTTAAAGTAAAATTAAAGTAATAAAATTATCAGCTTCTTTAAAAAAAAAGAAGAAAAAAATGTCAAAAAGTAGAGTTTTATTTGTACAACGATAACTCAAGTAATTCTATCTCTCATCACCCCTTACTGATGCTATAACGTTACGCGCTTAAACCTAGACATACGCGCGCTGCTCACAGAATGCGTGCACTGAAAAAAAATTTGTTAAATTTAAGTAAACGTTTCCTTGAATCGTACTAAGAAAAGATTTACTTAAATAAAGTAAATATTTCTTAAATTTAGTAAATATTTATTGAATTGACGAATACCAGTCTAAACATAATTAAATATTTACTATTAACAAATAAATATGTTCTTAGTACGATTCAAGGAAACGTTACCTTAGATTTAACAACTTTTTTTTTCAGTCGGCGTAACTCAAGGGTGCGCATTTCTACATGATCTCACAATTATTTTGTTATAGAGGGATAAAGATGGCAGCTTGGACTGGGTGCCGAAAATTTTCTAGATCCCTAGGAAGTGATCGCACAACTCCGATTTTCAATACAGCTCTTGCTACTCAATTAAGGGGGAACTCCACTGATTTGTTACCAATTATTGCATAAAAAATTATTACATATTTTTACTGTTTAATCTTAAAACTCGGAGTTATACCAAACTTATAGCCAATTAAATGAAACAATTTACATTGGACAGTATACCAAATTAATACTTTAAACGCGTTTTTCTTTGAACTTACTTTTCTAACTTAGGTACATGTAATATCGATTAAAGCATTTTGAAAAGAAGTTAATATTTTATTTTGTGGTATACTAATATTAAATGTTTTGTATAAAAAAAAGTATACTTAAATAATTGTTCTTACATTAATTCTGTTACATTCAATTTATCTTAATAAAATTATAAACATAATGACTAACTCATGAACAAATGTAATATTTCCAATAACAATAGAAGAACATCAACAATAAAAAGAAGTCATTAAAACTCACCGGACTGGGGTAAGACCGACCAAAGCGTAGGCGCAGCGACGGGGATCGCTTTAACATTTAAATAAACAAAATATAAATTTCAATTTGTTACTGCACTGATCAACTATCATGAGGAAAATGTACACTAAAATTTTAATAAAAATTATTAATAAAGTATCACGTTTTTCCATGTCTTTAAATGATCAAGCTTTTTAACCAAATATTCAATGTTCCATGCCATGTCTGGGTATAACGTTGATTACTTTATTCATGGTACTCGTAACTAGAGCTTGGATACAAATCGTTGCGTAAGCGTTCAACAAAAATGCTCATATTTTATTTTATTCTATTGCCCTGGTAGAAACGTTGACGAGTTTTTTATGAATAAATCGTTAAAATCGCCATAATTTCTAGCCAGCTTGTTAAATATGATTAAAAAGTGGTTTAAATACATTATGTCTTACCGAAAATCAAATATTTGTGTCAAATACAACTATTTTGTAATACATATTAAAAATAAATAAAAAGTTATTAATCACTTTAAGATTATTTAATAGATTTATTTATTTGCACCGCATAATATATCTATAGTTTCACTGCTTGTATAAATACCTTAATTTTTGTACAATTGATTTTTATTGCAAAACATGTATAACATCAAATGAAATAATCAATTTATTAAAAATATTTCTCTAGACAGTGGCAGCGAATTTAACCAGCCGAACTGGTCAATTTTCTACCAGAGTGAAATCATACCAAAAACAAACGATCAAACTTAGGCTACAATATAATTTTGTTATTTATTTATTCTTACTTTATTTTATTTTACAGTTCCGAATTTCAGTGTACCCTCTCCTCAACGAAAAGTCAATCTGCATAATTAGCTGAAATAAAAGTCGCCTACCGGATACTTGGAGTAGGAGCGTCCGAAGCGCAGACGCAGCGAGGGCGATCTCTCGGCGGCCCGGGGCTGCAGGTGCTCCGCCAACTCGCGGAGTCCGCCGTCCGGCTCGTCGACGCTGCGCTGCACCAGGAGTCGGTAGAGCTCGCGCAGGTTCGCCGTCTTGTCGTTGCTCGTCGCCTCGTCTACTGATCACACGACAGAAACAAGCGAAAACTTCGCGTTAAAAGTCGTGAACTTCGTCGAGTTTGCATAACTTATATTTATAGATATCATTGGTTTATAATAAGAAGGCATTGTTTCGAGGGAATCGTGCTTTGTGAGTTTTCGAAGTAAAATCACGTTATAGCGCGATGTAATAGCTGAGATAGTATCTTATCGTAGGACGAAAGCCGCTTGAGATAACGCAACCAAATTTTACATAAGAATTTGTTATTGGTATTAAGGAATCGCTTGACAATTTTAGCCAATTGGATCGATACGATTTTTTATTTAAAGTCATTATTAAAAAATAAAAAATAAAAAATTTCGATTTGTAAAATAATTGTTTATAAATTAAAAAGAATAATTCTGATTAATTATGTTTTGTATTTGTTTGTTTTTAAGCGTCGTTTATTCGTTATACAATTTTTTATGTATTTTTTGGTCTTTACAACTCAAACCTTATAAAATAATTTAATGAAACTTTTATTGAATATTATTTTTATGTAGAACTAAACTTCTACCCATTTTCAAGCCATAAGATTTATTGTATTCTGATAAAAAAATACATATAAAAAATTGAGTTTTTGTTTAATAGTAAAGTTCCAGCACAGAGCAGGATTCATAAGAGAAGAAATTAATAATTCGATCACAGTTTAAACGTTCAAAGTAATATTTATTCTAATGCCTAGCCGATATATTCCTGTGACGCATGCACGCTAAAAGCCGATGCTTTTCCTGCTAGTTACACGTCTGAACCTATCGAGAGTCAAAGCTGCACTGGCCGTCGTTGTCGAGATCGCCAACGATGGCCCTCTTTATTTACGACCTTCTTTCGGAAAATCGCACTTAAGACCAAAACACATGCTCAACCTTTACGCGCAGCCGATTTCATTAGGTTCTCTTTCTCTCATAGTGCTGTATAAGCTATTGCTTGTCTGCAGTTTAACATTACATATTTACTTATTATCAATTTAACATTATTATATTCGCCACCAATATTGTTTTACCTAATAAGGTAGCAAATTGCGCTATCCCATTTGGCCACCTACATTTATTCATAAAATTGAATTAATTGAGCGTAATTTTTCATCCAAATATCATCAAAGATGTTCCAACCACTCAAATTAAAGGTCTTAATGTCAGCTTTCTTTTGGACATAAACATAATTGTCCGTAATGTATAATACCTCACGGAAATTACGTTAGACTTTAATAGTATGACGTTTACTTTAGGTGAAAAAAGCAAGCTGGAAAACGAATTCACAGTAAAGTAAAAAATATTGCGTAGTTTTAAGTAAAAACTACACTATTTAAGTAAAAATGTTGAATTATGAATCCGCAGAATCGAATAATCGAATCATTCACGTTATCTGAATATAGCACGTGTAAGAATATTTACGCTTCACTTCATTCGCGCGGGTTGAAGTGGAAATTTCATTGTGAGACAGCGTATTCAGTTTTTTTATTTGCTCGAGGACAATTTGTGAATTTTTCAAGTTATTTCAAATCTTCAAAGTCTTTCCTTCTCAAATTCGAGAATAAGCTCATTGCTATCACGATTGCCATAAAAATATAAAATTTAGAACACTAATTTTATGAATCATAAGATGACATTATAAATGTAAATTAAAAATTTTGCACACTCTGACATAGTTTGTCAGAGTTTGTCACAGTTTGGCATTGTCTGGCACAGTTCGGCATAAAATCCATTCCCACTAAGGTCAACGAACATTGATTACATGCTTAATTAGTAAAATCACTTAAAAGCAGATATAAAAGCACGGGTTGTTTCAATTACTATTGCATCTAAAGACAGTTTAAAGTTAACCGAAAAGCATATTATGTGACGCAAGTACTATGCTGTACCTCATTTTATTGTGTGGAAGTCTTGCAAGAATCACACTTGAACTTCTACGTTTTCATATACTATTGTTACGTAATTACGTCATAGAATATGTGTATTTTTATTACATTCAATTCACAGCTAATCTTAATTATTCAGTTAAAATGACTTCGATACAATGAGATTGTAAGATTTATACATACGCCCAATTGTAAAAAGTAGTCGTAACGTAGAAAAGCAATAAGTTTATTTTCCGTGTGAACTACGAAGAAAAATCTATGGGCCACTTCAAAGGTTTTATACTAAAATCGAATATGTATATGTAAGATTTGATTATTCTGCAGGCATGCAGATTAATATTCTTACAGAATTTAAAATTGTAAAAACGAAAATTACCTGATATCGTTACAAGATACCCGTATTCGCTGTACAAAGTTAATAGATTTCCTTAAATATCCATCAGCATGTAAAGCGAATGAATGAACGGCGTTTAAAAAAAACGCTCGTAACTTTAGGCGCGCTATAGTGTTTTGCAACCCGTCTAAGTGAAAGGTGCAGCAGAAACGGCTCTTTATATCTATTTCCGGCACGAAACTTGAGGACGGCTTCAACGCCCACCTTTTATGTGACATTAAGTATCTTAACGATAAGTAGAATTCGCGATCATAATAAACGGTAAATATTCGATCACTGTAAGCCATTGATATTTATCGCCGATGAAAGAAAAAACGCGAGACATCGAATCTCAATTGCCAATTCACAATGAACTTATAGGCAAAAAGTTTTCGATTGAAGAATCGAGGTCGTTTTTTTCGTGTGTTGAAAAAAATATACAATTATTATTTGAATTTGATTCAGTTAATTAAATTTTTAATAGATTACTTTAACTTATATACTAAAATAATTTGTACGAGTTTCATGTATCATTTATTAGTTACGCGTTACTATGAGAACGTTATGAGACCCCAAATAGTTTGTCGAAGAACGACAGTCGAATCATGCTCGAGGGAACCCAGGCTACAGCGGTATCAAGGGAAACGAGATTGTAAGCAATCTGCCTAAGAAAAGGCTCATCCGCCAGGAGCCTCGATCATAGGTGCAACTGACAGCCTGATCAAAATTACGATCAACAACTGGCTAAGGAATGATCGCCAGAAGGAGTGGAAGAATACTATCGGATTATCCTTAAGAAAATTCTTTACCTGTAACAACATTTTTATGGTGAAAAAGCAAAACGACTTAGGTCCATTTTTTTTAAATATTGAGATATTGAGGTTTGAATTTTTAAATTACCATGTTAACCTAAGTAAAATACAGATTATGAACAAAACGAAAGTAATAAACGAACTTTTGAAATTTTCGACTTTTTTATATAAAAGTTTAGCATGAATAGATACCAAAGGTGCTATTCGTGTTGCAGTTTAATAAGATTGACCTAATATCAGTAACAATATAAGTAAAAAAGTGTACTCCGTATAATGAGAAAAAAATAATTTTAACAAAATGATGCATAGGATATTGTCCACTAAATGAAGTTACTTAAGGAAGCAAGCCACCTTTGAATTCTGTAAAAATTGCATAAATTTTGTACGTTAATAATTTTTCTTTTTTCATTAAAACAAAATTTGAAACTTTTTGTGTCATAATATATAATATTTACTTATAATCAAATCCCTAATAGACTTAATTTTATTATCAATAGCATTCCTACTCTTCCATGCAAGTATCGATCTTGTTTACGAAAAAGAAATTAATATACCACAGGATTCCATGATGAATCAATGGACCATTTTATATGTACCCAGGCTGAAAATGTTTGTTCTTTATGTGGCTATGGTTGGAGTAGAGCAGAGTTTTGACAAAGTACGCATATTTTTTTTGAGTTTATTGTTTATTGTTTAATGTTTATATTGTGAGGTCCAAGTTCAAGTGAACTTTGCAGAGGTAATTTCGATGGCCCTTACGAAGACTAGCACGTTTGCGACATTTGCCACGAAAAGTAGCACATTTGGAAATCTCCCACGAAGAGTAGCACATTTTGCCACTCTTCCACGAAGACTAGCAATTTTCGGGATTTTGCCACGAAGACTGGCACAGTTGAAAATTTACTAATAAGACTAGCACATTTGAAAATTTGCTAAGAAGACTAGCACATTTGAAAATTTGCTAAGAAGACTAGAACATTTGAAAATTTGCTACGAAGACTAACACAGTTAACAATTTTCTGCCGCACCATTTTTTCAGGCTACTTTTATTTGCTCGGGTAGCTTGATTTTCTCGAGTAAACCGATAATTTTTTGAGTACCAAAAGGGTCTAGTACCCGACCCGAACCCGATAAAAAAGAATCGACCCCAATCGCCGAGAGTTTATTAGTACAACTTTAATTTACATATTCCGTACGAAAAGTGCTAGTCTTCGTGGCAGAATTGCGAAATGAGCTAGTCTTCGTGGGAAAATGGCAAAATGTGCTAGTTATCGTGGGAGATTTCTCAATATGCTACTCTTCGCGACAAGTGCTGAATTGTGTTACTCTTCGTTGCAGTTTATAATATGCTAGTCTTCGTAAAGACCGTGGACTTAATACCTGTACGCATTAGACCTGGTTCCCTATAGTCGTGATGCATCCATTCTCCATTCTACATTTAAAGAATGTAGTAGATGAAGTGCGTATGCATTATAATTGGCCGTAAGTTTCAAGTGGAATCTGAACTACCAACAAATTAAGTAAACAAATTTTTTAAAAGTAATATAAAATATTTTAAACGTTACTTATTCAATGTAATTATAATTTTTTTTAATTCTACTCCACTTCGACCATAGGCAAATCAAAAACAAACATGTTAAACCCTGGTTCATGTAAAACGATCAAGCGGTTCAACGTCAAACCCTGCTGTAAATGAAAATTCTTCTTCGAATATAAGATCCATACATGCATGGAAAAGTAGGGATCCTATTGTTGACAAAATTAATTAATTTTAAAGCAGAACGACCAATAATAAATCATCTTTAACATTCGCTTCTAAACATCAAATTTAAATTTCTTTAATGAACTATTTGATGCAAGGGTTGGGACATTTTTTAGATAACCAAGTGCAAAAAATAATATTCTCTAGGATGGATCTAAGACTGGATCTTAAAGGGTTAATTATTACTGTATAATACTAAATATTTTAATTTGATTTTAATGAGTAAAATATAATAAATGTTTTATGGGTAAAATACAACTCCTGTTTAACCGGGAAAGGTCAGCGAGGAGGTAAACGTTGCTGGTTTAGAATTAAACAGTTAAATAGTTAAGAGGAAAGTAATATTCGAAATATTCGAATACTCGAAATATTCAAAACAAATTAAAAATGAGAAAAGCAAACTTTTTTAAGTAACGGTTTTTAGTTGAAAGTATTTAATTTACTCATGTGATCTCACAGTTTTTATGAAAATATTTCTTTTATCTAGTGAAATACGCTTATTGTGCATAGAGTGCCCCTAATCTTACAGGATCTTAAAAAAACATAATTCAAATTTTCTTCTGAATGGGTGATTGTTTGGTATTGAACCTCCTCAACATAAGCGTCTAAGTAGCATCTTATAGGGATACAAATGGGTTAGCCACGTGTCAAATGCTTCCCGACGTTATTTTTCTAATAGTAATGCATCATTTATATGGCTGTAAGCACTGTTGAACCTTTAAAAAATGAACAACGTCGTCCTAGAGAATTTCCGTTCAAGTAAAGTAGTAGCTATAACAAAATGTTCTCTTGTAGAAAAAACTGTTTATGCGAGTACTATTTTATAAGCTTTGTAACTCCGTTTTTTTTCCATAAGTATCAATTTTGAATATATTCACTTTTAGCCAGGACTATTTAATACTATTTCATCAGATTGTGAACTACTCTTTAGTGATATATAAAATTACTTATTTAACCACTTTTAAATTAGTAATTAATTGTTAATATATTTTTAGGTAAAAATAAATCTTACGTCATATATTACGTCACTAGTCACTAGACAAAATTGACGTTCCAACAAATTACATTATAAAAGACTATACATTGAATACAAATTTGAATCTTCGATCTTGGTATTCTGACAAATTATACTACAAGAGAATGTACGTGTTTACTTTCAGAACAAACTGCGGAAATCGGAGTAGATTTTGGAGAGCCGACTCGTGGATGTACAAAAAATGTCGCGTTCATTTCCGAACAAGAGCCTCCTTTTTAATTCATGATCGATCATATATAGCCGATGCTAAACGATACGAATGTCATCGTTCTTATTTTTTTGATAAGTCAACACATCATGCATAAAATCGCTCAGAGTGCTTTCGCGCATAAAAATGATAACCAGCATTGAATCGATACCAACCAAAGGCTTCAAAGAGAAAATACAGGAATTGTTCCCCTACTAAAAACAAAAATGTTACCTATTTATGCAAGTACTTTTTGTAATATTATGCAGCGATATATCTCATATACCTGTAAAAGAAACATATATACTCAAATTCACAGTAAAAGAGAAAACTCACTGCCATAGTCCATGTAGTTTTCTACCGCCGTAACCACGCCGACGATGACGAAAAAGACCATCGTCCACGTGCAGCTTTTTGCCATCATTATGTCTGTGTTTGCTGCAACATAGAAAATTAAAGAATTTTCAATTATCTTACTCGCAATTAATTTTCTAGAATAAGTTAATAACAGATTACAGCTACGCATAATGCAAATCAAGTTACATGTGGGCCTATTAAATTTTCATCATTTCTCTACCTGGACGATGTATCAAATACTGCGTGAACCTTCAGCCCACTACAGGGCGACATAATAAGCTTCTACTTCTGGCATCAGTGTTACGAATTTATATCTCGCATGAAATAATAAAAAAGGCAGACGCGGAACATAAAAGACCAGAATGGAAGTTGAGACCCGTAACGAAAACGGAATAACAACTGAGGTTTACATCCGTATCGGGCGGAATAGCTTCATATTTTTTTTACACGAAGAGAATTCCGTTATGAAAATTATGGAAAATTACCGTAAAACGTGCAATAACCTCGAGATTTCTAGTGTTAGGATAAACATCAAGCGCGCGAAAAATTACGCAGTAGCCTGGTGGATTCTGTCTTCAAAAACCTAATATTTGATAAAATTTATTTCAACACTTTTCGATTTCGTAAACTCAGACTCCATATATCTTCACTGATTTTAACGAAAAAAACTAATTTTTAAGGCGCTACAAAAACATAGATACATGTTGACTATAAATATAGTAAATGGGGAAAAAGTTAGTCCCTTTGCATCCTTGGATTTAATAAGCAAAACAATATTTCACATTTAAAAAATTATGAACTAAGGAGGGGTTAAAGCCTATTTTTATCCTTCCTACCAAAATAATTAACAGAATTATGAAAAACTAAGAGGTTATTGCCCTTCGTTTTGTAATTATCTACTACTGTACAAAGTTTCAAGTAAAAATTTTGCGGCTTACATCAATGGCATTGGAACGAAATTTCGTAATAAAACAGAGGTCTACGAAAGGTGATATTACTGAAACTTAGCAGAGTGGTATAATACTATAAAAGGAAGGACAATAACGTCTTGGATTTTCATTATTGAGTTTATTTATTAATTGTAATCAATTGTTCATAACTTGATCAAGGACTTGAGGTTAGGAATTTCGGCGGGAAATGTGAATGGTTTAACACCCTCTTAACGTGTCTCCATATGCAGTTACCGCGGAAGCGAGCTCAATATATTATTTTTTCGTTATTCTTAGAAAATAATCATTGAAACAATATTTCACATTGTAACACAGAATGATATTTGATATTGATACACAGAAAGAAAATGCTGTATTTACTATATATTTATAGTCAACACACACACACACACACACATATATATATATATATATATATTCGCGCACGCCATCTACACTTGGGTTTTTGGGTTAAAAATACACGGGGGACAATGTCTCAACGAATTTCAGGGGAAGTATGGGTTATAGGGTTATTTATTTACAGCTTGCAATATGGATGCAACTTTAACACATTCCAGAACCGGTTCTTGGTGATAATTATATATATATATATATATATATATATATATATATATATATATATATATATATATATATATATATATATATATATATATATATATATATATATATATATATATAGCTTTCGTGGCACCTTAACAAATACTAACATTTTCTTACAAACTGATGTAAGAAAAAGTCTTGTACAAGAAATATCTAAAATTGGAGGATATTGCTGGAAAAGAAATTTCGAAACCATATTAGGTCTGTTTATAAGAATATCGAAAAATATTCAAAACGTATTTTTCCTTTTCTCAATTGAGCGATTTTTATTATTAACCAATATACATCTGGTTGAAAAACCGCGGGACGTCACAATTGTCCATGTTTCATATACTATAGTGACGCCACGCGATTTGAACTTACTGTATTTTGAATAAACCAATTGAAAGAAGAAAAAATGCGGATCGAATATTTCATTATATTCTTTCAAATGGTTAAATTTTCTTTTGTTATCGACAAGGGATTATAGTTTTGTTCGAAAGTAAAACTATCTAAAGCAAAAAAATGTTTAAAATTGTTTGTAGCTATTCATATAAATATTAAAAAATGTCATAGTTAAACCTCTTTTTTAAGCGTCCTAATATTAAACTGAAAAATAATATTAAATGTTGTTGAAATAATTGTTCGAAATGACTAAAATTGTGATTAATAGCAAAAAATATTAAAATTGTTTAAAATTTATGACAAAAATATGAAAAGAAAAAACAAGACTTAAGAAAATGCTTTTAATCAATGTAAATCATTAGAGGAAGTTAAAATGTATAGAAACTTATTTAAACTTGTTATAATTAATTTTAATTTATTCTGCAAATGATTTTTGTGATACTAGTAAAACAGAGAAAATTTGTTGTAAATTTGCAATCTGTTTATCACTGTTTAAATTACTTCAAAATAATTTAATTTTATGCGGAGTTGATTTAATTTTCGTTCAATACCGCGAAATTAGGAGTATTTACGACAAACTTGAACAATGATTAAAAAGTTTTAATTACTTAACCCAAATATGTACGATTTTTCACAATTTCCAATGGAATTTTATAGCTTCTGGCAAATTTATTTCCGTCGAGGTAGTTAATTCTAAATTAAAGTCTCATGAGATATAAATAAATATTATCACCATAGCAGTCATTGTAATTTTCACCCAATTCTAGGAATCCCAAGATTACCGTACAATTCCGCGCCGTGTAAATATCTCATTATCCCCTTTCATCCACGTCACGTTTACCAGCCATCCATGTCTCTCATATCGCATCCACAACTAATAAACAGCCTTCCTTTCAATTCCTATCTCCTCAAAGGATTACTACATCAATAAACATTTGCACACATACAGAGAGAAAGCGCGAAGCGATGGTTATCTCTCGCAACGACTTTATCGGCCCGGCTATCCCACAAAACGCTACGTTTTCAGCCCACCGACAACACTCGCGGCTCCCTAAGCCATCTACCTATATGTAACATACGCCCGACCTCGTTTCGAACCCCCCCATTCACATCACAACTGTGGGATACGCGGTATAATTGAATGTACACTCGTGCGTAATCGGCACGCGGGCGCGCGTGAAACGAAATTTCGATAAAGAATCGTGCAGGCGAGAGATATAGGGAAAGAAAGAAAGAGCGAGCGATAATATTATGGGGTTCGCTGAAGGGCTTTTTGTGTGTAGGAGCGACGCATGTATAACACGCAACGATGAATTCATTGTGTGCGCACGCGGCTCGGGAGTTACTCGTTATGAGAGAATGCGTATATAGGTATATATATATATATATATATATATATATATATATATATATATATATATATATATATATATATATATATATATATATATATATATATATATATATATATATATACAGAAGTTGGCAGCAGCTCGTTATCACCTGGATTTTATGACGATGTCGTCATCGAGATACTTTCTTGAAAGCGCGGGTGTAAGAAGAAAATTAAGATCTGGCTGAGCTTGGGCTATCGGCTACAGCTGATCATTGGGAGCGCGGCGTAACGAGGACGACGAGATTATCTAATTCTGAGCGACTGCACAATAAAGCTATCATACTTTTCGTATCTTTTTGTCGTGAAAAGTAAATGAATGACTGAGACTTTTCATTCTGATCCCCGTAACAAAGATATTGCCAGTAATACAATGCAATTTAATAATACCGTAATGTATAATAAAATATATATAAATCGTAAATGAGATTTGTCAAAGCGCTTTCATAATTTTATGTCATCTTGATGCGGATATATATAATGAATGGCTGAGACTTTTCATTCCCATCCCATAAAAAAGATATTCTCTTAATAATACAGTAATTCAATGCAATTTAATAATAATACCGAAATCAAATGCTCAGGTGTGAAATTAAGCCAGCCGGTAACAGGTTGCATTAAATTTACAATAGATCTATAGCTTAATAAGCCGTAAATTTTGTCAAAACTTAATCGCGGATGAGAAGCATACGCCAATTTCCTACATAACTTTTACAAACGCTTAGCAGCCACGGGTGTACATCACGTTTAATCTTCCTTCCTTTTCCTTCGCGATATGCCGTGACGTTGAGCGTCGTTAAGATTAATGAGCCATATTTGTATACTGATACTTAGCGGCGTTATAAATGCAATTAGCATTTATATCGAAAGCGACGATTTCGCCGCGTGCTCGTTGAATTAATCATACAATCGTATAAAATAAATGCTTGGAATGGCTCTAAAAGTACCTTTGTCGACAAATAATACAAAGATTTGTTAATTTTATGCCATAAATGAACTCTTTTAGATCCAAATAAAATCTAGCCATGATAGACCACTCTTTTAACTATACTCAGACGTGTTATGGTCCAAATATCAAATTTAAGTGAATACAAGATTTCTTTTCAACATTTTTATGTATAACTACCTTCACATAGATGTATAAACATAATCATTTTTTGCATAAATTCCTATGTCAAATTTAATTTTACAAAGATACGTTTTAAGACTTAAGAAATGATTATTTTATATAAAAATGCTTTTATGGAAACAAGAATTATTCCTAGCTGATCAGAAATCGGGTCCGCGATGATATATAATTATATAAATATAATCCTAATATTCTCCATAGTGAATAGAATCGACTCAATCAAGATTTCAAGCTGTTCCTACCGTAAAATTTTTATTTTTATATTCATTCAGGTGTCCTGAATGAGCACTGGGTCATAAAGGGTTAAAATATGTACGAAGAGTGTTTCAGATACTAAAACAGTGTAAAAAAATATTATTACTGATATAAAAAACAAAATTTGCATGATGATTTCGCTATAACTGGTATATTTTACACCCAGACCTCCGAAGCACTTACATGTACAAACATCTTATCGCAGGGTTTTATTACATCTATATTACGGGTACAGAAACTTGTAAAAAAATTGAAGTGTTGACATATGCTATCATTAATATAAATCTATATAAAATATATCAAAACTGTCAGTTACGTATAGCACATTCGAAACTAAAATTTTGATCTAAAACTATGTTCTGAGCAAAACAATTATTAAGGCCGATGAAAAAGATGTCACCATGCATGACGTAAGTAACGTGTAAATATTTTTCTTGGTTTTAAGTTCATATAATACCAATCGCGATTGTAAAAATGTGCGTACTTTTTGTAATAATATCTATACTGAAATCCACGATAGTTTTTACTAAACAACTTACATAATCTAATAGTGTATTCTCAAAATAAGTTTTTCAGATTCTCGGACGCCCGCGTTGGTAGAAATATCACCGAGACTTCACATATTTCGCGAGTATGAACTATCACACTTGTGTTTTCAGCGTACTAAAATTTATAAATAATGTGTAATTATAAATATGTGTTTTTTGATGTGTAGAAAAGATCAGACTCGTCAATCAAGAGCAATTCAAACGCGAAATGTCAGTTCCATAGCATAATAAATATAACAGTAGTAAATTTCATAAATAGTGTGAAGACTTGCTAGAAGTTTTAATATTCTTTGCATTCAACCATTACCGTAAGAAATGAATTACATGAATTACAATTACAGGCTCTATTTTACGGATCAAATCGATTAATAACAGTGTCAGATCTGTATCACTACTGTGCCATTGCAGTAACCACGAACAAATAATAAAGTGCAAATTATGATTATGAAAAACAAAAATGTACAAATTACGGTTAGATTTGGTAGAATCTGCCATATATAAGTAGAAGCTCCAGTGACCATATATTTTATAAATATTCGTGAAATATTCATAAACGTATAAATTACATTCTGTAAAAGATTTTTCTTTATGATCCTGGTTCATAACTTTCAGAATCTAACTTGACTTTCTTTACTGTGAGAAAAAATATAATAAACTTTTTACCGCAAAATCAATGTAGAAATTCTGTTTTGCGAATCGTTTAAATAGGAGTATTTTGAATTTACTTATACGAATCATTCCTCATTTGGTAACGAGTTTTGATAAAATCGACCAAAAAGATATTTGTGTTCTACCATTGAAACATAATGATACAGTGAGCGAGTTAATTTATATTTTTTAAGAAAAGTGTAATATATGCATTCTGTTCATGAAAAAAGTACGCCAAGTAAGTGTAAATAAATGGTGAAAACCATAGTTATAATAAGTGTAACTTTAATAGATCTTAAGTTTATTTATAGAAGTGGCGAAACAAAGGTATAGTAGAAGGTAACGCGACTACTACACAGCACAAGGGTCAGAGTGCATCTGGCTCTTCGTCGGCTTCGGCCGCTCTGTATCGGCTGCTGCCCCCACTTACGCTTATTAGCCATCTAAGTTGCCGCTGATGACATCAGAGAAGGCGCGAAGAGAGACGAGAAATTGTCGCACGCGTATTTGAATATACTCTGTTCTACACTACATGCAAAGGTCTCCGTCGCATGGCTTTGCTCTTCGGCCGAGAACGTGCCACTGCCCGCCTTTCGGCTTTCCCGTGCACGTGGGACCCTCAGAACCATGGAGGCGAACTCCCTTTGGGGTTGATTCAGCCTCAGGATGACAAAGCCATCCCTAGCTAGGGGCTAGAATGCCACGAAGCCGTCAGGACAGTTTCGCACCGGAAGTTTAGCCGATGCGCGCCTGCTCTTGGCGACATCACTCTATATAACTACTCGCTCTATCTTACTCTCTCTTTTCGCGTATTCTGCTTTTCACGGCTTCTACGCTTTCTTTATACTAATCTACGTTCTATCCGCAACACGTTCAAGTATTTTGCTTCACAATCTCTCGCGTTTCAAAGATGCTTAATTCCATACGCGCGGGCTTCCACATATCTCTTGCAAGATTCATGGTCAAGACATAATCAGCTTACATGTACATTGTATATACCTAACAACGTATTTTGCCCGAGCAGTGTAACGTTGCATATATGTTACATTTAAGGTAAGCAACCTACTAGGATAATCTTTTTGAATAATTACAAAATATAGTTTACAGAATTCAATTTATATTGATTTCCGAATATTTTAGTCAAATATAAATATGTTGTAATATACTGACTAAAAGAATCATACCATTTTGGATCACGATTTTGACAAAACTTTAATAAGAGGTAACTTTAACATTAAAATGATCATAACTTTCTAAATACAGTAGAACCTTCCTTTGACTCAAAGCACTATGATTACGGAACATCTCGGCACTCTGATTTATCTAAGGCTGGCCATTGTATGTGGAAGGGAACGCGGGGCTCGCCTCAACTTTGAGGAAACATTTTTATGAAACGGTTTAAATCGAAAAAATTTCATAGAAAAAGTTTCATACAAAGGTTTAAGCCAACAAATTTTAATAAAGAAAGTTTTTAAAAATGTTTAAACTGAATAAATGTAATAGAAACGTTTATACAAAAGATTTATATAGTTTTATGCAGATTTTTATAATTTTTATTTTTATTTTTTTATTTTTAACGTACTTAAAATATTTGATTATGGGGAGGGTAGAGGGGAAGATAAGATTATGATCTAGATACGGCTCTGGTGCTCGATGCTGATTGGCTGGCGCCAATTCACACCAGGGGATAGCTAGTCCCGAGTTTCACAGTGCCGGGAGTCTACTGTAATGCTAAATTAATTTATCAGAAAATAACATGAAATAACGCAGAAATAGTTTTCATTTAAAGCTTGTTGCACATAAAAATAATAATTTATTCCAACTATAGGAACAATAAAAGATATTGACCGGAAATATGCGAAAATTCAAATATTTTTTATTAATTCATGCATTTTAAGTCGTCATATTTGATCGTATTTGATTATTCATAAATTTGTTATAAATTTATATTTTTCATATGAAATAAAACTAGAATTAAAGCTTTTTCCATCATTTCTATTTTCATTTCGGATCTTCTCTTCAAGTATATATTTGCAAAATAATCACAATAAGTTATGATACCATCTTTCACCAAAAAATCGCACGTTTTGACAACAATAGCTTATATCTTAAGAACAAAGACCTAGGTTTAATCTCCAATTCCTTTCCAATTAGACTCTTTTTTATATCAACAATATAATTCATATATTCCTCATGCCTCAGGCATTATATCAATGTTTTACTCGACACACTAAAATAAACAAAAAAAGAGCGTTAAAATTTCAGCAGGTTTGGAAGAGAGCGCCAAATTACGTACTTTTCATTCCACCAAACATACCCCAAATACAAAATGCATTATTTCCTCTACACCGCAGTAGCAGCAGCACGAAACCATTAACAATAGCCATTCAATTCTTTTTCCCACCCCTTGTACAAACTTGACTCAATTACAGTTAAAGTGCCCTCTCGCGGTCAGTCCCGACCGCGCGCACGGTATTCCCAAAACGCACGTTCCCTTCGAGCTCTCTAAAACATCCCACAGCTACCCTCTCTCTCTCTCTCTCTCTCAAAGAAAAGCGCGCTGGCGCGCGTTAAACCGCAGCGCGTATAATTCACGCTCCAAATAAGACTTGACAAACGGTTTCCTGGCCGCGCACAACCGCTGTGCCCAGGTATATGTGCCCACGCTTATACGGACCCTCTCTCAGATTCCAACATCGCCGCGGCAGCGCTCACCGAACGACAGAAATCGCACGAGACCGGGCGTATAAAAGCGACGGCGTCGCGTCGGTCGCGCTGCAAGCATGAGTCGGGCTGTACGGAGGACGCGACGGTTTATGCGGAGATTTATTTATGCAAGGTTATACGACACCTCTTCTCCACCCTCATCTGCGAAGACACGTACCTATAATACTCTGTGAATTCACGAAAAAGAAAACGTATTGACTCAATTTTTACTGAGAATTAAAAGTTTACTTAAGATTTTTACAGAGTTTTATATGCTTATTATA
This sequence comes from Gastracanthus pulcherrimus, assembly GCA_949152435.1. NCBI lineage: Eukaryota > Metazoa > Arthropoda > Insecta > Hymenoptera > Pteromalidae > Gastracanthus > Gastracanthus pulcherrimus. The sequence continues at coordinate 21,542,082 of OX424576.1, read as the reverse complement.
AAAGTAGGACGAAGTAGACTCTAAAATATATCTCTATAATTGAAACACAGTGCATAACGATTTAAATACATATTTAAAATCTTGGTCCGGAAAATTACTTAATAATCTATTCGAAAATGACTATGTTTATTTTAATAGCTAATTGTTTACATAACGTTGGTATATAAAGTAATATACCAAAACGAAATCATAGTGTTCTAGACCAAATAACTTCAGTCCATTTTCTTATACTCATACGGAAAGTTATAGTGGCAATTTTTAAGCGATGAAAGTGTATTTTCTTTTATTTTGTTTTTATTAGTAGTTTTCTGTGCTAATTTTAATAATAAATTAATACCCCTATTTGAGCTATGGCAAGTACATACATATCTCTTCCTGAATGAAACATCTTAAATCTACGTTGGTCTATAATTTTGCTTGTTTTCTCGAATAAAAAATAAGTACATATTTTGTAAGTTTGAGATCGTGATTGATGTTATATTTGATATTTCTTACGTTTCGATCTAACACATCACTGGAAACATTAAAACCTAAATATCTCAAAAATGCGAAAAATGAACTTAAAGTACCTAGCCATAGATTAAAATGAACATAAATATTTGAGGTCTCACTAGAAAAATTGTCCTATGCATCTAGACGCACAGCAAAATTTTTAAGCATAATACATTTGCATAGATTACAATTATCTGAATTACTGAAATAGAAGTTTTAATATCAACTATCATGAAACAAATGTTTCAGAAGCAGTTCTTAACGAATCGACCTGAAACTTTCGAGGAATCTTTATTATGTGTTCAGTCGAACCTCGGGCAGTGAGAATTTGAGCAGTGATAAATCTCGGTCATTTATACACACTCAGTTTCGGGTAATAATAAAAGTCATTAATGTATTCTACATTGCGAAATACTCATACGAGTGCTGACTGTTGTTCCTATTCGCATTAGCAGATTATTGATTAGAAAGTAATACAATCGTACATGATGAAAGATCTTATGATTTTATACATATTAAGTCATCGAGGATGGAGCTTATACTTAACTTGTATTACTGCCCGAGGTTCTACTGTTATTAACTTCACATAATGGCATTTTCATGTATTTTTAAGGCTGTTATTTGGACTTGATAAGAATGATATTTTGAACGTTGTCTTGATCCAGCAAAAGTAATACACGCAATAAAGATTCCCCAAAAGTTTCAAATCTATTTTAGTAATTCAGAAAATTGTGAGCTGTCTAAATGAGACAATTGCCCTTATCAAACTTTAAAATATTTTTAATTATTATTTTGCGTAAAAAATCTCAGTACAAAGCTGCAGAAAGAAAATCTAATAATACCACAATCATTAATGCTCAGCTATCAAGATTTATCCCAGGCCGGATACCTTGAGTCGTTTTCTTTCCGAGACTCCATACAGACATGCACAATCTCGCGCCGCGTTATTGTGTACCGCGCCGCTGTTGTTGCTTCTGCATTATGTAAAGCTCCGTGTGTGCGCCACCTGTGCTGACAAGCGCGGCGACACTCCTCCGAGCGTGATGACCACCCCTATAGCAAATATTCTCACAGCGACGGAGGTCTTCGCTTGAAACTCGCCCTTGCAGATATACTACATGTGCAAAGGCTGTGTATATTAGTCCGAGAGTCGCGTCGACACTTGCGCAAGCGCTTCTCGGATAGCCGAACCGAGATACGCGAGGAGTATGTATGTGTACGAGGCAACAGGAGGGGATAACAGTGTAACTGCCGTTCAAATTTAGGTATTTTGTATCGTCCACTGCGAGGGATCTACTTATGTGGTATATTTTCTTTGAAGCTTTTGGGACACTTTATTGGCAATGTGAAATAGAAAAAATATTTTTAAAATCATTCATAGCTTTAACGCTGTGTAACACTACAAAAAAAAACGATATATCTGAAATAAAAAATATCATAAAATATTTGGAAGTTTTATGAAGATGGCAAAGTAGAGATTACGTACTACGTAGATTTTACAAAAAAAAGAAATTAAAATACAGGATTAAATTGAAATTTTTTATAAATATGAGTCTACTTTATGGACAATTTCGATATTCTATGTTTTTTTTTCTTAACTCTTTTTTACTACCGAGGTAAAATTTAGTAACGTAAGCCTCGACGTAGCGTCTGTGAGACCCAGTGGCGAAATTTGGCTTATATCAATTTATGTACGTAGTATATACTTGATAAAAAAATTGTATTAGCAAGAGACACCAATAATTAAAAAGTAAGAACAACATTCGGTTATAAAAGTAATTTTATATATGAGATAAAATTATTTGTTTAAAGAGGTTGTGGGCCTTAATTTAAGCTCGTCAAAAAGATGTTCACATAAAATGTAAAAAAAAATTTAAAACGATTTTACTAAATCTAATGAAAACTTTTTTAATATTTATTCATCGTGTAAAATTTTCAAAACAAGCAGTTTTTGATAAAAAAAATGCAATATTTTAAGATTTACATTTTTATTTTTTGGACTTTTTAAGCTTAAATTGTTTATAATTTTTAAAACTAATTTATTTTATAGCTCCAACCTTTTACATAATAACTATAATTATATTACTACAACTATATCTTCTTTGCAGTAGTAAGGTCCGAATTCATAATCACGACTTGAGGCGCTAGTTCACAACCTTTTTTGTATCAACTAAAAGAAATCACATGAGTTCGACGAAGACAGCTGCGACTTTTAAGTCCCAAAGTTTGAAGTCGCGACTATGAACTTGAGCTTAACTTTCTAGCCCTAGGCAGGCAGCATATTATGACAACTTCAAATGAATTTCAAGATACTTTTTACCCTTAATACCAATATGTTTACGGCTATTTCAGTGTTTTTCTCCTTAAAATTCTACTGACTGTAAATTTTACGTCAAAAAATTATTTTGTTAACATAGTGCATAAACAGTAATAGTGGAAACTAACTTTTGGAGTACAATCTTAAAGGCATCAGCCAATGTTCAGAATATCAATGTAAATACTGAATTCAATAGTGGTCTATTCTTTGTTTCTTTTTTAATTTAAAGAAATATAGGTCATTAAAAGGTATTAATGAGTTTGACCATTTTTCAATATATGCTCAAAATATCCTATTTTATGTAAAAGAATTTTGAACTGTCTAGGCACGAGAGGAATTTTTCTTATTAAGCTTCGAGTATTTTCTTGAGTTGATTTTTAAATTTATAAATATAACATATGTTAGTACCCTTAAGGTTGTTCTGACTAAATTATACAATTTATGTTTAAAATTAGTTTTTGGTTTAAAATCGATAATTTTTCCATTTTTTAGCTAAGTAGGTATGTGAGTAGATGGATAATAGTTAACTAAACAACATGAGATATATTAAAGTTAACTTAAACTAAAAGTTTCATTGTATTTTGTAATTTTGTGACTATAAAATATTCACAATTTCTTTTTGATTATTAACAATCCTAAACATAATTAAATTTTTTTTACTATTTTGATTCAAATTACTTTAGCATGGCTCATATTGTTCAGCTAAGTATTTTCCATCGATTTACTAGGCCAAAAATAGCAAAACTAGTTCGTACAATGAATTATTATCATTTCTGAATATGTAAAAACTAACTTTCAATACTGATTGTAGAGTCAATATACAACCTCAACGATTTCCGTGCCTCTAGTAAATTTTATAGACAAAGTTTGCACACGAACCTTATGACACATCGCCTTCGTGTAGTACCTCTCGCCACGTTTATTTTTTGTTTCATCGGACCGATAAAGGTCGATCAAAGAGTTTTCTCAGCGCGGAAGCAGCAGCAGCTTCCACGCGAAAAAAGAAATTAAGGCTTCGCTACTCTCAGCACTCGATCAATTTTGTGTATGTACGTGTATGTGTGCATGTACGTGTTGTTACACTGTAGTTTCGAGAGTGCAACACCAGGAAAAATAAAACGTGGATCGAACGGAGCGAACACGTGAGGTCGCGTCACATTTTCACGCCCGCGGTGCATCATCAGCGTTATGCGCGCTTTTTATGGTGCTCGTGCGATTTCGAACGCAAGCCCTTCCTTGTTTTGTTTAACAATCGTCATAACGAAGTGACTATTTAAATCGGCAGCTGGTGCAGTTGTGTAATAAAGCGTTGATCGCATAATTATTTTATGCGCGTGAGCTTTAATTTCCAAGTAAAAAGCTGGTGCAGCGCGTAATGAAGATAAAATCTTCTCTGCTTATTTTTATTTGGTCGTACGTAATGCTTATTATGCACGTATCGGATCCCTAGTAACGTAGGCAGGTCTCATTATTCAATGATTTTTGTCGCGATGTCAGGATTATGTCATGGCTGAAATGAATTTTGCCGCGTTTTTGAAGGGAAGTTGTTCGTAAAACTGGTTGATGGCATATAAAGGTGCGCGCTCTCATATTAAGTTGTTATTAACGTAATAAGGCCGTTGTTACTACTTCCTTGATTGTTGGAGCGTTAAAAGTAATTTCTTTTATCTAATTACGGGTATTTCTACATTAACCTCAGCCCGAGCTCAATGAAACGATGTGGCATAAATCTCCCCTTCATCTTTTATATCTTTCATAAAAATAAGACCAGTTTTACACCCTCGAGTGTACAATAATCCCTAGTTCATCATCGTGCATTTCTTACTTTATCGGGAAAAATCACGAAAATGCGAATGCCTTTTAAGTATTGTTATGTATGTACACTCGACGTGGGAAATTTCTGGTCGAATGCGTTTAAATTTTTTTGAAATATTGCAATTTCATTGGGTCTCATTAGATCGAACGCACGTTTTCGCTAAGCTCATTGGAGGATTTCAAACGCATTCTACCAGAAATTTCCCACGTCGAGTGTACATATTGTGACAAAAGCTGCCTGTATAATTTAATAAATCAATTAAATAAATAATAATTCATTTACATAATAATTCAATATTATTTCTGAACATAAAGTTAATGGATAATTAATTTGTAATTAATATTTCTTATTAACCTTCGTCATTTAATTAAATAAAAGGTTATAAGTATGTACTAAAATGATAGTCTGTTATTGCCAATACGTACTTAATGCATTGCCGTACAAAATAAAATGTAATGGTATCATAATTTCCAAAGTCTGTTTTTGAAAATAATAAAGATGTTTATTACACGGAATTCCCGGCGTCGGACGTTTTTATTTGATGAAAAACGATTACAATTCATTCACGGTATTACTTATCCTTGATAGCATCATTATTCGCGTTAACATAAACTCTTAATTTCATTATAAGTATATTAGCAACGCTCTACCATCGCATTTTCATAAGAATAATGCACACTTCTTCACCATCGTATAATGAAACATTCACCTTTCTCTTTATTTCCCTGCAAGAAGCAGCACCTTGTAAACATCGACTACTCGCCATACATTCCCTCCCCCTTCGCTGTCTTCAAGATTCCACGCCAAAAGCCGAAAAACCTATAAATGTATATATAATAGTACAGCATTCACGCGCAAGCTGGCCAGACTACTTCAATTTACAGGAAATTCGTGCGCGAGACAATTCGTAGTAAAGTTCTCGTCATTACCGAATAGCACGGAAAGTGATTAAAGTCAGAGTACGGCGCGCCGCGCACGCACCAGACATCGGAAGCCACTGCTAGCGCACGTACATATACATGCATACTTGAACCGTTTTATTATTATTTCAATTCTAACGAGTTGCTAGCTTCCGACCTGCTAAGCGTGTATAAAAGTTCGCCGCACGAGTCTTTAGGGTTTTGTAGGGACGGATGTGCGTTTTCTCGGAAAATGAACTACTCTCTTACGTATTCAGGTGAAAATAAATTTGTGCTCGACATGGATAAGTTTTGTTGTAGTTTGGTAAAGCATTTTTATTGCTTCGAGGCGAAGGTCGAAGTTTCTGTTTATGTAACTGGAACTTTAAGGGGTATCGACGATTTCACAGAACAATGTTACGAATAAAGATGATTTCAATAAAATACAAATAAATTTGTTTATTCTTCAAGTTTTGATGAATTGTAATTAACTTTAGTGTTATGCAATGACGTATGTTGGGACGAATACGTGAAACGTAAGAGTGAATTTACGTACTTGTAGAGAATAATTAATTTGTTTAAAAGGAGGATGCCCATTAAGCATTTAAATAACAATTTCCTTCTGTATAAAAGTATAAAGTGATCTTGCTATTCTTTTTTAAAGTTTCATATTTTGACAATCTATCAATACTAGAGTTAGTTTCGCACGTTCTTCTGCGTTCCCATGCTTACTATGCACCGTTCTTTAAGTTTTGAATAAAATGTTATTTTTAAATAGAACAAGAAATTAGTTCGGACGAAGCAGTAAAAACTCGACAATGTTAGGTTTTTCTTTATTTATGTATTGCCAACGAAATATAGGTATGAACAAAAGTGTCTAAAAAGCATATAGCATATCTATCTTACATATAATACGTTGGTAATTTTATTCTTTACATTATTCTTGATAGCTTTTATTTCATATTTTAAAAATTTTACCGCATTTTGAACTTTTTCTTTGATGTCGTTCGTTCTTTTAATTTCATATAAAACAGTAGACGTCCAACAACTTTGACGTAAAACGGTACGATAATAGAAAAATTCTCATAACTTAATCCGAGAGCACTTTAATTTACAACTAATCCTTCTTACTCTTCTAAAAGTGCGTAGGTAAAAAAGTCAATATTTGTGCCAATCGCAGTACACCGCAACATCGCCAAATGGATTTGACTGCGTATAAAATCTGCCTACGATCAATGACACAACTCGAATTTTGTATTTTTTACTTCCTGAATAAACGCTTCTCCTCAATCTATCCATAAACCTTTTACCGCTGTCAATTTCGAATCTCTATATGCGTCCCCGGCCTGCCCATCTCCGTCTCTCTTTTAGCTTCCCGCGGCCGTGCGAGCGCTCTCCGCCATAACCGAAATCGATTAATCGCATGGCAAATTCAATATTCCGATGTACGAGAGAGCCCCTCTCGTTCGGCGCGCCGTATAGTGTCACCGCGGCGCGAATCCCGCGACCGCATAGGTTTGCGCGCGTGCGAATCCGCCTGCGTGTGTAGGCGCCGTTTACCGCTCTCATCGTCACCCTTCCCTCTCTCGCCCGTGCGTTTACCGTCGCGGTGCCATTTGCGTCGGCAATTCGAGCTTAAAACAGAGAGAGCCTCGGCCGCAAGAAGGAAGAAAGAGGAGTTTTCTTAAGAACCCTCCGGTCGAGCGTGTACGCGGCCGATGCATCTATTTTTCAATCGAAGGTCCGCCCCTCGTGCGAGAGCACAGCAGCGACGCTGTCTTTCGATCTCTTTTTGCTTTAAAATTAAACAATGCCACGGTGAGTCAGGCGCGTACCCTCGGGTGCTTCGAGATTGTTTTTAGACGGCGGCTACTCTCTCTCTCTCTATCGCTCTTTCTCTCTCTCTCTCTCTCTCTCGCTCTTTCTCTCTCTCTCGCTCTCTCTCGCTCTTTCTCTCTCTCTCGCTCTCTCTCGCTCTTTCTCTCTCTCTCTTTCTCTCTGTGCACGTATGTGCAAAAGCTTAATGTTGGGTATTGCGCTTTGAGAGTGTTTATATAGATATATAAGCGAGGAGCAACTGTAATTGCGTATAATTTTCGTGCAGGATTATCGTTTTAAAATGTAAGGTAAATGATTTAGCCGAGCTTCGCGCGTTAGCTAATAATGTTGTATTGACATAATTATCTATTTGTCCTGGCTTACTGGTATTAATGAAATGATTGCCTGCTCGTGATACTAAATACGATATAAGTGTTGCACAACCTTTTTAGTGATAATCCAATGCGATCGGTATTCAATTATTAGCCGTTTTAATTAAAGGTCTATTCGCATGAGGAGATTTGCGTAAATTGTATTAGAAATAATGAAATTAAATCTTATTTTCATAAAATGTAAAGGAAACAGAATATTACTGTAGAATATCTCGTTTTAAAATCATTAATAATGATAATATATAATTGTGAATAACATCCAATATTGTTATCTATATTGCAACGTTCTCCCATCTGTGATGTTATAATTTTTCACAAATACTAGTTTGATAAAAAGTAAAAAAAGCCTGTGTGTATTATTGGTAAATATTACATTATCCCAGCATAATTAAAACCTTAAATATTTTTCAATAAATTGTTTTCGATATTGTAACATGAACAACACTATGCTCATTTCATGATAAAAACTTTTCATTAAAAATATATTTCACTCAGTCTTTTTGCAGTCAGTCCCTTGAAAGAATGAAAAAAGCATACGTGGCTTTAAATCTATATTAAAAAAAATTAATTTATTATTTATTATTAATTTATTATTTATTAAAAGGAGGATGCTCGTAAGAGAAAGTCGCCGTGAAAGATAAACGAAGATTCCAGGTATCGCCAAGTATAGTACGCAATTTTCTTTTTATATATTGTTGAACAAAGTAACAGGTCATGTTATTTTGGTAATAAATTAAAATCATTATTACTTTCATTATTTTATGAATTATAAATTATTGAATGAAATATATAATTAAATAAATACTTTGAATTAGCATATGTAAATATATATATGGTTCTATTTAATTTATTTTTTTAAACAAGTATTTAGATAAGATAAGATTTAAAAAAAGTTATTATATAAGTATATTGTACAAGAAGAGAAAATTGAAACCTAAAATATTGAGTAGGTCGTACTGACAATGCGGCAATTCAAATGAAATTATCCAAACTTAATTAACTATTTACTTTTCATTTCATCAAACATATATTTTCATTTGTTGCAAAATCCGTTGAAATGAAAATTCATAACTGTTAAATTTGTTGAAATCAAATAAATTATAAAATTAATGTAAAATATTATAAGTTAAATCATAGCATTTCCAATGCATTACAAGTTGATACATATTATAATTAATTTTATTAAATGATATAAAACTCTTTCTTAAACTCGGGTAATTTACTCTTACAAGTGTGATATTTCTTCTCATTTTGCTAATTATATTCTAATGTACTTCCTGCTCCAACAATTTTTTCTCATTTAAATGTGCACTTAACAGGTGCATGAAGATGTAAAAAGCCCAAGTATATCGACAACTTAATTATTAAATGCCGCGTACGCACATTATTATACTGTTAATCGTCTGCAGTAGTAAAATGCTAGTAGTATAAGTATATTTCGATCAGCCGTAAATTGAATTTATCCCAAGCGAACCAGTGACGCGATGCAACATAATGACCTTTTCACCGTACAAATATTTATAATAATTTTTTTTAAACAGAATTGTCTTCGATTTCCGTGTTCGTAATTGCAATATACCGAAATGAAAATCCTTCTTTTCATCCGCATTTTGTATTTGATTGGGGTATGCACACTAGTTAAAAATATTTTTCTTTTATTTTACAATTGTTCTTGCATACAGGTATGTATTATGCGAGTTCTTTAATGGGCCCTACAATTATTTTTGATCGATCTTGAGTGTTTAAGGTAAGTCTATATTCAAATTTTGTCAAAATCATTCTGAATAATTCTTAAACTCTGCAATGTTGAAGATGTTTCAATTTATAGTAAAATTTACTTTTTCAGAAAAATCAAATTTTTATAATGATAATTCTATCTACTTAAAAATAATTTTATAGTATTTACTCAAAGAAAAAATTGTTTTTATTTATTTTTATAAAGGACAAATTAGAGTAAATAAAACTAAATCAGACAATTTCTTTATATTGGATTTAAGAAAGCAGAAAATTTGTTTTCCGTGTTCTACGAAAATAATGAATGCGTATGGACCAGTTTGTATCTGAATAGGTAAATAAAGGTCTTTCATCAGAAATGTTTATTTATACAAATTAAATATTGACTAAAATATGACTAAAACTCTATTTTATGACCATGTAAGTCATACTATTAAGTAAAAATTTAAAAAGTTAAAAATACAGGATCTCAATTTTTCAGTATTATCATACATGAAGGCATATAAAAAGGTAAATTAAAAGCTCATTATGGAACTTTCATAAAAATTATTAGATAGTAAAATTAAGAGTTTTGAATAATTTAAAAACTTTTATTACATCATATTTACGTCGACTTTTTACTATAAGGACAGAAAGCTGTAACAAACATTAGATGAATCAGTATTTTTAAAGCGAATTGAAGTTTTTTTATGATGTTTTATATGACTGGATGCCCTAGTTTTTTTAATTCCCTTGATCAAAACTATATTTTTTATTCAAATTAACAAAGTAAAATAGCAATTTTCCGTAACCGTTCGTAAAAACCCCATTTCCGAAGTTAACTATTTTGCACATACGAATAGTGATCCAATCTAAAATTTTACAGTCATAATTATAAATTATGTATTTCAATATTACGTGATTATATTCCTCTTCACTTTCAAGCCTAAACTGAAATTCGTACAACGTAAAATTTACATGGTACATATGGACGTCAATCTTTTTTCTTTCGCGAATCTCCAACGATTCGTAAAAAAATAACTTCAACCAGCGTTCCAACTAACTCACGCCGTGTGTATCTCCCACCCCAGAAACACCGAACCCACTTGTACATTCTCAACTACATCTCCCACCAACGCAAACATCATTCGCAACAGAGCGGAAATGACAAAAAAAAAACCTCGAAACTTCCCCCGCTACCTCGAGTGCAAATCTTTCCAGCGCTTTCGAGCTCACGTCCACGCTCGCACACACAAAGATACCCCAAAGTCCAGCGTCAACATCGCGAGCGCTCGCACACTCGCGGATCCGATCGTCTCCCCGTCGTTGAAAATCTCGCGACAGCGGATACCTCACGAGCGGAATCAAAATCCAAATGCAAATCCACTTACCGCTGAAGATCAGGCTCTCTCTATCTCTATCTCGCTCTCCCGTTGAAAAGCGCGGTCGCGCGCTCCGGAGAAACTGCGTCGATCGGCGCGCTCCTCCTGCAAAATCTTCTTCCTCTTCTTCTCACTTCTGTCTCTGCACCCGAAGTCTCAACACCGAGATCGAGCAAGCACAAGAACGCGCGCAAAACGTGACCGCGTGCGCAGAAGGGACACAGGCGCGCGGGACAGTGCGGCGGATGAGCGACTTACGGATATACAAGAGAGTAAGGAGAGACAGTCAGCCGTGCCGTGCTGTGGGGTAATAGCGCAAAGTGTGGCGAAGCCGGAGCGCAGCGGGCGTATATATACCGGCTCGAGCGGACGGCCGAGCCAGCGCCGCGCACACGAGCGTACGCAAGGGTAAGAGGGTGGGGGGGAGTGAGGCCAGGGGTGAGAGGTTGGTTGGCTCGTTCGTTGGTTCGTCGAAGAGTAAGAGAGAGAGAGAGAGAGATATCGGGATGAGGGGAGCTGTGGGTGTGTATATATATACGGGTATGTACAGTAGAGCGATGGGCACACAGGTGGCTGCTTCTCTCCTTTTCTATCCCTATCTCTCTCTCTCTTTTTCTCTCTCGCTCTGTCACTCCACGGATAAGCACGCGTAAAACTCGACGAGTAGAGCGAGCGAGCGCACGCGTCCCTTGTACACTCAGCGGGAGAAATATCGCGTATTTTTGGATTTTGCGTTTTACGGTCCGATTCTCAAATTTGAGGTGCTAAGTTGCATGGGATTGCGCTTTGAACGATTCAAGGGCTTATAGACTCTTCGCAAGTGCGCGCTGCGAATTTTTAAATATTAGTTAAAAAGGAGTTTGAAAAAGATGCGATATTTGTTTCGGCGAGTGTACATACATACATTCCCTTCTACGTAGGTACCTTTTATTCGTCGCTCGGCCTTTTTTCTTCTCTCCACCCTCCCGTCCTCTTTCCTCTTTATTTCGGTTTACGTATATATAGGTGTACGTACGCGTACGTTTGCGCGCGCTAAAGGTGAATACGAGCGACTCGACGAGCATTGCTGCAACTTCGGAGTAGCCCTAAAAAATACGCACGGGTGTGTATAGCATGGAGTTGGAAACTGCAGAGTGTGCCAATGGTGTATAATGATTGCGAGTCGAGAGAGAGAGAGAGAAATTGGATTCGCGCATCTGTATAGCTGAGCTGCAGTTCTTTTTCGTACTCTTCTGATGGAGCCGTGGTTTTTAGGAGATTCGAGCGGTCAGCAAACGATTCTTTTGCAACAAGAGGACCTGATTAATTGTAAAAGTAATTTTTTTTCAAAATCGATATGCGGAGGAACATTCTTCAACTGCATGAGAATTTTCTTTTTAGCTACCACGTCAAAAATGGCCTACATTGATAAGAAACTTAGTAAATTTCAATCTTATAAAAAGAACATGAGTTTGAACCTTAGCACACGAGACTAAATAAATTAAAGTCTAATCTTTAATTAAAAGTATTTGCACATAAATATATGTTAAATTCTGTGGTCGCAAGTAAAAGTTATAAGTCACTTGTAAATGGTTTTGAGATATTGTAGTTTAGTTGTCAAATTTTTGAAGGAGTAAATGCGACTTTTCTATGTTGCAAGACAATTTTTACGATAAATACGCACTTGGGACGATTGAAATTTATTGACAAGATGCAGAATACTTCGATATTTAAAACTCGATATTTCAGAATTGTATTGGTAAAGAAAACTACCACCGTGGGAGAGTGGTGTCACTGTGGGCTAGCCTATATGGCCGATCGAGGTATACATTTTTACATTGGATGTATATGTTAGTCATAGGTTTTTATTAAAATAAAAATTTGTTCTCTTAAAATAATGATTATCGCTTCAATTGCAAACATTGTGAAAACTCATAAATGCGGCACGATGGTTCAATTGAGTGATCAAAGATCATAAACTATATTTCTGAGCAAAAAATAGACGGAACGCCTGAATTTTAAAGGTTGTGTCTCATTACGCATTGATTAATTCGAAAATAATGATATTAAGACATTTACCCTGTCAACTTCTGGATGATTGTATTGTCTTTCTTCAATAGCGTAAAGTCTCCAATTGTGGCAATAATATTTATTTTCATATAAAACACTTCTATTTTTATTTAAAAATAAATCTCCCGTATAAGTCCATTGTAAAATATATACCTTAACCGATATCCGCTAGTGTCTCATTACAACTTTAAACGTTTTCAACGTTTACTCTACTACAAATCCTAGTTACAAGAAAAGTATTTATGTATTTTGCTAACGGAAATCGCTAAAAGAAACGCATTATTAAAAGAAACATATTTTTTTAACATAAAATGCCATTCTTTTAGACACAAAATCATTGATGCAGAAGAAAGTTCTTTCAACAAAACGGTTCATTTTCCAAATGGATATGGTACCGAGAAGGACGTATTGTCATAAGTGTAGTACACTGACGATGATGTATGCTTCGAATAAAATACAAATATTTTTCTAGAAGTACAAGGCAGAGCTATTCGATATTGTCTTTATTTGTTCAGTTCCTGGTATTACATTGAATAAGAGCCCTAAGAAATACGCATGTATGCTTGCGAAGTTGGAGGTCTCCTCAGCAACCAATAAAAAATAATTTTTTTTTTAAATTTAAATATATGAATTAGACGTTATAGCAATTAACAGTGTTGGTTTGTGTACATTATACCTTGGGCTATAATATATATAGTGCATATTGATAATAGTGTGTAATGATCGTGAGTCGAAAAAGGATTGTACTTCACTTACTTATAGTCGAGCTACGGCTCTTTTTCGCATACTTTGAATCAATGATGCCCTGGTAAAAATAATTCATATATGCCCATGTATAATTAGGTATGCAGGATTCATATATATGATCATATATGAGTATATCCGTGTTGTGGTAGATGTAATCACATGTGATCAAATAGTACACCCCTAAAACCAGACTATAACTACTCAAAATTTTTTTAAGATGATGATTATGTACAGAATAGCTCATAGGAAAATAAAAGCCCTTCGCAGTTTTAAAAAATTGGTTTTAAAAGATTAAGGTAGGACTCTGGTGTTTTTAGATCAAAATATAAAAAAATCATTTATTGAATTTTCTTAATCTTTGTCATTTTAAGAATGTTTTGAAACCTATCAGATGTCGCATTTAACTAAATCAATTTACATTAGATAACATATAAAATTGAAACTTTAAACGAGTTTTTCTCAAAATAATTTTCCTAATTTTGAAAAGTGACTTGAGCATGAAATTTCTACGGATCTTTTAAAAACTTTCAGAAAATATACCTTAATGTATGTAGAACATAAACTGTTCATTACATTTCTATTTTTGTTCATCTTATACCATTTTATCCGTCAGTCATTACTAAAAAATATGATTTTTTAAGTATTTTCATAAATCAAGTGAAAACTAGTTTGGTTTAAGGAAGTAGAAGCTAAATTTTGGAATCCTGTCAACAGACTCAATTTTTTTCAGAGCATTTTCTTAAAATGCTATACGCAATTGACATTTTGAAAACTGGTCATTTTTGTTGTATCAAAAACGATTTTTATCAATAACTGAAAATAATCAAATAATTGGCTAAAGTAGTCAATCTTCATGCCATATCTGAGTTAACATACTTTTGGAGCGCGCTCCGAGTTAACCACTTCTTTGAGCACACTCCGAGTTTTTGTTTAACGTTTTTATTTGTTTTGTTTTTATTTAACGTCGCCATATTTGTGCTTCCATATGGTGCTAATGGACGATGGGGGTCTGCAGTGTATTTGTAAACAAAGCACATGCAAATTTTTAAAGAGATGCTTGTATCAATCGGCAGAGGCTAGGAATCGAGGGACACCTCGACGTGGGAATCCGACACTCTACCAACTGAGCCACTGTATAATTATTTTTTTCAGTGTAGGCCCCGTACTCCGAGTTAACAGGTTCTTTCGCTCAGCCGTCGATATACGATATCTAAAAATTATTATTTTTCAGTGTTATAACGTGTTTTGTCCAAAACAGAAAAAATATCCGAAAATATTTTGCGGTCGAATACCTGCCAATCTATGATTTTCATTTTGATTTTTTGCCTTCTTTGCTTAGAATACGTTAGAATTCATAATTGATAGAAATCTTATGACTGCTCGCAGCCGCATATCTGCAGACCGGGTGCCATCGTTTAAGGGAAGGCCCCAGTGACATTTGAGCCTAGTAATAGTTCAATGACCGGGTATGAATAACATTTTTTTCAACATAGTTTTTCATGGCAAATCAGTATTTAAAATAATTCCAAAATTTCCTTCCGCCATTTTATTCTTATTTGCATTTTGCACTGTATTTTTCTATCTAAAAAACATCGAAACTAATCAACATGATTGGTTGTTTTAAATGATGCCTGGGAACAGACAACAAATTTTGAGCCTAAAATACTCAAAACTGTAGGAGGAGATTCATATATATATATACAGGGTGGACCATTTTAATCTATTATGGGAAATATCTCAGAATTATGGTTGGATACAGAAAAATGTTTCAGACAAAAGTTGTAGAGGTCAAAGGGGGTCAACTTCTGGTTGATGGTTGAACCAACGACCTTGACCTTGAACTTGTTTTTGAAGGTCATTTAAAGGTCAAGATCATTTCTGCTTTTTTTCAAATCCGGAGTCAAAAGTAGGTCTTTCGTTTAAAAACATGATCTTGACCTTGAAATGACCTTCAAAAATAAGTTCAAGGTCAAGGTAGTTGGTACCAAAAGTTGACCCCCTTTGACCTCTACAACTTTTGTCTGAAACATTTTTCTGTATCTAACCATAATTCTGAGATATTTCTCATAATAGATTAAAATGGTCCAACCTGTGTGTATATATATATATATATATATATATATATATATATATATATATATATATATATATATATATATATATATATATATATATATATTGCGCGGCGGTCAGCCGGTACAATGCGCCATCTGGGCCTCGCGTAGTGCCCAGCGCGCTCGTTCAAGTGCTCGGTTTTAGCTTACGATCTGCATGCTGCTTTTTAAAATTATTTTTGTATTCTGACAATCAGTTCCTATTTGTCATGTAATTTTTAATATGATTGCTCACAATTGCAACTGATTTTGCTAAAAGGAGACTCTAAAATCGATATTGGAGCTTTCATTATACTTTTCTTACTTGGCAAATTTATTTACATAATTGATTCTTTACAAAACGAAGAGAAATATATTTACATTGAAAATAGTGTATGTAGAAGTACAATCTTTTTATCATTTTTTTTAAATTGGTATGTTCACAGAAAAAAAATGATAAAAAAATTTTTAACGAAAATAAACCGTAAACATTTTTAGTATAATTACTAAAAGGAATCAAATTACCGTTGGAAACAGAAATTTGTTGACCGTGTCACCGAGAAACATGCACACCGCAAAGTTTTTCTAATAAATATAATATTGACAATGATAATCTTGTGTCACGTAGGAGCAAGATTTTCAGGTTCTACAACGGTTAAATTGTAGATATTATCAAGTAATTATCAGGTAAGTGTATCTTCTATATATTTAATATGGCCTACCTAAGCTTTGAGCATTTACCATAGCTAACGCATAGAAAGAATTTTATATGGGCCTGTTGGATATCAAAATATAGCATAAAAACTAATATAAAATATTTTTTATTTGAAAATATATATATAGGGTAATTCTATAGAGTTTTGTAAATAAACAGCTAGTGGAACATGTTGATTTTCATGTGTATCCAATATGGCCCGTCATTATTTTTATATTTCATTCTTTAATAATTAATACAACATAAATATATGTATCGGAAGAAGTTAAAGTTGATGGTCGTCAGGTCTCTTTGTTTGGCTATAATATAATATTTTATGATAGCATTATTAAAAAATGGAATAATTTAGGCTTAAATAGGCTATAACTTTGGTCACTAATTTTGTTTTTTTAAATTCCCACACTCATATCCTAATTATATGTATTTTAAACAGTATAAAACCTCAAAAACTCCAATCCGATCAATTTCACTCCTAGAACCTTGCGGCAGAACAAGAAAGATACAAGATTGTATTATAATAAAGAGACCTGCCGACCATAAAAAAAATTTAGAAAGAAATTTCTA
The DNA here is from genome assembly GCA_949152435.1 of Gastracanthus pulcherrimus. NCBI lineage: Eukaryota > Metazoa > Arthropoda > Insecta > Hymenoptera > Pteromalidae > Gastracanthus > Gastracanthus pulcherrimus. The sequence goes on along the minus strand of OX424576.1, from coordinate 21,525,085 downwards.
ATATATTTTATTAAAATGTTTAAATTTACGGTAAGAAATAGTTAATATATGATGAATCATTTATCCTCACCTAAAAACATATAAGCAACTTGTTTGTAATTTTAAGGTGGTTAGGTACCCTTAATGTGATAAATAACTTTTTTTAAATATATATTACAGAATAGTTGCATATAATACAAATATTTAATTTGCGGCAACAAAAAATATGTTAATACCACTTTTTAACCATTTTTAATGAACTCGCTAGACACTGTGGCGATTTTAACTGTTTTAATCGTCAAAAACTCATCAACGTTTCTACCAGAGAAAATGCACTATGTTTTTATATATACATTTGATCAGTAATAATTTCTATCTTCATACACCTTAAAAAATAACTTTATTCATAATGCTTAAAAGAACATACGAGTTACAGCCAGCTCCATCAATAATACGAAATGCACGAGTAACTTTTTGAAGTTAGAAAAATAAATTTCGAGAAAAATACATTTAATTATTTAATCCTGGACAAGAATCTATCTAAATGTTTTTATAATTGTAAAATTTAAAAAAATGCCATAAAATTTTTTTCACATTCAAGATAAAAGACGTTTGGCGTTGTTACATAGAAATAATTTAAAGAAAATTAATAGAAAACAATACCGCTAAATAAATTGAAGTCCTGCTATGTCGACATTCGCGAAGACGACCAATGAGGCGACGAAACTCACTTCCCCGATTCCCTCACGATTCCCCTCACGATTCCCCTCACGATTCCCCGATCCCCTTCTCTCCACCTTCGCGTACAACGTACTTTAAATAATAAATTCAACATCTCGAATTAAATCCTTTAATGCCCCGACCTAAACAGAAATAAAAAATAATTTTCTTTTTTCATTGATTTATAGGTTATTTTATTCTAACTTACGTAGTCATAAAAAAGAGTTTCTAGGGGAAAATCTGGTACTATGTGAATAGTGTACATAATTATTATAGCTGCTTATTGAAAATCCGTCCGAGTGAAAAAATCTTATATATAATCATATATGATCATATATGATTATATATAATTATATTTACTTGTATATAAATTTTAAATTAAATAAAATAATGACATAATAATTAATTCATGCAAATTTAACATAAAAAAATAGTTTTTATTGAAGATTAGCAATGTTTTATACATTTCATATTACAAGAAACTATTAAAAAAAAGAAAGAAAAATTGCCACATATGAGATTAGAACCTAAAAGCTTTGAGTTATGAAGCTATTAAAGCTGTTGAAGGACGGGGCCGACCGCAACGTGCTTAGTCTTGATGGTTATGGTGGCTGATAACAAGGTCCAGGTAGTGCGTTTCGTAGGTTTTGGTGTCCAGTTATAACTACTGGGCGGAAACGGTGTCCAGGTCATTATGGTGGCCGATGACGTGGTCTAGGTAACGCGCTCCATAGTTTTTGGTGTCTAGCTATAACTACTGGTCGGAGACGGTGTCCAGGTTGTTATAGGGACTGATCTCGAGGACTAGGTAATTCGCTCCGTAGTTTTTGATATCTACTGTATTCCGATTTAGTTAAAATTTTACAAATGGTGACGAGTGGTGCCCCTCGTCATATTCTTTGAATTTATTATTTGCTTCTTCCCCGAAAGGGAGTTCTAATTTATATTAACTACTTTTAGTGTTCACTCTTAGACACGGCTAACTAAGAGTTGTTTCTACACGCGGAGAGTCGTGGGGTCTCGGCGGTTACAGCTTCCTTACTTTTATTTCACCTTTACACGCGAAAACATAGGCGAAGCTTGTTCAAACAGACACACATATAGGAGTGAGGCAACACAAAAAAAATAAAATAGTATTATTTCTATATTTAGATTTAAAATGAACGTAGTGCCTTTTATTTCACGGAGAATCTATGCGAGTGGGAGAACACGCTGTAGGTTTTATACCATAACGGTTTATCGGGTCTCCCACGAGGCACCTCGTTGAAAGTAACAAAGTTTTTCCGTGAGTTAACAAAATTCCAATTATGAACCAAGGTACAATCTTACAAAAATTCGCCAACGAAATTATCGCTACATCCACCTTAATTCTGAATCTTACTTTTTATCTCTAAACCGTACTAAATTTAACGTATCTAATTTTTCTACTTTAACTTTTTCTTAAAACTAGTATTAATTTAAATTTAATTAATTGTATAAAAAAAATTGTATCAATAAAATTGTATGAAAAAAATCTATTATACGCCCGAGGCAGAAAAGGCAACCCGGCGTCGAATTACTGGCCCATATTAGGCACAAAAACGTGGTGACTTAGCTTAATGTCCTTCTCGTCGATGGCGTGGAGGCTGAAGCGAGTAGCGCAGTCACACGAAGAGGTTCGGCGAAAAGTTATACAAAAAAACTAAATCAAAGTTACAAAAAAATATAATTCGTATAAAAAAAATAAAAAAATTATACGACTGAACACAAGAAAAAAATCAAAGTCCAGAAGGGACTCGCGGCGCGGATGTTGGATGAAGTCCTGTGGTCAGGAAGGTGTTGGTCGCCCGGGAGGCCGGAGAAGAGTCGGCCGAGTCTGAGTTCGCTGCCGGCTCGAAGGCCGCGACCTTGGACCCGCCTTCCACGTCGCTGCCTCTGATTGGTGACTTCTCGTCATCGCCAGGCTCTCTGATTTGAGAGCAACCCTCACGTCAGGTTGAAATCTATGGTTCTCGCCTCTGGTCTTCTTCTCCCCGAAATCGCCTGATGCTGTAACAATCGTATTGCGTAAGGCACTGGAAATTTCCATGCTCGCTGGGGGAGAAGTTAGAAGACATTGTATATAGAGATGTCTATAGTACATTGTCTGGTAATAGTCCGTGGGCTGTTACGTAATTGCCGTACGCCTTTGGAAAGAAAAATAAGCTTCTACACTATGGAGTATTTTGCCTTACCAGGCAGATGCTTAGAACTGATAGAGACAGAGTAAGGAGAGAGTAGCTGTATTCTTCGAAGATTTACTTAACTTGCAGCTAATGCTGGCGACCGACGGTGACGCTCGTTACGATGATATTATACGGCGAGCTGTGAGGTTTTATGGACGTTTCAGGCGTGCCTGGGCTCATTGCCTTTGAGATGCAGCGGGACATAGCTCTTGATGGGCTTTTGATGATGATTGGCGCCAGATTTCCTCCGGGAAAAAAATATGCTTTTTGTTTCCTAAAAAATTAATTCGAATCTACGCAGTATTTTGTTCTAAGCTACTATGATTCAGAACGCAAGGTGGAGAGACTCCTCTCGCGGTCATGGCAGGATTTCGTCTCGAGAAAAATAAAAATCTTCTCACCGCGTTATAGTGGTTATAATAGCCGATGACTGATTTGTAGTTTTTAATGTCTAGATATAGGAACTCGTCGGAGGAGGCATTGAGGTCTTTTGGTTGACGATGACGCTTCTAGGTAGCGCGCTCCGTAGCTTTTTGTGTCCATATGTACATACCTCTAGAAGAAAGTGTTGAAATAATTATGGCGGTCGATGACGGAGTTGCGATACCCTAGATGTCGACACTGGCCACAATTAACACAAAGGCACCTTCTGCGACCAATACGAATATCTAGGTATCTAAAACTACGGTGAGCACTACCATAAACTTCGTCATCGGTCACCATAATCACCTAGAAGCCACGTCTGACCTGTATACCTACATCTAGACACCAAAAACTACGGAGCACACTACCTAAACCTTGTCATCGGTCACCATAACTACCGGAACTCCTACTCCGAACGGTTATGCATTAAAAACAAATAGTTTAAAAACACTTAAAACTTCAATACGTATTTATATTTAAATATATATAATTGTATATAACCATATAAAAACTTATTGTAAAAGTAAAATTTTTTATATGAAACTGTATACGAACATATTTAATTATACATGAAGTTCATCATACTGACTACAATCGTAAAAACGTTTGTTATATATAATTGTATATATTTATATATACTTATATATAACAGTTTATATATAAGCATATATAGTTATATAAATTAATATACAATCATATACAGTTATATATACATATATATATATATATATATATAGTAATATATAAAATTTTCACGATTCATTAATTTCAAATTGTATATAGTTATATATGCTCATATACAATATATATTATATATATTCATATACAATTGTATATAATCAAAATCCATATATAACTGTATACAACTATATATAATCATATATAGTTGTATATAATCACATATGATTTTTATATATAACCATATATAACAATATACAATTATATTTAAAATCATTTTTACTCGGGCTTGAAGATGGTCTAAGATTTATAAACGACAGTACTGAATTTTCAGCAACTTCATTTCGACGTCCATTACGAAAACTAGCACGTTTCAGATTTCTCAGAAACACATAGTTATTTTCAGAGGCCTCTCATAGAGAAACTAGCAATTTTTAGATTTTCTAATTAATAACAACATTTTCTTAGATTCTCTAAGAAAATTATAGTTTTTATTTAAAGTTGCTAATATTCATGGGATATTCCTGACAAGAATTAGTATTTTTCGAGAAATCTGAAACATGCAACTATTTATAAGGGTCATCGATTTGGTAATGTTATTTTCAAACTTAAGTTTGAAAATTCTCGACGTGTGGTCAGGATTTTTCCTCTGCCAAGTACGCGAAACTAAGGATGGTAACATCTACAAATCGTATACTTCATGTCAGTAAAATCGATGATATTCATAGTCACCAAAATATTAGTACCAGTTCTCATTTAAAAGTGTAGGTACTACTATACCTATTCATTTCCGCTTTTTTTCATTGTAGTCTTGGTTTTAAAGGCAAAAACCCCTTTCCGTCTTCGATAGTAAGAGCCTCAAAAAAGAAATTTTGCAGGCATATTACATATGTTTGAACTCACAATTTATTAGATTTTAGAGCAGTATGGATAATACTAAACTCATTTTTAGTAAAAATATTAATTTTGAAAAATTAGTACGAATTGAAAAAAATGTTATGGTTTTTTATTGGTTATTTGGTTGAAATTTCCAAAAATATGTATGTTTTATTGTTTATATTTTAAGATGGATATTAGCTTGTTCATATAAAATAAGTTAATATTATTCTTAAAATAGAAACAAATATGTAAGATAATATGGAGGGTCATCAAAAATTGCTAAAATCAAACAAATTTTAATTGATTAAAAAAAATGATGTTTTCCAATAGTAGCAAAGAAAAATTAATATAGTTCAAATCACAATTATTGTTTGAAGTAAAATAGTATTTGTTCAACTAAAGTAATTATTTATTTAAACTGAACAAAAATGATTGAGTATCAAATAATTAATAATTTAATTTAAGTAGTCATTTATTAGAATACAGGTAATGTGGTCTTACAGCAAATAAAATTTCTTTTGTATTAAATAAATATTTTTTTAAGTGAAGTAGTTATTTACTTGAATTAAAAAATAATAATTTAGTATCAAATAATTAGTAATTTGATTGGAATAAATATTTATTTGAATGAAGGTAGTATGATCTCAAAGCAAATAAAATTTATATTGAATTTAATATGAATTTATTTAATTGAAATAATTATTTATTGACCAATAAAAGTAATTCAACAGTTTAAACACCTTTCTTAACAATCCATTACATTACAGCACAGTCCAAAGATTTGGATCCATGTTATAGAACCTGTGTACACTAAATGGTTAATATAAAACTAATCAAATTTGGCTGTATTAATTTAATCATGGAGGAATATTGATAAATATAAATATATTATTCACCTCTCTAAGAGAATATTTTAATGAAGCGTAATAAATATTTTTTACGAAAACAAGTCTAATTATAATTACTGCTACATTTTTATTGAAGCATAACATGTTTACAGTATCTAAGAACGTTACCAAACAAAATATATTGGTATCATTGAACATTTATGTTTAGTCCATAAATCGATATCTAACCTTTATTGGAAGAAGTATTAAAAAGAATTTTTCTACCAAAAAGAATATTTTTTAGAACTAAAATGGAAATGAAATATCTTTTTTGTTGTAAATAGAATTACTTTGTGACAGTCGATCACCTTGTACATGTAAAAAGAATTTAAAGGAACCGTTATAAAAAGTCACACAATATCAGGTATACCTGCATCAAAGCACTATGGCCCGAAATTGACTATGTGTATTCTAAATAATTCTCTCCCAGTATCCGATTATTAATAAATCAATTGCAATTTTATATAAAATTAAAATCCAAGATCAGAAAATCGCATAATTCAATCAACAAAAACATTACATAAAACGATGCCAATCAGACACGAGAAAATCCTCGAGAATTAACAAACTGTAATTGTTCCTAGATAGCACACAATTTCTTTACGCAACCGAAAGATTACCTTCGCACCACTCGCGTCATTCTCGATCTCGAAACTCTTCACTCGCATCGCGCGCAAAGCCCGCAAACGAATCAACAAGCGATCCTCGAATCGACCCGATTTCGAAGAAATTTTCAATTTCGCACACACTCTCCACCTCTCCACTCATCATTCATTATACGTTTGCCCACATTTATAAATTGGCAAATAATTTTGATTGCTTTGCTCTACTTTCGCTGTAGTGCCATAATCCGCCCAACGCTGTGGCGCGCATTAAAATTAATGAAACATCGCGCGCGTACGGGACACGTGTATATATATACCGCAATTAATGGCAGCGATAATCAAGGTGGCGTGCGGGCGGGCAGCAGCGTCGTCGCAGCTTTTGCGGTGAGCCCCCGCGCGAGCGCGCGAAGTAACGTCCGGAGTCCTATGAGCCGCGCTAAATTATTGGCGCCCTCGCCAAGGCTGTCGCTGCATCTTACGCCGTCGTGTCGAGGCGAGAAGCGCGCCTTGTCCCACATAATCGGATAATTAGCTTGACGAAATGAATACTGGATTTTCTTTTCAGCGCTCTCGCTTTCAGTTTGCCGACTTTGAACATTCCAGGTACGGGGCAAGGTAAAAAGTGCTGGTTAGGAAATTAGGTTCTCGTTTGATGAAATTATCTCTTTTTTGGGGGCGTGGTGAAATTCGAGTGGGATTCGTTTAGGTACTTGCCGGCTGGCTTTTTGAGAAATGCATTGTGATAATGGAGCAGGTTGTTTAGAGAAGAGAAAGAGTACAGGAAGGTCTCTTTTTTGCTAGTGCCGGCTCCTTTGATCTTCGAAAGTACACGTAACTTAAAGAGTTTCTAAAACTAGAAAATTCTAGTACTTGAATTTTTGCATATTATATATGTCTGCAGTAAGAAAAGCACATTATAATATATATTATGTAAATAAAAAATGAATTGAGTTTTTAGTGCAAAATGGGATTAACAAACTATGTCCATTACAGGTCCTTAAAAATGTTCCTATATCAAAGAAAAGTATATTTACTATTTTCCTAAAATGTGAGCAGTTAAGAATTGAAAGTGAAAAATAGAAATCAGGAAAAGCTAAAATTTCTTTATTATATGAGCGATTCTGAGTATAGAGTAAACTTTAACTCCCAAAAATTTTCAAAAATCGTTTTAACTGTTTCTTACAATTTAGTCAATATTTCTTATCTGCATAATGTACTGACTCAATAAAAACATTAGGCCAGAAATAATTTTTATATTTTATGTGTTTTTATCATTATTTAGTAAGGTGGCGGACTTACTTCGATTTGATAAAAGAAAACGATATAAATATGTGATGATGATACATTTTAAAGAGATTAGATGTTGATTACAAAGTAAAAATATTATAATTTAAGCAAAAAATATTGACGTCAAGAATATTGAACCGTTCGTTGTGGTAGAAATCGTATTATATTTACTTGGGCTAAATATGTGTGATATTATTAATAATACACGCAATAAACTATAAATAAACATTGCTCTTTTTAGTCATTTGTATCATTGAATTAATAGGACTAAAATAAAACCGAAACAATTACGATCTTATCATTTTGTGCCTGGCAGATGACGCTGTATAGAATCGTTAATTATTTTTTATAATGTTATTATTGGAGAATATTTATTCTTGCGTAATATAAATTAACAGGGAAATAATAGAATTTTAATCAAATAATTAATTAGTAATTACTAACATCGATAAAAATATATAATAAAATTATTAATTATTTATCGTTTTTTGTTTCCAACAATTTATTACTGGAGTAAATCAACGGCATCTTGTCTGTAATGAAAACGCAACTTTCTACTATCTCTTGTACTTTACGCATCCCATAAGGTCTTTTAGTTTACGAGATATCTGAGGTTATATTTTTGATAAAGATTTTTTGATTACTTATAACTTGGTAACGATTTGTTCTTGTTATTTAATCAAGGCTCACTCTTTTTATAAAGATTCGAAATAAATAAGTAGTAATTTTCGTATCAAGGGCGTAAAGTAGAACTTTACGTCTACTGGGCGTAACGTTGAAAATTGTCCACAAAGTGTAAACTCGTAATGTAATAATATCGATATAATTTTTTTAATCAAAAACTTTTTGAACATTAATTTTTTTTCATTTAAAAATCTTTTTTGATGAAAATTTGTTTTTAATTAAAAATGATGGGTTTCAATAAATTTAAAAAAGAAAATCGAAACTTTTTTCATTTTTAATTATTTTTTTGCCTCCATCCTTCCCCCTTTCTCCCCTGTAACTGGCGCCACAACCCCACCCCCACCCCAATCCCACCTTTACTTTCTTCCATCATGCATCCTTCTCTCTCACAGTTGCATATTAAGCATAACCGACTGCCGACTGCATGTATCTTTTAGTCCTCCTGTATTCCTATAGGAATGCTATATAATGTGGTCCCTTAATTGTGTACTTTACGCCTACTATTACGAAAAACGATGTTCTCACCTCGGATGTAGAACTTGACACCCTCGAGGAATCGCGTAGCACTCTCGTGCGCGGCGATCTGCATGCGGATGTAAAGTAGAACTTACACCTTTACTAAAAGTACTACATGAGAACAATCATCTTTTGAAGAAGATTAAGGAAGCTAAGTGCCAATGAGGGGGCAGTGATTTTATTGCATATAAATATGTTTCGGTTACTACATGGGTCTAGAGATCAGAAAAGTCTTTGAATATTGGTACAAAAATTTTACAGTATTCTAATAACAAAATTCTTTTGAAAAATGCATTAAAATAAAATTTAATTTATCAACTTCGGAACATAAGAATACCCTCTTGAATTGAGAAATTTTCAACGCGAGATGATATTGACGCGAGCAATTGGATGCATCATGGAAAGGCATTTTAAAATAAATCTAATTACCGTAAGAAGTTAACCAGTTGTTCTCAAATTCATGTATTCAGAATCTAGATATTCAAACATTCAAATTCCTGTGTTTTGAAATTCTAATTCTCGATTCATTTAAGACATTGAACATTCAAAGTTCAAAATAACTTGATACTATTATAATTTAACTTTATCTAATACAAATTTGACTACAATGTCTTTGATATGTAGTTAATATTCACACTAAGGATGCCTAGCAACATTTTGAACATGAATATAAGGAATTAATCTCCCTAATAAGATACTCCCGTCGAACGTTTATGAAATAGAGCGACCTTATTGATTAATTCCTGTAAATAGTAAAATTTCATTGCAGCATTTAAAAAACCGTTCGACGCGAATAACTTATTAGAGAGGTTACTTTACTGTAGACATTTGAAAAGATCGGACTTACTACGTATTTTATTTCTTTAAAGAGAAAATATTGTTTTAATACGAATGTTTTATGATTTTCTAACGTAGAAATATATTATCTTACTTGGTGACTCTGAATAAATCATGCTCCCGAAAACTATCCGTTTGCGCGTATGGCTGTGTGAACGTGCATGCGTGCGTGAGTGCGTGCATGCGTGTTTGTGTGAATATACGTGTGTGTGAGTGTGTATATGTGGGTGTGTACATGTATGGATCCTATTATATATCTCACCACTAGTAAAACCTAGCCAAATTTCATATATATGTATATTGTTACGGATAGAATCCATTAGTAATAAGAAAATGTAACTGTGTAATAAGTTCCTATGCGAAAGACTTTCTGTATAGATCAAACGCGATGACGTTCTCGAGTTTCTTATGTTTGTTTTCGACGGTCATCGGTGGCGACTTTCGGCGGCGCGAATAGCGTCTCATTATAGCTCGAAAAAGAATGACGCAGAGGCCAGATACATCTGGCCTTTGTAAAGATCGGTAGTTAAAAGCGCGTTATACTAATAAGGCTAATATTGTATTTAATAAATAACAGACTTTATCCTAAATGGTGTATAAATTATTTTAACAAAATCCTTAGTTTATTCAAGTCCCGAATATATATATATATATATCATATATATATATATATATGATAATCGGTGCAGTAGTTTCGAAGATTAGCAGCTTTAAGAAGTATCAAGATTTTACCTGACAGACAGATAACGCTCATTTGATGCTCCGTGAACTTTTGTCCTGTAATATGTGTTTAAAAGTATGGTATTATGAATTTTACAGCATCTGATGCACATTGTAGCTAAGAAACTAATAATAACTGACTAATCCCTCATGTTTGGTGACATTGTATTTGAATTATTAAGTTTTAATAAAGATTTTTCAAAAGGGCCAGGCAGATGACGTTACTTAATAATTGTTCGGAAACGATTAATTAATATTCCACAAGAAACAATAAAATAACGTAACTTAAAAATAAAATAAATTTATTTCTGTAGCCCTTTAGATCCTTCCAACGCAATTTTTTGAAAAAATAAAGCTGAAAAAATAAAATATAAAAAAGACCAGTTTTTCAAATTAATTATATACAATTTTCTATAACTTAAGTAAAAAAAAAAGATTATTTTGTTTTTTTAAATTTATATATTAAATTTTAACATTTATGAACTTTCTGTAATAAATTATAGTTTTTACAAAATTTTTATCTACGTAACTATCGCTAATCGATTTTTTCTTAGTATGTGTTAGTAAAATAAATTGCTGCGCCGTATATCTATAAAAAATAAAACCTACATGACTGAGAGACATATTGGAAATGTATATTTTCATTTGCTACATCTGAATTGGAAATTAGAAAGAGTCTTATAGTTATAATCATAAGAAAAATCCATATTGTCATGGTTCCAACAAACCTATAAACACGATTGATAGATAAAAAAGTGATTTTGTTTGATGTATTATCGAATAGTTAGAATTGATTTTATTTGAAAATTCATAAATTATAGCTCGCATAATACGTAAGGAAACATTCGCAAATTACGGCACACGGCTTTTGACCCCCCCCCCCCCCCCCCCCACGTAATGCATTTTCACTGATTTACCTATGTCTTTGGTACAAATCATCACACATCAAACGTAATTTATGAATGACCCCTAAGTCATACACATACAATAAAGCTATTGATTACTCTTTAAGAGGGTCCGAAAGTTAATTAAGAATTCAAATTTCCAGCCCTGATTTTTACCGACCGAGTAGTGAATAATTATTTATAATTATAAGAATACTTATATTTAAACAAAACCCAAACTCGCTGGCCCTTCATTGAGTAGTAATACACCTCTCTAAGAATTTTCAGACGTCAATATCAGCGGCACCATAAAAAATTATTAGAATGAAATGTTGACGAAATTTCATTCTACTAATCTTTTAGGGTGCCGTTGATTTTGACGTCTGAAACTTCGTAGATAGGCGTATTACTACTCAATAAAGGGCTAGCGAGTTTGGGTTTTAGCTATATACACGTAACTTTGTTTACAAAGTAAATAATTTATGGTTCGGTCGGTAATTCAGGGAATTAACTTTTGGACCACCTTAACAATAGTTTCATTATCCATTTCTGAACTCACGAGAACTGACGCGACTTTTACTCGCAACCTTGGAAATTAATAATTAAAAAAGAACACACTGGTATTCCTTCTACACGTACAATATAGTATGCATCTCCTTACATCAATAAAAATGGCCTCCAACTGTACAACCTTTCATCGGATTAAAAATCGCGAATAAATTCCCCCGTCCTATCCTAGCGGCTACTTATTAAAAAACATCATTAAAACTCGACGATGGCGTGCGCCCGCGCTCGAAAGTGACTTTGGAAAGACCGCGCGTTTTATATTGAAATCCCCCGGTCGAATGTATATTTAATAGCGGCTTCGATCGGCCGGCGCGGCCGCGCATATATACGCGTTTTGCCGCCGTCGATGGTCGGAGGAGAAAAACTTGCCTCATTCGCCTTTCCCGTGGCATCCGCGCTCGACGGCGATTCAACTTCCGAGGGCGTAATTCGAAAAATTCTCCCGCGCGCGCATGCGAGAAAGTTGAGCGGAAGATGCGTGAATCCCAATGGAACGATTTTGCGTGCAGGGAAGTGAGAGAGGGGGTGAGACTGAGAGAGAGAGAGAGAGAGAAGGAGAGAGAGTGAGAGAGAGAATGAGAGATAGAGAGGGGAGAGAAAGATGCATAAGGACGCGAGCGCGCGCTAAAAATAAAACTTCCCTGGATGGGGAGAGGGAAAGAAGTTGCCAGTGACTGTATTATAAGGTAAATTACCAAGTCATCTTGTTAAGGTGCCATTGAAATAGATAAAGCTCGCGCGCGCGCAAGGAGATAAGGATTTGCCATGGAATATCAATCACGGTCATCGTGATGAATATATGCCGCGTGTGTGGGGGGAGAGTATTAATTATGAAAAGGAATCGAAGTTTGAAATTAGGGTGTGGATGTAGAGGTAGGCGTTTATTTTTTTAATTTGTTTATTTGTTTATTAGTTAAGTGAAGTGTTTATGAAATGATTAGAGTTGATTCATTAAACGCTAAATTTTGCATTTGAAAAAGAGTAAATTTATTTAAGATATTAACTCGAATTGAATAAGGATGTATGGTTGCCGTTTACAAAAATCCAGTAATAAATTTTCGCTGGTTAATGTTATATAGTGAAATCTCCAAAGGTAAGTAAATAATTGTTTACTAGTCCGTAGCAATCGATCGTTATGAATTATAAATATTAATATATATATTAATTGTTATTGCATAACCGAGGTCTTTTTTTAAAAATTTAATAAAAAGTCTCTCTAATGGACTGCTAGATAGAATCACACCGCTCACGGAGGAAATCCTCGGATACTACCAGTGAGGATTTCGGAGAAACAGGTCAACAAGCTACCAGATGTTCGCGGTTAGGCAGTTTCTCGAAAAGAAATAGGAATACGGAGAAATGGTACACCAATTATTTATTGATTTTAAGAAAGTGTATGACTCAATAATAAGATGTAAAATGTTTCACGTTTTAGTACTGCTAGCGGTACCAAAAAAGTTGGTCCATTTAATAAGAATTTGCCTAGATAACATTCGAGGCATAGTCAGGTCAGGTAAGAGCCTATCACAGCCGTTTAACATTCGCAACGGGCTAAAACAGGGAGATACACTATCAACTCTCTTATTTAACTTAGTTCTGGAATACGTGGCCAGGGCGATACAAGAAAGCAATTAGGGAATTATAATAAATGGCTCCCTACCGCAATTGTTAGCATACGCAGATGACATAGGCATTATAGGAAAAAACAGACAAACCGTAATAATAACATAGAAATACTAATAGACACAGCTATAGAAATAGGCCTAGAAATAAGCGAATAGAAAACCGGGTACATGGCCACTAGCAGAGCAGGGCCTGAGATAACTGATAGCGACTTGAAAGTTTCGGGCAAAATATTCAAAAAAGTAGACGAGTTTAAATAGCTTGGCACGATATAGACTACAAAAATGAGACTCACAAAGAAATCAAGAAGAGACTGCATTCGGGAAATCCATGCCTCTATTTGGTAAATAACTTAGTAAAATCACGACTACTATTGCGAAAGACTAAATTATAATATATAGAAAAATCATAATGCCAGTATTTCTAAACGGATGCGAAACGTGTGCGTTAACCAAACGAGAAGAAAATAGATTTAGAGTATTCGAGAATAGAGTCCTTAGAAAGATATTTGGGAATAAAATATATGAGATTACTAAAGAATGGAGAATTCTACACAACCAAAAATTAAAATAAAATACACAAATATTTGTCATCTAGCCGTAATTAAACATGCTGCAGAGTAATGTATGACATCTCTGTAATAGGTTAAGGAGGTTGTATGCGTAGATATGTCATAAAAACAAACATTTTTTTCTACAATTTAATCTCACATAATGATATGAAAGTCAATATATTACAAAATAAGGGGTTTTTGTCAAATAATTTTTTTTAATCGAAATTCTGTTATTGTAAAATTAGATATCGTCAACTTTAGACTTTAAAAGAGAAAAAGTCAGTGGAGACTTTTTTATTTATTATCCGATATTAATTTTGAAGATCTCATTTGGTTCCTTGAAAGATTTTAGGGGGACTTACCCATATAATAATAAATTAACATCGAATAACCTGCAAAGTTACAGCCGATAGTTTATAAGTCCATACATGTTTTTGTAAGTTTGAGCGTGTACAAGTGTAACAGCGGGTGTGTATGCGTATGTGTTTATGTATGTAAGTGTGTGAGTATATATGTAAGTGTCTGAGTGTATAAGTGCCTGTGTGAGACTATGTTTTGAGTGTATATGGGTATAAGAACGTGTGTGTGGGTGTACGTGACTGTGTGTGTGAGTTTGTGTACAAATGTGAGACTGTATGTGTATATGTATTTGTATGAGTGGCTGAGTGCATTAACGTGTGCGTGTGTGATTATGTATGCGCAGGTGTGTGTGAAGGGTTGAGTATATAGGCATTTGTGTAACGAAAACTACCATTAAATATACGTTTTATGTTCATTATAAGTTGAAAACTATTGGATTTTTTTTAAAGTTCAATCGAATAGGTTTTTTCCATTCTTTCTTCTTTAATCATGACAAAGCAAGTTACCGAAGATTTAATGTTATTAGACGAAATAGTGAGATTGTTTAAAATCACTGGAGGACCCCTTATAAGAAGACATTCTAACCTCTAAAATCTGAACCCTAAACCTAATTACGCAAAACTGAGTAATTTTCAGTAATATAAAAATTCAATAACAAATCGTAACCCTTAAAGCCTAAAGCCTAAATCCAACTACGTCAACTATACAATTTGTAGTAATAAAAATTTTTAATAACCAGTTATAATCACAAAGCTCTTAATTCAATTTAGGTTTTAGGTTTAGGATATAGGACTTATAGATTACAATCTATTAATAAAACTATTATTATTGCAAATTTCTTAGCTCGGTATAGTTGGGTTTAGGGTTTAGGGTTTAGGGTTTAGGGATTACAGTTGTCTATTGTTTATTGTTTATTCGGGGTAAAATTACAAGTAAACTTTGCAGAGGTAATTTAATATATGTACGCATTAGACCTGGTTCTCTATAGTAATGATGCCTCCACTGACCCCTCCTACATTTGAAGAATATAGTAGGTGAAGTGCGTATAATGTATCATAACTACTGACACTACAGTTTCCAGTGAAATCGAGAACCGGTTTAATTTGTTATTTAATTTGTTTACTACTACAAATTGAGCATCTTAGGGTAGTTGGGCTTAGAGTTTGAATATATAAATATAGTTAACATGTAATTGGCTCTGTTATTGTGTTTTTAAAATTTTGACCTTCAGATCGCAATCAGCGACTCATAAAACCCACATATGAGGTATTTTACAAAAAATCGGCCTATAAGTGGTTCGAAAAGTGACGAAAAATAAACATTGAAGCACGCCTCTGCAAGTCGAGTTTTCGTATTGTATAGGTCCTAAAATATACGAGAAACATTTCCAACAATCGCAAAAGACCTTGAGATACACTTTTCTTGTATATCAATTTTTCTTATGAGAATTTAACATGGGAATTATGGACTAAAAACGGTCATCATTGATATAACAATCATTTGACTTCTAAGGGTGCAATATTTTTTTCATGTAATAAGTACAGTAAATGGTGTACAGTTTAATGTAATACAATCGTAATTTGTTCTAATAAAATACTCAATACAGTATCCAACAATTTAGTAAATTTGTTGTTGCGTAAATTATATTCGAGCTCGAAATGCATATACAGAGGATAATTATTATTAGTTTCATAATAGTGAATACTCCAGATTGTGCGGCTGTTATGAAGCGCACTAAACTCCAGCATATTTGAATAGTAAACTTTAAGCATAGTAATTTAAATTATTCAAAAAGAAATATTTATTCATTAAAATCATAATTGTTTTCTTTTAAATATGTAAAAACATTTGTTTATTTCTTATCTAAATAAATAATACATATATGATGGTTGATAACATTAAGCGTCTGTTTTTTTCAAAAATGTTATCAAAATATGTTGAGAAGGTCAGTTCTAATGGGACCATCTTGGAGTGAAACTCTATCAAATGGAACAAGAAATTTTGAAATCGGACTAAATCAGTTGCTTATACTGGCCAAGTACTAATCCAGTACCGTTTTAAGCTCGTATGAAACCATCTTGGAATAATCCTTTAAATGCAATAAGGATTTTTTAAATCGTTCAAACCGTTCTTGAATATTCGATAAAATAAATATTTTATGGGAAAATAAATAGTTTTTTGCTCGTGTTGGCCACGTAATCCAGTACTAGTCAAGATTTGTATGGGACCATCTTGGTGTAACATTATCAACAAGAAACTTTGAAATCGGTCAAACCGTTCCTGAGTAATCAGTGTACATACATAAAGAAAACATATGCTTCGAACATAGAACTTCCTCCTTTTTGAAGTCGGTTGAAAAGGGAGGATGCCCACGGATACGTAGTAAGTAAGGGGACGCGAGGAAGGCGCATAATACTAACTCAATTGATTATACTTTGTCAAAATATGAATATTAAAATAAAATTTAATCCGGGAAAGTAAATCCGATAAAATAAGTGAAAAGTCAAGATTTTATCAGACGTTCTGTAGTATGTTTTTTATCTTTTACACTCTATACAAAAGGAATTTTCTATTTAAGAGGATATAATCACCTTAAAATTACAAATAAATTGGTTATATGTTTTTAGGTGAGGATAAATTATTCATCACATATTAAGTACTTTTATAGCACACTAACCTCAAAATGCCAACTTTATTGTCGATTTTGAGGTTGTTGTGCTATAAAATATCGTATGAGACTGTTGTGGGAGGTGTTTTTCTACCTTGCTCGATTTTCTCACTCGCTTCGCTCGTGCGAAAACCCTCGAGCAAGGTAGAAAACCATCTTCCACAACAGTGTCATAATATACTATTATACTGTATATTTTATTTAATTTTTTATGGTCGTTAGGTCTCTTTGTTTGGCTATAATTACAACCTTGTATATTTCTTGCTCTGCGGCAAGGTTTTGAGGGTCAAACTGATCGGTTTGGAGCTTTTGAAGTTTTATAGTATTCAAAATACATATGATTAGGATATGAATGTGGGAATTTAAGAAACAAAATACTATTAATTATACCTGTTCCCGATGTGATCACATTCAAACATTAATAGCTACTTAAATGCTCATTATAATATTTAAATATAAAAAATTAAATCAAATTAGCAAACCTGATGTACTTGTTTTAGGATACAACTATATTATTATAAGTAGAGATTTATGTCATTTTAAACTTTGTAATAAGTAAATACATGAGGTACGTGTCACTTTTTTATTAAGTAAATGAAAATTTTAACGCGACATCTCCTACGAAACTCGAAAAGTATACGCAGCTCTTCCCAAATACCGATTAATTATAATACAGGTTAATTTACTTAGAAGGCAAGAATGATAAGTGTATTTCACTTACACGTGTTTCTATTTCTGTAAAACAAGAACATTTAGAAGTTGCAAATAGGTAAGAGGTTTGTACTGCTTCTAAAAGAATATTTCTCTACGCCAATTAATGTTAAGATATAAATTAAACGGTTACTTATTTTGGATACTTATTAGGAGGATGGTTTAGCTTTTTTATGTACCAAATGACCAGACGAAGTAATCCGTCGACACACATGAAAATAAGGAAAACATTTCGTGCAGAACGGATTTAAGATTTATAACCAGAAATGTGTCTTGAGGGTCCGCCTTAAGTGTTTGAAAGGGTTTTCAGCACAAGGAGAATTTCTATTCTAAGAATCGATAAAATCAACAAATTTTAAAATAGTTTCTAAAACGTGTTAATATAGATAACAATTCAAATTCCCTTAAATAATGTACACATTTTTATAATGCACTAGGAATCACAGGCACGCGATGCGTGCCACAGTTTAATTCATTAACGATATTAATATCAATATAAATTGCAGTAAATAGATACTAATATTCGTTTTGTATCAAATAGTACATTATGTAACAAGGGCAAAAAGTCGAATATTTTTCAAGCGGGTGAGTTTACTGTAGTATCACCCGAGGCAAAAATCGACTTTTTTCTCGAGTTACATATAGTACTTTATGCTCATCTCAACTGTGGCCACTTTTTGACTTGAAAAGCGGGACTAATGGACCGTTAAAAGACAATATTGTTAAAAGACAATCGAAAATCAGTGTTATTGGTAGAACTTGATGAAATAAAGGAATTTGGACTAGTTTCTAGTGTAGTCACTTTTTTCCCGCAAATGCGGGAAAGAAGTGGTCATTTTCCTTCAGATGGGCATAAAATCATTTATAAACATTATTTATAATATACAAATATTGATTATGTATATTATTCTATGGTTTTAATATAATTATCAAACTATATTATTATATAAATATGATAAATATGAAGGGAAAACGACAAATAATTTTTAACTAAAAAATGGAGTTAAAAATTACCAACGATATTATCATATTTCTTTACTTGATTTATTTTAAGCTAACCGTTTTAAATAAATTTACATTTTAATAGTTGATCTATTGAAAAAGATTTCCACTTTGTTTTCCACTGTCCATCGTAATTATACTTTTCACGTGTAAAGTAATATTTAAGATAAAATAAAACTTTAAATAATTACTATATTAACAGCATTTAAAAGTGTAGATGTATATTAATCGTAAAATTTGTTGTGTTTTTCAAAAAATATTTATCATAAGTGAATAGATAGACTCGTGGATAGCGGGATAAATTGATAAAAAAAACGAGTGGATAGTGGGATAAGTGGATAGAGGGATGTATGGATAGTGGAAAAGTTGGATATATAGCTGCGTGGATAGTAGAATAAGTGGATAGAGAAGTGCATAGATAGTAGGATACCTAGATAGAAGTGCATTGATGATAGAGTGGGTGAATAGTAGTGTGCTTCGCGACTCAAAATCTCGATTCATTTTAATCGAAAAATTGAATCGCGATTTGAAATCTCGATTCATTTGAATCGAAGAATTGAATCGCCAATCAAAATCATGATTCTTTGATTTGATTGATAGAATCGCGATTCAATTTTTCGATTCAACTGAATCGCGGTCATCTTTGAACCGAAAACTTTTAATTGCGATTCAAAATCCCTATTCAAATGAGTCGGAAAATCGAATCGAACTCAAATGAATCGGATTCAAAATTTCGATTCAGATGAATCCGAAATGAATCTCTGCCACCACCCCCTTCCCCTCTCGTTCCTCATTCAACCCACCTCATCCATTCACACTATTCCTCCTATGATTACGGTATTTCCTGTTTCCTTTCAAAATCCTTCCATCCTCTCGTTCTTTCTCTTCGAATATATACCATACGTGTATTCTCCCCAAGCACCCACTACACTGTATCTAGCTATATTTTCTTTATTCTCTTACGTTTCCGGTTCTTCCTGACCTATTCATTTTATTTCTCGATTCACTACATCGTAGAAAATGAAGAGTTAATTTGCGTCTTAAGTTTAGTGAATACAATCATTCTTTTCCTTAAGGATAAATTTGCAATATAATACAGCTTATTGAGAGACAATCCAACAATTCCTTATTAAGTATAGGATCGGAAAGAAAAAAAAGTTTTCAGACTCTAATTTGGATAAAAAATGTAATAGAGTATTAAAAAAATTTTTAAATTTAAAAAATAATTAAAAATTTTTTTTCGATTATTTTAAAACTTCTTTTTGGTTTTCGATTTTTAATTTGCGACCTACAGCACGCTCCGCCTAATCCATACTAAGTTGTTTGAAATCATCCCAGAAAGTAGCAAAAAAAATTTCAGCCCGAATGATGAAAAACTGTAGGAGGAGTAGGAAATTTACTGTACCGCGAATTCCCCGCGCCGGCCCGGTCGCGGAGTCGGGCATGGGCTGCGGGCGGCGCGGCGCTGCGGACCCCCGGCTTGCTTATTTATATGTACGCTTGGTTTCGGACTGAGTTGTGCATGTAGTCTTTTTTTTGTATCGCAATTTTACTTGTACAATAGAATTATCCAATATAAATGTTGAAATTTGCAGCGCATTCTAAGAAGAGGAATTTCAACTGCGATACTGACAATTTCATTCTACTTTCTCTGCTTGAGAAGTTTATCTCATAATTGATTTCTCTTTGTAAAACACTACAAATCCATACTCATAATAAAAACAAGGATGTATATCCTAACGAGTTCATTATATATATATTATATTGTGTAAATCGTTATCCAAAAACTGGCGTTATGCAAATTCATTTACAAAGAAACTTTATGCATCAACAGAAAATTGTTATATTGTATGAGTGCAAAATGAATTCTGTATTGCAATAATGCAATTGTCATTTGATTCCTTTTTCTTGAATTATATTTTTTGTAAAACGCAGAAAATTATATATATAATAAACATAGTAATATACAACCTATAGTACATAATTCACATTGGTAGAAAATTACGCAAGACAACAGAATCGTAAACTTGTCATAACCTACTTTTTAACGTCTTATTTATACGAAAATGTTATTTTCATCTCAATCGCAATATTGATATGTGTAATATAAAAAGCCTCGCCAAAAAAAAAGAACAATAGTTTTTCGTGATCTTGTTGCTAAAAGATTTAGAGTAGAGGAAAGTGCAGAAGCGTGAAGCAATCAATGACGAACAGTGAAGCTAGATCAGACACTTTGGTAGAATAAAGCATACGGATTCAGAAGAAATTCGATCTGCTAGCTGATAAAAGTGCGAATATAGAAAATCAATATGAGAGTAAGTATATCTTACTAGATTTTGCCGAATTGTCGACACTATTGACAAAAGCGAAATGTGCTGATTGTGGGGAAACTTCTCTCAAATTCTTTTTATCTGATGAGCAGCATGGTTTCGCACATAAAATTCTTTTAAAGTATGAACATTGCGAATTGAGTGGTGAGGAGATCAAAAAATCTGAAATTTATACTTCTAAGCGAGTTACTTGTGCTGGTTCAAATAGACCAGGATTTGATGTAAATTTACGGTTGAGTGCCGCTTTTATTTATATAGGCAAGGGGTATGCCGGTATTGAACAGTTTGCGATGATAATGGATATGCGACCATTTGTGAAATCGACTTTCAATTTCTATTCAAAAATACTCGAAAGCAGCATAGATTGATCAACTCGAAACATATAAAAAAAGCTCGAATGATGATGAACTTTGGCTAAGAGCAGGCAAGAAGAAAATTTGCTCGAGAGTGAAGGACCGATGTACGGAGCGCGACTGTTCTAATACACAAAACATATAAATAAAAAATTATTAAAACGGTAAAATTACACACTATGCCTCACACTGTCAAAACGAAATACAAAACATACGAAATAGCAAAAAATAAACAATTACCATAAACTTAAATGATAAAAAACATGGACCGCGTCGTGACCTGCGGAGCCAGCATAATTGTATGCTGTAATGGCATCTCTAAAAAACCAAATTTTTCGATCAAGAACATTAATTTAAAATATCTATAAAAATTTTTTTACACTGCGTGCAAAAATTGTAACACCAACGTTAAAAAAACACAAAAAACTTACTGGAAACAAATAGAACACACGAATACTGGAATTGGCCTTGAAGGCCGGTAATACGTACCGGCCACGTGAAACACAAGCTGTTACATGGTCACGAATTCGTCGCATACTTTCTATGAAACTAATAAACGATTGTTCTGCGTGATCAATGGAGTCATATAATTTATTTATGTACCTTGGAACAATAGATTCACACCTATAATATAACAATTTTCTGTTCATGCATAATGTTTCTTTGTAAATGAATTTGCATAACGCCAGTTTTTGGATAACGATTTACACAATATATATATATC
This sequence comes from Gastracanthus pulcherrimus, assembly GCA_949152435.1. Taxonomy (NCBI): domain Eukaryota; kingdom Metazoa; phylum Arthropoda; class Insecta; order Hymenoptera; family Pteromalidae; genus Gastracanthus; species Gastracanthus pulcherrimus. The sequence goes on along the minus strand of OX424576.1, from coordinate 21,502,891 downwards.
ATATCTCATAATTGATTTCTCTACGTAAAACACTACAAATCCAAACTCATAATAATATATAAATATATATATATAACGAACTCGTTAGGATATACATCCTTGTTTTTATTATGGATTTGTAGTGTTTTACGTAGAGAAATCAATTATGAGATAAACTTCTCAAGCACAGAACGTAGAATGAAATTGGCAGTATCGTAGTTGAAATTCCTCTTCCTAGAATGCGCTGAAAATTTTAACATTTATATTGGTAAATTCTATTGTACAAGTAAAATTACGATACAAATATACATGCACAATTCAGTCCGAAATCAAGCGTACATATAAATAAGTAAGCCGGGGGGCCGCAGCGCATGCCCGACTCCGCGATCGGGCCGGCGTAGTAAATTTCCTACTCCTCCTACAGTTTTTCATCTTTCGGGCTGAAAAAGTAGCTTTTTTGCTACTTCCTGAGATGATATTAAAAATCGAAAACCAAAAAAAGATTTTGAACACAATGGAAGAAAATTTTTTGAATTTTTTTTGATTGCGCTATCACATTTTTCATCCAAATTTAAGTCTAAAAAAAAGTTTTTCTTTCCGATCCTTTAAATATCACTAGGCTGAAATTTCCCCGGTCCCTCCCCTTAAACTGCCAAAAGAAATTGAAACTTGTAAATATCATTTTTTTACTCCTGTTTAATAAAACCTTGATTATCTCAGAATTAAGAATTCGAATATTTTTCAGATTCAAAGTGGGATTGGCAACGAAGCTTTAGACGGATTAACTTGAATTTATGTATATTGTTTCCTAATTGTGTAAGCAAGAAAAATACGTAAGCTCCGTAAAAATTACAAAAGTTTTCAAGGTCAAATCTACAATTATTTGTACAACTGTTTGGTCTAACAGGTAAAGTTTCTTTATTTTGAGTTTAAAAAGAAAATCCGTACGTATTTTTCTTCATTTTGTACCTCCGAACATATATACCTTAGGACTTTTCACCAAAATCAGTATTACATTGCCAATTACATTTTAAAAATGGCTAATTTTTAAGTCATTTATAAGCAATTTTTGGATTTTCTCAAGCATAAGCGGTATTTTTAGTCCAATAGCGTCACATTTTACTACATTTTACATACCTCATCTAATAGAAAGAAAAAATTAAAGGTACGTTGGTAATATAAAGAAAGTAGATTTGCGGGTAAACGGCCCCCTTAATTCGCTTATAAAGAAAGATATTAACGCAGTCTGTAAGCGTCAAATATTTCAGCAACGAGACAAACCCCGTCTAAGGTTCATACTTCAACGACTGATTATATAATCCTACAGCTATTTAACGATCATCTTGTCCAACGGGAGAACAGTTTGAAATTGAAATTGAATCCATTGAAATAGTTAAATCGAGTATTAAATTACGTCCCTCATAAACGTGCGTAAGCCCTAACTCATTCCATATAATTTCGTGTCTTATCATTTTCTCTTTCAAGTGTCCGAGTCAACCGCGATGATCGACTGAAACTTAAGTACTGCATATAATCGCTTGACAGTATTCTAGGAAAGATGTCCACTTGAAAATGGACGAGACGCAAGTGAAATTCGAACTCGACAGATGTATAGTCAAATATAACCGTACCGAGGACAAATACGAGTATTCTCCGGTCGGCGAACGAAACGGCTCCGCGCGCCTAATGTAAAAATCAACAATGGACCGAAGCGCTGCACGCAGAACAAACGGAAACGTTGATAATTATCGGTCGTCGTCGGTATGCGCACATTAAAAAACACTTGAGTCTGCGCGCGGGGGCTGCGTCGGCCCGATGAAGATATTAATATTCGCTTTTTTCGCCCAACTAGCGAAACGATAATCCGGAATTTATTGCCCCTCGCCGTACGGACGCGCGTGAGAGAACGCGATAAAATGGAAAAGCCCGGTGGTGGTAAGTACTCTGTACTATTTATACGCATGAATATTGCTCTTGTTTCGACGTTTCTATTTGGAGAGGATTTATTTTTATGGGGTATATAATACAGTGCGGAATAATTTAGCTTATACTCTGTTTGAGATAAATATTAATCAATTGATTCGCCTACTGAATTCGATTAAGTTTTGAGGGGTCCAGCCTAAGTTTGATGCAATTAATCAATATAAATCGTTTCAACACAACTAACAACTTATTATTTCAATTATTAAAGAATTAAATTCTTTTAGATAAAACAGATCAATCAATAATAAGATGTTGCATAAAAATAATAAGTTGATTTTTACGTGAAATAGGAAGAATAACAAAAAATAATTAGGTTGTATTTTTTCTTGTGTCATAAAAATGATAAACTTGAAAATTACAAACGCTTAACGTTATTCTTCCTATTTCACGTAAAAATCAATTTATTATTTTTATGCAACATCTTATTATAGAGATAAATACCCTTAAAAGCATTAAAAATTGAAAAATTTGAACTTTTGCTTCACTTTTTGAAATTTTGCTCGTTTATTCCTAGGATAATAATTTCAAGATATCTTAAAAGTTCACGTCGATGCATGCAGAATTGTACTTTCAATCGTATGTTCGATAATCTTTATTGCGATAACTTAAGTTTACTCGAAGAGAATAATAGAGTTCACTTCTTTCAAATATCACCACAACGAGTAATAAAAAATCCTTCAAACAAATTAAATATAATTTCGTTTTTTATATATAAATAGATTATGGTCTAACTAAAGGAGACATAAACCCATGCTTCAATGACGTTAAAAATGATTTTCTTTAGATTTCTAAAACAGATAATTTCAGCTGTTTGACTTCGAATGAAATATGTGTGTCGACCTAAACAGCTTTACAAGTAATGATTCGCTATATTGTACCTATTTTTTATTTTTTATTTTATTACATAAATATTATATTTTATGTACTAATATAAGATATACTAGTGTTCCAAAATATTTTATTATATACCGATGACTGGTTCTTAATTATAAATTAAACAATTTAAAACTATTTTACCAAATGTATATCAAGCACCGTTCATATAACCCATATAAACTAATTACAACTGTTAATTACGGCAATCTAGAAATATGATATAAAAATCTAAACGAGTTGCGTAAGACTGACGTCATTGGTATACGCCCATTATAAACTTACGCCCTCAAAACAATTTGCATTCAAATTTAAACCATAAAGTATATCTATACATGTGCACCAAACATTGGGTGTACTAATCACACCTTTTAGGAAGCAGCTGCGCGTATGTAGCAACCTGCAAATTCCCCGTGCTCATAATTTGTTCGAGATACTAATGTTGAAAGTCCTTCGAATGAAACCACTTGATTATTTAACATTATTAAACATAATTATTATCGGGAATTCTGTACAAAATTAAAAACCTACTAGTAAAAAGCAAAAGAAGATCTTTTCGTGCATAAAGAATACATTTTTAAAACAATCTTTCCTTTTCTGTGCATTACCTACTATCCTTTTATATGCTGCTTAAAAGTAACTTTATAGTAAAATCTGCTGAGCTTTGATGAGGACAGTAAACTATATATATATTTATGTGCGATAACTTAGTCTTCTTTATGCTTATTTATATTTCATATTTTCTGTTTTTTTTATGTACAGCCTATATGATCGTTTGCATGCCAGTGCAGTAGAGAAATTAGATAATGATGTCGATGAAGATATATTTAAAACAAATTTATATTCTCATTAAGTTTTCATTTAGTAATAAAAACATAATATGTATATATGTTTAACTTTCTCTCTGGGAAATGTGTGTATTAAAATTTTACTTCTTAAAAAAATAGGAGTTTTCTTATCTATCTTTTATTTCATTATTATATTATTATAGTGGGTTTACTAATAAGATTTTTAATTATTTTTATTTGCACATGATATTTTTGTCTTTTTTCATCATCTGTCTTCGACTATGATGATGACAACAAACAAGGCTAAAAATACATTTAAAACACTGAAAAATACATTCAAACAAATACAAACATAGACACTGACTGTTTTTCTTGAATTTAACAATAGGATGAAAGCTGCTTAATACAATAGAAATGATAACTATTAGTTTTTCTATTGTAGCAAAGGTTTGAATAATTTAAAACTTTTGCTTAACTTTTTTCTATCTTTATATATTATAATAACTTTTATATTTAGGAGTTAAAAAATATCTAAAGGATAAGAACCGAGTTTTATAAACATTTGTGTATGTGTCTGACATGTACGGGACATTACTACTTGAAACTACGCTTTTTATACATAGTACAACTTTGGCTACATATTTCATCTACTTTACCACGTAAGGTAACATATAAATAATTTAGATTATAAAATATTTTGTGAAACTTATCATGAACATATTATGCAATTAAAAAATAACAGTATAGCAATTGTAGAAGATTGATACATTTTTGCTAAGCATATATATCATATAATTATTATAGTTTATTGAACTCAAATACTTATTTTAAATTCTTCATATATACTTCAATTTTATTTTAATAAGACCATCTATTAAAGATTGTAAACAAAAACGTAATCATCCGTGTAGATACGAGTGCAACGAATTAGAAATAATCTTAGTCTATGTATTTCTCTCTCTCTCTCTCTCTCTCTCTCTCTCTCTCTCTCTCTCTCTTCTCCCATTTAAAAATGACCTCACGCACTCCTTATATAACCTGTTTTCGTCGTTGCTATTCAATGACGCACGGTACAATAGCTGTCCTTCCGAGCATCCTCCATTTCGTTTAGCTTTATTTCCACATAGAATAAACAGTTATACCATCCTGCATCTGCGGAAGCCCAAAAAAATTATCCCGTCACATTGCATCAATATCAACACAAGGCTACACCCGCGCATTCGAGACTCTTACGTGTGCATACAGCGTCTCCTTCATTCAGGTACAGCGATGTGCGGCCTTTTTTCCGCGGCCCTATAGTACACTTCCGCACTCGTTTCATACTCGCACGTGAGGCTCGCGCGCGTCTCCTCGAAATCGATAATATTGTAGTCACACATGTGGCGACAACAACGGCGATGCGTATGTAAACAGGTGTACGCGCAATTATGGCATTCCGCGATATCAGTTCCGATTGTCCACAACCCGACAATCGCTTAATATTATTTGTTTTCGATGAAGGAATATCATCTGAGACTTTCAGATGATAGATACGGTTTTCCTTTTTTTTTGTTACGAGTATGTATTTATAATGTGCTTATGGAAAAAATATTTCGCAATTTTGTGACGATAAACCACTTTACTGACGCCCACACATCGATGGCCCTTATGAATACTAGTACGTTTTCGCCATTCCCCCACGAAGACTAGTACATTTCGCAAATTTCCCACGAAGACTAGCACTTTTCAGGATTTTTCCACGAAGACTAGCACATTTGAAAATTTGTCACGAAGACTAACACATTTGGCGATTTTCTATGCCGCCGAATTCTTTCAGGCTACTTTTATTTACGTATTCTATACAAAAAGTGTTAGTTTTCATGACAGAATTGCGAAATGTGTTAGTCTTCGTGGGAGAACAGCGAATTGTGCTAGTCTTCGTGGCCAATTTCGAAATATGCTACTCTTCGTGGCAAATGCTGAAATGTGCTACTCTTCCTGGAAATTTGAAATGTGTTAGTCTTCGTAAGGGCCGTCGAGTCATCAACTCGCAAGCAGGAAAATGGAAGCGAAAATTACATTTCAAGTGGAAATATTCAAAGACGATTAACAAAATTTATACTTCGAGAAAGAAATTTCATCATTAGAATTACGTGCCAACTATCTTTGTAGTTGTCATTTTTAAAGAGTTTTTGTACAATTTTCTTAAGTTATGAGATTTTTTATACTGCATTTGCTGTAAACGATCTTTTTTAACAATACTTGGTCATCATCAATTCTTGGTCAGCTGGAGAAATAGAAAAATTCTGGTTATTGAATTCCATCGTATCCATGACTTTATCGACGTATATTCTCCGGAAAACTAAATAACATCGTGCGTTCGATGTTATACGATTTATTTTGCCGAGATTGTATCTTATCCTTTATATACTTTATATACTTTAACGAAATAGATATATTGCCTCTGTTAAATAAGTTATTGTAACCCCATTATTTTTCGAGTACATGTTTGATGTTATTTAATTTTCTCGGGATTTTTCCCCCAATAAAGTCGTAAATGTCTTTTTTCCATGCGAATCCTAGAGTTTATAAAATTTTTATATAGGTTCTAGTTAAATTTTGAGTATTAGATTGACAACAACTAGTAACAAATTGTACATGTATTATTTTTAATAAAATCTATTTAAAATGTAAATTTATATAAACTGTCTTCATTTTGTTAAACATATCGTATAAGTAATCGTTTCTTTACCTGTAGGATTTACAGGTTAATTACTGTATAATATATTTTAAATCGTGAGCTCGTGCATGTTCCTAATTTATCGTAAATAATGTACATTATTAAAATTTAAACAGTAGGCAGTTAATAAAAACGTGTATGTATACAGTGTCTGGGCTGAAAATGAAATCTACATACTAAAGCTATTTACTATATCATATTTACTTGATAATCCAAGATTATGTAAACCATTTCATGCAGTCCGCCGAATTCTCGGTATGCAATAAAAATACCTCTAATTCAAAATTCATTGTCTTCTGTTTATTTAGAAATGTAGTTTACATAACCTTCGCATGTCATTCAAACAAGTACACTCGAGGGAACAAACATCTGATTGAATTTGTTAGAATTTCTTTGAACTTCATTGAAGAATTTCAAAAAAATTCAAACAAATTCGATCAAATGTTTGTTCCGTCGAGTGTACCTGACACCTGTCTAAGTTCTCGGTGTACGATGAATTAATTAAAAGAAGCATGTGTACACTGTTAGTAGAAACCGACGAATAGCCAGATGAATGATAATTAAAAACATGCGTATTATTATTAATATTTTCTTGAAAAATATATTTATAAGTTTCTTCAGGATAACCAATTTAAGCGTCTTCGTGCTAATAATGAAATATCAAGTACTGTAAATAAAAGACATAGTCACCAAAGTTAAGCGATCGACAGCAAAAAGGCCATATACATTTAATTTTCCTCCTTATCGTTAATCACAGCTATCGCACAATTCCGCGTATCGACCAGTTGCGCTGCTATCTGGCAATTTTTCTCGCGATCGAACCGCGCACCGCGACTATATATTTATATATATATACGTCGTACGTACAACAATACGATACCGAGTAAACCACGCGCAATTCGCGCGAGAGTTTTTTGCTCGCGCGCTCGCGATCCGTCATACAAAACGCGGGGGCGAAACGCCAACGTACGTATATTCGCGCCAGCCAGCCAGCCGGAAAAAGTAAAAGTCAGCGCAGCGCGACCTTAATATAACGAAGCGCGCGAAAAGCTCCGATCGTTCGCGCGGCGTATTGACTATCTGCAAACTTTGCGTTGCTCGCTATACGTTATATTGGCGACGCCTTGCGCGATAACAACAATTCGAGCGCAGCTCACCTATACATTCGCGCCATCTCGTATAATACACGAGGCAGCGTGACAATGTGCTCTTTTCATATATGCGATCTGTGTTCGCGGTGCGACGAACCGTATAATCACTGCACCTAAACGGCAAAAGTCTACTATACCGACTCGTAGCTACGTTTTGTTGAATCGCGCGCTCATCTCTGTGCTTCATTAAAAGCTACCTGCCGATTATGTGAGCTGTTGTGAATTGACATTCACGAATGCCTTTAGAATTATTACAATAGGGGAGACCGCTACTTCGTAAACTTTCTATTTCAAACTTTTTAGTTCTTTATTGGTGGTTACCATGCTTAAGTTTTTAGCTATAACTAAAATAGAATATTCTGAGTCTGTATGTTTGCAAATATTATTGTTTTATTTGAATTATTTACATAAACTTTTTTTACGAAGTTGACCCAACCTTGGGATAACTTCGTAAATTACTTGTATTAAAATAGGGTAACTGGAATAAATCATCTTTTATTCATAGGGATGTCGGCAGCAGTATGATGTTCCGAACTTACCAGCATTTTCGTATTTTCCACAAAAAGAAAACAAAAAGTGGAGTTGAAATAATGAAAAATACGATGCAGGATTCTGCATTTGGCTCCGACATCCCCCTAAGGCGATTCTATAGTACAATTTGACTTAAAACTTGATTTCTGTTTTCATTTTCTGATACTTTGTACATTTTTAGAACAGAAAATGATTTTGTATTGGCAATATTGGCCATAGAAATCATTTTAATGAACGTAATAGTTATTTATACGTATTTTTCCTTCGGCCTTTATTGCACAAAATCCAGCATGTTCCTTCATTAACCGAATCCAAACCCGTGCCAGAACTACTCTATACTATGCAGTCAAACTTCAGAAAACATATAAATTATTGAAAAAAAGGAGAAAAATTGTTTTAAAATCATCAGAAACTCATTTCTTTTTATACAAATAAGCGATTTTCTCCATTTATAGTATAAGATTACAATGGATCAATCTGAAAATATAAGGATATCGTATCCAGCTTATTCGCATTACAACCATGAAGTCCGATTTTTCAACATAAATTTATTAAGAAAGTGTTGCCCACGAATAGTTTAAAATGTGTTTTTTTAGGTTATTTTTACAATGAATATTCAATATAATTTTATTTTTCTTTATAATTGTGTTTTTAACAATTTGGAGTTCACAGTTCTGTGTGGTACAGGTGTTAGATATTACATAATTTTTTGCTACTTCAAAGAGAAAACTTTGTGATAATATAAGGAATCAAAATGCACTATTTTTAGAAAATGTCCATATGGATGCGTGTGTGTGCATGCGTACGTGCGTGTATGCATGCGTGCGTGCGTTTGTTCGTGCGTACGTGCGCGTGTGTGTGAGCATGTGTGCGCGTATGTGTGTATGCATGCATATCTCAAGTAATCAACGGTTACATTTAATGCTTCAGGGCTCAAATTGTTTGTTTTCTTTAAACGAAGGGGGGCGAAATAATAATTTTTATAGTCTTTTGAATTTATTTTTCGTTTCTTAGCGGGTTTCGATTTTTAGCTTTTTATATTTCGTTTTTTGGTAAAAAATGCATTTGAAAGGAAATAAAATTACCTATCTTTTGCCACCCGAAATTTCGGATAAGGTCTTTCCGTTGTTCTGTTATACATGGAAACGTCATTTTTTGTTTGATCGGTGATTTCTCTGAAATATATGATGGAAATTTCTTAAAAAAAAATTGAGTTTATTAGGACTATGGAGAAGATTATTATGTAAAATTTTTGAGACATTTTATTTTTCTGTGATTTAGAGAGAGATCATTTTATAATAAAAGTCGATTTTACGGCATTATTCCTACTGTTTACAAAAAGGTATCTTTTTCCTATCTGTCATGTGAATTATTTGCTCAGATCATGAGAACTTTTATTTTTCGAGATATTCGAGGATATGTATATTTTTTAAATTCTTTTGATTGCTTATTTCTTGGGTATTTCACGGTACTTTTTAACCCATGAATGCTTATTTTTTTCGTTTTTTGATCAAGAATTTAAATCAAAAGAATTTTCAAGATTCATCAAATCGTTTCTGTTTTATAACGTTTTTTCATTTTTTTATATTTTCTATTTAAAAAATTTTTTGATCGTAGATTTGTTGCGTATTACGCAGTAATGTTTAATCAAATAAAGCTCATTTGATACATTTTTTTATGAAGATTTGAAATGAAGAAATTTTTTTAAGATTTATTGATTCGTTTTTGTTGTATAACTTATATTTTTATGATATTCATCTTTTTTTTTCAAAAAATATTTAATATCGTTTTTCTTGAGTATTATGGGGTAATTCTTGACCATTCTAAGATCATTGTTTACGTTTTTTGATGAAGATTTAAAATGAAGAAGAATTTTTATGATTTATCTAAGGACTCGTCGATTCATTTTTTTATTATCTTTTTTTACTTTGATGATATTCGTTTTTTCTTTCAAAAAAGTTTTAACAGTTTTTTCTTGATTATGCGGTATTTGTTGGCCACTTAAAGCTCTATTTTTATTTTTAGATGAAGATTTTAAATAAAAAAAATTTAAGATTGATCGATTTGTTTTTGTTTTATACCGTTTTATTATTTGTATGATATTTTTGTAATAAATGAATCCGTTGTTGATAAATTCGATCAAAATTACGAAAAAGAATTATTTTTAAACGTAGAATGCATTTACTATATTCGTAAATAAAATTTAATCAACAATTATAGTATTGCAAAATTTATTATTGTCAATTAGAAAAAAATGTAGCTTTATATGCAAAACTTTTTAAGTTGCTTTTTAAATGCTATATTTCGGCATAGAATTATTTATAGTTGAAATAGAGATGCCTTTTTTAAAGAAAATTTTTTACTTCTTCAAATATACTTTTATACATATAGAAAGTTTGGATTAGTTTAAATAAATCCTTCCTATGTAAGAAAAAACCCAGGAAATCACCCTTTTTTGTTATCTATATGCGATTCCCCCCTTATGTATTTATAAAACCTCATGTGAAAAAAATTATTTTTAGAGTATAACAGTGGCTTGTCCTTGACTATACCCAAGTATGATTACCGAAAATTGAATTAAATCACTCCACTAACCGTCGCATCGCATCGCGCATGCGCGTTGAGTAAAGGTAGCGACGCGCGCTACACACACTAATGCATATTTTTTGAAACGCGCTATGTGATTGGCTGATCGGCCTTGAGGGTCTTTGCACGCTAAAAGACTACGGACATAGACATAAGAATTAACATTGATTGCTATAGCTATATATACGAGAAATAAGAGAAATAAGTTCTTATTTTTCTTACTTCTCGTATGTATACTAATCAATGTTATTCTTATGTCTATATCCGTATTCTTTTAGCGTACAAAGGCCCTGATACTCACAACGATGCAGTTTCGGACGTTGTTCATGTTAAAGGGTTAAGCTATTATTTTGTTATTATTTCACAAAAATAACTTTAAATTCATTGTTAGATATATCAATCGAAAATAAATTACGCCTACTTTGTGAAAACGTGCATATTTTTTACAAGTTCAGCATGTACAATAACAAAAGAATTTTTCTTTTTTTTATATATTTTTCAAAATTAATATTTTAACTAAAAAATAAATTTAGTATTATCCATTCTGCTCCAATATTTAATCAGTTCTAACTTGAAATGTATGTAATATGCCTGCGAAATTTGGTTTCATACATACATACACAGTATTTTGAGAAAATTGTGATTTGCCATAAATAGTACGAAACAATAAATTTTGAATATTATTTTATTCGTATTTGATCGTTAACCTACATTAAAACTTTTCAGATTTAATGTGAATATAATTATTTATAATAATATTAATAGGAGCAAGCATGTTACGTCATCGGTTGCACACCCCTTTCTGCGCATTGCAACCATTTATTAATTATAAGAGTTTTTTTCTACGAGATAGTATAAAAACATAATGTTTCTAAAATGTCAAGTAAAGGACAACTTGTTTTCTGAACTTTGTTTATCTTTAGTAACTAATTGCAAGCTTCGAAAATAATGCCACCTTTACACTTATACATTATAAGAATTTTTCGTAACAGTAGGCGTAACATACGCAGTTTTGCTTGTGATTTGAGAACATAAAGTAGTACTTTTCTACATACTTCGTTTTAAGTTAAAAATCATGCGTACTCGCTAGTGTGATCGTGCGATACTCATAGCCATCTTCTGCCGGTCCTCGTGTACGGCGATCACGACTAGTACAAACGCAAGATTTTTATTCTTTTGCAAAGTTTGCACACATGAGTTACCTTAAGCGTAAAATACAAAGAAAGTAAGATGTCTACTTTACGCCTAATATTACCAAAAACCAGAGTTGGGCAGTAACTAGTTGTAAAGGAAGAAGTTAAGTTGAAACGTTAAAAAGTTAGTATCTTCTGACTTAACTTAGTTGTTCAACCACTTAACTTCTAACTTAACTAATTAATTATTTTATGAGCATTTTGTAACTTTTGAACTTATTTTATAAGTTAGATGTACATAAAAGCTACGTCCAATAAAAATTGTAAATTTTCGAAAGCACAATGAAGTATACCTAAGCTTTAAATAATCCTAAAACAGCAACATATGAAAAAATAGGAAGACGTTATTCTGCATATGTTTTTAATCAATTAAGGGGACTCATCAGACTTACATTATACACGCTGATAAATATATCAAAAAAATTGATCTTCTCGAAAAACACGCGTCTAAATCAAATTTCCTTTTCATGAATAAACATAGAGGAACATTTAAATCGTTATCAGAATCGAAAATGAACAAATATACAAAATTATTTCATTAAAATTGTACACAATACAATAGATTCAGTTAGTTGATTAGTTTACATTTCAAATTTCTAATATACTCACTGCTGGAAACATTAAAAATTATTTTTATAAATGTATAACAGCAGTTTAATTATAAAAGAATGAGCTTTGAAATTTTTAACTTAATAAAACATTATTTAAGTGATCTTTTAATAAATAAACTTCCAAAAAGGGCAAAAAATTTATATTTAAATCACAAATTTTATACTTATACTTCATTGTAACAAGTGAAAACATGTATTTATTTTCAATTAAGGAGGGTCTTTCGCTAGATATAGGGCATAAAACAAAAAATCGTATGACAGTTTATAAACGTCCTATGATAAAACTAATGAAATGTATTTAATAATAGTCCATAATTACATGAAAAAAAAATGTTCCAAAAAATCGTGACGTCACAAGTGTATTTATTGTCAATTTAAATGATATTTAGTAAAACCCCATTTTTCTGTATTTCTTAACCAATTTTTAACCAAGAAAATCATTTCTCAGCATCTAATAGCATGTTTTTAAGCAATAGTGAATAAGTGTTATTATAAAAGCATGCTATTTTATAAAGTGTTAGTGCCTCATTGTGAATGGAAAAAAATCAACCAGATCGTTCACCGACATCAGTTAGTTTAACTCTATATTTTATTACGTCGTTACTGTTAATTTGAGTATAAGTAGGAAAATAGGGTGTTATAAAAAACTATAAAGTATACGGATTTTAAGGAATATGGCTTGGGAATCTACTAAGATATTGTTTTCTAAAGGTTTTCTGCGTTAACTTGTAGACGGTCACTAAGATCTCTCTTGGTGCAGTTACAAATACAGAATGGCACAACTTAGTTAAGAAAGAAGCTAAGATTTGAAAGTGAGAAGAAAATTCGTATTGATGTGACGAAATTTGTGTGTGTGTGTGTGTACAAGGTGGGGACGAGAAACCGTCCATTTAAAGACCCCCTTTGTTTTGCTCTTGGAGTCCTATTACAAACTCGAGATTTTATATTAGTGAAAAGTCAGGATCCGCCTCGTGTACGGAGCACGTGTTTACTATCAAGACATCGATAAGTTTATATTGCTGTAGCTATGTTTTATTTAAACACCTAAAATAATGTGCCTTAATATTTATAATTATTTAAAAATAAAAATCCAATCAATTCTTTAAAAGGAAAAATTTTAAAAAAGGGGTTTACACTGATGCATATACTTAGTGTCTAAAAATTGAAAAAAAATATATATGAAAATTTCACAAATTTACATTAACCTATTTTATAGTATGTTAACTAATATCCAGAATTCAGTTGAGCTGCTGATTACTGTTGATCTAGCGCTTTGAAGCCTACTAGATATGTGCAGTAACGTGTATCGTTGAAATAATACGAATTATAGCAATTTTTAATCTTTACAATATTGCATAAAGTAAGAAAAAATGGAAACATGAATTGTACACTATATAGTAGATGTAATTGTAGATCTAGCGCTTTGAAGCCTACTAGACACGAGTATTTAAAATCATATATTTAATTTGACATATTTTATATTATTTTAAACTACTATTCCGAATTCAGTTGAGCTGCTAGTTAGTGTTGAAGGTAGTTATTATTAGCTAGCGCTTTGAAGCCTACTAAGCATGTGCATAGCGTGTGAAGTTGAAATAATACGAATTAATGCAATTTCTAATCTTTACAGTAATGTATATGGTAACTAAAATGGAAAAATGAATTGTAAACTATATAGTATATAAACAATAATATATAGATCTAGCGCTTTGAAGTTTATTTTTACAAGTTAACGCAGAAAACCTTTAGAAAACAATGTCTTAGTAGATTCCCAAGCCATATTCCTTAAAATCCGTATACTTAATAGTTTTTTATAACACCATATTTTCCTACTTGTACTCAAATTAACAGTAACGACGTAATCAAATATAGAGTTAAACTAACATCATTTCTCAGCATCTAATAGCATGTTTTTAAGCAATAGTAAATAAGTGTAATATAAAAGCATGCTATTTTATAAAGTGTTAGTGCCTCATTGTGAGTGGGAAAAAAGCAACCTGATCGTTCACCGACACTCGATGGCTGAATACGTCCAACGGAATTTTCAACCGCGTTGTGTGGGATGCAGCGATCAGTCTAGATAAGTTACCTAGATTTAGGCTTATTATAGAATTAATTATTCTTTGACCTGAAGAAGGGTGTAAGAGACACTCGAAACGTTGTCAACATATTCATATAAATGAAAACAATTTCGTCTACAATTTGCTGTTAGAAGCAATCATTTAAAATTTAATATTAACATATTTCCTTAACTTCTATTAGTTGTATCATCAAAAGAGAATCAAGAATGAAGTTCGTCTACACGTTTTACAATTTTAAACTAATACAAAAACCGTTCCAATCCATTGGCACCTTCCGAAAACTAAATAAGCTGTTCCAACATGATATTATTTGTTTTAATAAATTACTAACAAAATAACCCTCGACCACTAGAGTTTCTAGCTACTCGTATTCTACTTATACAATAGAATTTTCTTTATTTTTCAATCGACTTTAATATAACGGGACTTATTTCCTTCTTCAAAGATTTATCTACAAATTCACCATTAAAGAATTATATATTAATTTCACTTTCAGGATAATAGACTAATTGATTATAAATTTTTACATAACTAGGTGTATCCATACGGATAAAAAGGAGTGGATACTAATGCAAATCATGTTAAACTTTACAAAAAATGATGTCATTTCTACGCGTATGTGATAACAAAAAAGAATTTGCCACCTCACCGCATAATTAAGCAGGCTGAGAGTAACGCATAACGACATCTCCGCATTGTCTAAATTAAGCCAATCAAGCTTACCACAGCATATGGGTGCGTATAAGAGTATGTGTGTAAGTATGTGTGCGCGCGCGTGTGTATACGGGTATGTGTGGGTGGGTGTGTGTGTTCGTGTGTGAATGTATGTGTGTGGGTATGAAGAGGAGAATACCCCAGTATGACTACCCATAGCTATTTTAGCTGTAACTGTTGTGTACCAAAGTGAAAATGAAAGTTTCAAAATGAAATTAGTTGTATGAATGGACCTTTTTGACGTAGTAAATGAGCTTTGGGTATTTATGTATGTAAAAGTGTATGTGTATGTGAGTGTCTGCGTGAGGGTCTGTGTGTGTGAGGGTATACTTTGAGGATATGTGTGTATGTATACGTGTGATTGTATAAATGTAATATACATTTATGTGTTTGTATATATTTGTGTTTGTATACATATTTATGCGTTTGTATATATTTGTGTTTGTATACATTTATGCGTTTGTATACATTTGTGTTTGTATACATTGACATTTATGTGTAAGTGCGTAAGTGGATGAGTGGGTTAGCATGTACGTATGTGATTATGTGCATGCGTGTGTGGGGGGGTTAAGCATTATAGGCATTTGTGTATATGTTGCGTGTATGATGAGTATGCCTGCGTATAAGCATAGGTGTGTATGTGCGTGAATTTGTATATCCTATGTATGTATACAATATGTATGAATGTCTACCTTTGTACGTATGTATGTATACATGTATGTATGTATGTATGCACATATGTATCTAGGTGTGTATGCACGTATGTATGTATGTATGTATGTTTGTATGTTTATATGTATGTACAGTTGAACCTCATGAGATTTTTGGCAAAAAATTTCACTCTGAATTACAATTGAAGAAGTTGTCAACGCTTATTAAAAACAGTTCATCAGTTTTAATTAATCGTAGTCATATAATAAGTGCTTCCGAAATTCAACGGTAGGCTAACAGAGACTTCCTTTCTGCGTTGATTGCCTTTTGCCTTGCAAAGCATTCGTATGACCATTTTACCAACCGATAAGCGTCAATGAAAGTTACAATTTTCGCATCGAAAATACAGTCTATGGCAAATGCTAGTATATATGTACCTTAAAGTATACGTAAAAAAGCTACAAGTTCATGTATTTACTATCTGATTTTTTTCGCTCGTATCACGCTGACAAAAATAGTTTCTTTACCTGTATACACTGCTAAGAAATCAGTGTTTTCAAAGCTATTAAGTGCACACGACCAGACAGGCAGTAGATTCGTTATGCTTTCTAGATCAAGCGGATTCTCAATTTTTCGCTAGTTATTATCTAACGATTATTTTGAAAACTTCCTTATTTAAATTAATTGCTACTTTTTAAAGGTTTTGCATAGATAAATGTGTTATTTATGCTAATACGCAAACTAAGTATTCATTTAACATTTCTTAAAACGTAAACAATACTAACAATTTGAAAACCTTAGAATTTAATAATGGAGGTATTCAGAAAATACGTAAATAATTTATGTCAAATATTAATAATTTTGCCCAAATATGTAAAATTTATCTCAGGTTTAATTTCTCGGGTATGGTATATAAATATTGTCAACCTTGTCATGCCTATTCATTGAATTAGAAAAAGTATTCACTCTTCACATATATAGTTTATTAGCTATTATAACAAAAATAAATATTTAATAATATTTATTTATTTATTTATTTATCATAGCCTCCTAATTCAAAATCAACTTGACTGAGCAAAACCGATTAAAATTAAAATTGTTTAAAAAGTTAACCGAGTCATTCTATCTTAAAAATAAATATTTTATCACTTGAATTTCATACGTACAGAATTAGCATATCAAGATCATTTAATAGACTTTCATACCAAAGGTGTATTGAGGTAGAATTGAAAAATGTAAAATACTCCTCAAATATGCTCAGGTCTCCTTCTCCCTCGTAATCCATCCTTTTCTTATCGAATATCGGTATCCTTTCTTCAATAAAATATGCTTACGGTTAAAATTGCAAAAGTATCACGAAAATTTTTAAAGAATTGAAAAAATATTAAAAGTTATACAATAAATAAAATTCTTTTTTGTTTATACAACTAATAAAAGAAATGTTTGAATTAATTAAATTCTTATATATTATATATTATTCTTATAATTATTATATTCAGATAAATTATATTGAATTAATATTATCTAAATATTTGCATGTTGATAGTACATACTATAGGATAATTGAGGAATAACTACCATATCATAATTTACCACTACTGCAGCTAGTCAATTACTCAAACTGTCCCGATAAATCCTACTAGCCAACCAAAGGGCTCAACATAAAAATTTGTATTCGACAATAAATCTTAATTTGCACTCTTATAAGCATCATGAAAGGTAAGTGATTTGAAAAAATGAATCGAAAATTCAAAGGCGCTTTTCGTTGCTGCATTTTTCATTCGAATTTGCAATATTCCTTTATAAGGTATGAAGTATTGCAAAGCCCATTATTAACATCGCTGCGCTGATGTTACAGCATCGTCTGTATCAACTTGTATACATTTTTCTTCTAAGAGAACCAATAAAAGTTCTAACAGAATTTACGTACTACGTAGATGATGTTTTGCGCATAAATTATGTGATGTAAGTGTGGTCTTACATTACAATCAGTTGAGCTGTATATCATATATATGTCTAATATTATAATAGTTGTGTAATCATAATGGTTGAATACAATATAAACATAGTATAATAATTAATTGTGTTGCACGTGTACGTTTTACAATATATTAAGATTTTCCATGAATTAATAAATCGCATTAATTACGATGATTAAAAGTCTAAAATAAAAGAAGGTTTAAAAAATATCTATAACATTCATGAAATTTGCGCTGAAGGGTACAGGATATTTATACTATAAGATACTTGAAAAACTATCTTTTCTAATTTGATTTCTATAGCGAGAAAATGTATTATAGTTCGGAATGTGCTATAATAAATAAAGAAAATTGTTTTAAAGTGATTTTATTAAATGTTATACTAAACAGTATAAACGCTGCGCATATCCATCGTAGGTAGAGGCCTACCTTTGCTTAAAAAAAAAACTTATTTTACCTTATTTTTTTTTATTGTAAACATCAATTAAGGGTTAATATACTAAAATACAAATCGAAATTATACATACACTTACCTTGGAATATATTTATTAATATGTTGCAAACAAAAATTTGCTTGTGTTTTAATTGCTCTGTAAGTTTATGCAAAGTACGCTTTATGAATATGCTCAAAAGCATGAATTTTTAAATAATTTAACATCTTTTTTTGGTTAAAGAATGCTTTATTTCTCATAAAAGTAATATTGCAAAAAATATATAATTCAAGTAAATTTAGGATTTGATTGGTGTGAAAAATTAACAAAAAAAATGTTGAACACTTACACTAAAGTGGTTGATACGTATATAGGATATTTTGAAAGTGATTTAGCTCTAAAACGACTTTCTAATTTCTAACGGGCTATTTCTAACGAGGATGAGGTGTTCAGCACAAGACGAAGACGAGTGCTAAAAGCATCACCCGAGCTTGAAAATGCCCTCCCCCTGTGTTACACACTGTATTTTTTAATGCTACTCATATGACAAAGATATTCTTGTATTACAAACAATATTTGCAAACGAAAACAAGTTATAAATGTTATAATAATACATATCTACGACTCAATGAAGGGCAAGCGAGTTTGGATTTTATCTAATTATAAGTATTTTTATAATTAGGTATAAATAATTATCCACTTCTCAGTCGGGAGAAATCAAACTTAGATTACACATTATAAACTTATTACAATTACGAAAAAATTGATTTTAAAAATTTTATTTATTTGATTAATCGAATGACGAATGAAATCAACAAAACTATTTGTATACTTTTGTACGTATTTTGGTAGAAAATTATCTAGTATTATCGAGACCCTAGATTATTTACCATGATAGATAGATCTACATAGTTTTAAATTATTTACCACCAGGGTAAAGTACGACTTTATGCCCAGTTTTCAATATTTAAAGTAGTACTTACTACATTAGATTTATATTTTGTCCCTTCTTTCTTATTTTATTTATATCGAAAACATCTAGATAAATATAAAAATCACGTTGTTAAAAGTGCTGAATTTTTTTTGCGGCATTGTTAAACATTTTTAAAAGAAACATAGGTCTACTCTTATTTAACGTGATGTTAAACCCCGTGTTACTGGTAAGTACGGGGATCCACTTTTTTCATTAATTTTTAAACTTTAAGAAAATATCTCTCTGAAAAGTTGTTCTTTTTGGTTGGAATAACAACTTTCCATAGAGATATTTACTCAAAATTGAAAATGAAATGAGAAAAGTGGATCCTCGCATTTGTCGGTGACAGGTGGCTTTAGCGACTTAATAAAAAACATAATGTTACGAATAATTTAAATATATCCATAGCATATCGGAAAGTTTTTAAGCCTTAAGGTGAATACGTAGACATCGGCGATTGTTACGAAGACTAACACATTTTAGATTTCTCATAAAATACTGGTCAGAGACGCAGTTTTTAGATTCTCCGACAAAAATTAGCACTTTCTTAGAGGTTTTAGAAAAATGTTAGTCTTTATCAAAAAATCTAAAAATTTCTAGTTTAGATAAGAGATTTCTGAAAAGAACTAGTAGTTTTTGAGAAACTGAAATATGCCAGATATTCGCAAGGAGCTACAATTTTGTCCCAGTATATTATTCGGTCAGACCTGTCTCAAAATACCACTGAAATGTTTTGTTATTCAATCTTCACCTGTCAGTGGAGTCCCAAAATATTCAACTCTTTATTTTACCAGGAAGTTTCAAAATTTTTTTCTACAAAATCTGAGGACAAACAGACAAATCGAGACAAGTACAAATAAGTACGACCGGCAAGATAAATAAAACCGATTGAAAATAGTATAAACTTATTATATAATAAACTCGTTTAATTTTACTTTGTTTTATAAAATAGTAGGCGTATTTTGACAATGAAGTAAGTTAAGTTTTAATTTTAGCCGAAAAATATTTTTTTTTTATAACTTTTGATGAAATAGTACAATCTCTCTTTCATATTCTAGTAGAATTAATTATGTGTAAATAGTTTTAAAAAGTACAAAGAAAAGTGTTAATATGTGAAATATAGTTTAATAAAGTATAATAACATTTTATTAAATGCACAATCATTATTCTATCCAAAATTTAGACAATTTTGTGCACGTTTTTGCACTTTATTAATTACCAGTTTTACTTTTTTTTTCAGAAAAATATTTCACTAGTGATGTGTTAGATACTGTCAATATAAATATTAAATTATAAGTAATCGAAATTATACGTTACAAACTGAATGTTTTATATATTAATTAATGTTTCAGCGACCATAGATAAAAAAGTTTCATTTTTTATTCAGATCAATTTTTCAAGTTTTACTATATTCTTCCAACAAATCTCTTCGAATCAATTGAAAAAATGGGATTTTTGATACTATAGTCAGGTTTATATTAACAGGTTGAGCGCTAAGCATGAAATTAGGTGACTTGCTTCAAGGGTGAAGGGCAAAATTAGGATAATTTTGAAAATAATAAAAAATGTATATTGTATACGATATTTTGCATACTTCAGCATTTTTACAACGCATTTGTCTTTTATCTTCTCTATATTATTTAAAATTATTTCGCCGCCACCAACGCCGTGTATAAGAATCGAGGCTCTTCCTAATATTTCCATTTTTTTACGTTATTTTGGCCTATTATTTGGATTTTCCGTGATTTTTACGTAATTTATGCGCTATTTTACGTTATTTTACGTTATTTTACGTTGTTTCACGTTAATCTACGTTTCTTTCATCTAGCAATCAGAACTTTCTCCATCTCTGTTTTTCTAC
Organism: Gastracanthus pulcherrimus; assembly: GCA_949152435.1. Taxonomy (NCBI): domain Eukaryota; kingdom Metazoa; phylum Arthropoda; class Insecta; order Hymenoptera; family Pteromalidae; genus Gastracanthus; species Gastracanthus pulcherrimus. Next base: position 21,481,787 of record OX424576.1, on the reverse strand, counting down.
GTGATTTTAGCCTAATTTTTGGAATCTTTCGTAACTTTTACGTGATTTATGCGCTATTTTACGTCATTTTATGTTATTTTATGTTATACTACGTTATTTTACACGTACATCTAAGAATCGCAGCTTCTCCATATCTCCATTTTTCTACGTTATTTTGGCCTACTTTTCGAAATTTTTCGTTAATTTTACATTACTTATGAGCTCATTAACGTGATTTCATGATAATTTATGTTATTCTACGTTCTCTTACATCTAAGAATAGGAACTTCTTCATATCTCCCTTTTTCTACGTTATTTTGGCGTACTTTTCGAAATTGTTACTATTATATTTCGTTATATTAAGCCTAATAATTCAGACCTTCTCTATATCTCCGTTTTTCTACATTATGATGGGCATTTTTGGAATTTTTTGTTATATTATCGTTATTTATTTGAGATTAAACGATATTCAAGTTATTTTATGTTATCTTGCGTTATTTTATAATATTTTATAATATTTTATGTTATTTATACGTCACTTTCCGTTACTTTATGGTTATTTTAAAGGGAACTTGCTTTAATATTTGCCAAATGTTATATATATTAAGGTTCTAACAACAAATCATTAGTTTAAAATATTATTAGATTGCTGTCGCAAGTTGCAGCTGATTGAAAGTGAATTACAGTATCCTTAAATCAGACTATTATTGTGAAAGTAAATTTGTTAATAATCGTTCATTTTTAATCACTTATAAATTTTACGTTAATTTATAACTTTTGGATTATAATACCTAGGAAAACAAGATTATTTTTCCCGACATCCTTCAGTAATTGCTGTTTATTCATAAATTGCCTAATTGTTTGTTATTTGTATGTTATCCTTATTATTTTGTGATATGTAACGTTATAAGCATTTATGTAAAGTATGGATGGTGTATATTGTTGGCTGTATAGGTATTAGTTATTGTATTATATTATAAAATTATTTTTAACGTTGATTTGAACATAAGATTTTTCATTATTTCATTAATTCTGGTATTTTATGATTTCGATAATTATGAAAATATATGTATTATGTAAAAAGGCGGGGGTTGGCGCGCGAAGCACGCAGGGGGCCGAGCCCCCCTAGTATATTTTAATGTTTACAAAAAAGTAGCATTATATATCAGCAGGAATATTGTTAGTTAATTCCAGCTCCATTCTGACAATTGTTATTAAATATTTCATGAACCATATATGGCCATGTAGCCCCAGAGGAAAGAAATTCATGGTTATATACGGGCCATGTAGTGCCAAACCTGTAAAACAAATTATTTAACGGATAAACAAATAGCTGTTAAATTAGAAGATAATACATGTTAGAAAAAAAAATTACAAATAAAATTTAACAGGGTTAAATTAAAAATGTAAAAATTTGATTCTCATGCTTGAATAACATGCAATGCCCGATTCGCGCATGCTTGCGTAAGAAACACTTTTCTTCTCGCACGGTGTGTATGCAACTTTGTTTTTATCTTGTTTTATACATTATAGCAATATTTGTGCTAGTATCTCGTCATAGAACTTCTCAGACTCGTTTCAAAAAATAGTATTTGTAACACGTGTGCTCAGGTTATTTTCAAAAATCACCTGATTCATGCACTGGTTATACAATGTACTATTTTATCACATATGCTCAAATCGATATTATATATATTAAAGACTAATATTATATATATTTTTTTTTTTTAACGTCGCCATGTTTGTGCTCCCATGTGGTGCTAATTGACGACGGGGGTCTGCGGTGTGTTTGTAAACAAAGCACATGTAATTTTTACAGTGGTGCTTGTATCAATCGGCAGAGACTAGGATTCGAACCCGGGTCACCAGCGTGGGAATCCGACACTCTACCGACTGAGCCGCCGCAGGCCCCTTAATATTATATATATGGAAGGCTATTAAAAAATTAAATCAGAATATGGTTGTTGGTAATGTATTTATTGTTCATTAAAATTAAATTCAAAGCAATTTTTTATTAACTTAAAATATTATAACACAGTAATTCAAATCACATTTTATTTGATCACACGTCAATAATAAACATCGTTTAAAAGTAACAAATTTGGTTTATTAAGAAATTGAAGATAATTGAAAATCGAAAATGTTATTAACAAATCCTATTTTAATAATTTATGTTTTTAGTTATATCATTAAAACATTACCGTTGTTTCAGATAATATAATTATCTTTTTTATTTTAGTTTCTTTATGTGCTGTATTTGTATAGTCAGTCGACTGAAGAATAATACTGCAAGTCTAAGACATAGGCGAAGCACAGCATCGAAAAAGGACTAGCGAACGCAACAAAACTTAGTTATCTTAATCATACATAATTTTAATTACGTATGAGTGATGACTTACAATTACGCACACAACGAAACATCTTGGAACTGCTGATCTTACTTATTATTTAATACATCTATCCACAGGATTTGTTTATATTCCTACACCAGAAATTCTGATGTTGATTCACTCGACATTCCTGAAAACAGAATAAAAGCCTGTTAGTCATGTTATATATATATTATTTTTGGCAATCAAAAATAACTTTACTTGAATATATTTCTTTGAATACATTTCTTTGTACCAAACTTCTTTATATCAAATTTCTTCTTTTCTTAGAAATTTCTCATCAAAATCAATAATTTTTATTTAAATTAGCTCTGATGCAGATGAACTTCAATCTGATTTGAATAATTTTGTTCAATGGTGTCATATAAATAGACAGTTCTTACATATAAGTAAATGTAACGTTTTAACTATACATAATAGGTCCACTTTTGTTGAGCACGAATACAGAATTGGTTCTACTCTTCTTGAACGTGTATATCAAATAAAGGATCTGGGTGTTATTTATCATGAAAATTTTACTTTCTTAAATAATCTATATTATACTAAAAATAAAGCTTTCAAAACGTTGTTTTTAATTAGCAGATCTACCATGTATTTTAAGTACCCTTATTCTTTTCGCAAGTTATATATTTCTATTGTACGACCAATTTTGTGCTATGCTTGGGCAATCTGGACACCAAATTACTCTACTTACATTACCGAACTTGAAAAAGTACAACATATGTTTTTAACAGCGTATAGGGCTAAGTGTCATATGGACAAATTTTCGCATGACTATTCTGAAGTGTAAGCAAAGAAATTTAATGTGCCTTCTATTAACTCTTTTCATGAATATCAGGATTCACTTATACTTTTTAAACTCATTAGAGGTTACATTGATTCTTCTTTTCTAATTGAGAGACTTGATTTTCATGTTCCTACTCTCTTCCTGCGTTCTGATCGATCAATTTTTTAAGTAAAAATTTTAAATAGAAATCTAAATCAAAAATCTTGTATCTCTAAACTTTCACTTATTGTTAATGAAGAAGCGGATTCGGCCGACTTTAACCACTTTTCGATATCTAGTTTTAAAAGTATAGCTAGAAATAAATTTTTATCTTTTTGTTAAACCTTTTCTTTCCTTTCTATAGTATTCACTAATTTCATATATATATTTTTTCCCTTTTTTGTATGAGATCTATATATATAAAGATTGATAAATGCAGCGGCTATGTATTATTACACCAAAAATATGTAAAAATGTATTGTATTAAAAAAAAGGGGAAGTTTCCCCGTCAAATAAATAAATAAATAAATTATAATACAAATAATTCCTTGTAACTAAGACTAAAAATTACTAGTTACTCATTTTTATGATAGAAAAATTGAAAATGCTTCCTTTAATAAAGATCTTCATACGAATCAGAATCACTATATACGTCGCAAGTTCGTTCAACTGTAAATGTTGGTTCTACGTACACAATGCGTAAAGTATTCGTGAAGCCAGAGCCCTGCTTCCAGCCAGTAACAATTACAACGGAATCTCCACTTCGCACAAAACCACGACCTTTGCCAAAGTTCAGACCAAACTGCACACGGTTATCAACATCCTTCACCCAGTCAGATGCTGGCGTCTCTGTAACAATAATTAAAATAAGAAACTTAGAATCTCAAAACAAATATTGTAAATAAGAACATATTAATTAAATGCTAATGTAACTGAGAGTGAAATTATAAAATTACAAAAATGCCCTTTTTACACCTAAACTTGAATAATCTCGCTTGAACGTTTGAAGTGGAATACATTTTCGAAAGTCTAATGGATAGAGAACATTTTCCCCTATTTTTACATACCGCGTAATATTTATTTACGTAAATAGGATCAGTATTATTTAGTAATACAAGTTAAGGCGAGACTCAATTAAAGTCTAAGGACTAAAATGAAAATAGTTAACATTTGAAAATTATGTACAGTTTTTAAATACGTCTGTAATTTGAAGTATGTAGAGTGAAACCTCGATAATTCGAACTTCATTGCATTCAAATACCTCTATAATTCGGGCTCATACTCATTAGTCTTGACAAAATCTCACTAATAATTTAAAGAATAATTTAATATCTCAAGAACAATTTAAAGTCGTTTAAGAGCTATAATTATCAATCTTTAAATTCAAACTTACAATAATTTTACTTCTATAATTCGAAGAAAATTAAAAAAAAAAATTAAAGTTTTAACAATATGTAATTATATAAATTTATTCCAGAAATTGAAAAGCAAGCTTTTTATCGTCGGTAAATCTTCTAAACTTAGATGTTTTGTTGATCAACACGAATTGAAATTACCGATTACTTCGATTAATTTTATATGCATATTTACGTCTGTAATAACTTGCAATCATTGATACAATAAACATTAACGAACCTATAGAATTTCGAATTTTATTGCCCTTGGCACTCACAACCCAACCCAAAACCTCTATAATTCGAAAAAAATTCCCCTCGCGATTAGGAATTACAACGATTATATTTAACTTGAGCTCGAGCTATTAACCTGTGTAGTAAAGGGGCAGAATGCCCCTGTAGAGATGCGCCTGCCGTGCGACCTGGTGGAACCTCGTGACCGCGATAATGGGGCATCGCGGCCTGTACTTGGAGATCAAGTGCGCAGACCTGCCAGAAGTCGTGATGACAATGATGGCACTGGCGAGGCACTTGGCAGCCGCCTCGACGGACGCGATGGCCACAGTGTGCGTCGCGTCAATCGGCGCGATGGCCTTGCTCGACAGATCGGAGAAGATCTGGTTCTGCCACATAGCCGCCTCGGCTTCCTTGCAGATGTTGGCCATTGTGCGCACGCACTCCAGCGGATATTCTCCCTTGGCGGTTTCACCTGGAAGGGCGTACTTATAATTATTTTATCCATTTCAAAATAGTGCACAGTCTGTGGGTAGAGTCAATTAATTACGCTTTGTTTGAGTAAGTTCTTCGGTATAATTAGAAACCTGATAATCATGTTTAACCCTTCTGGGCATAACTAATATATTCATCCTAACACTTTGTATTAGAAGTTTTGACCGAATTGACTTTAAGACATTTGGAACCCCGAAAATTAAAACACGAGATACGCCTTATTCTATAAACCTCAAGTCTAAAATACCAAATCGAAACATAGTAAAAGATCGATTAAAAGTTTATAATAATACGAAATTGTAAATGCAATGTGTGCAATTATTCCTTTCTATCGGAATCAACTAATTTTCAAAATAGCAGATCTAATATGGGGGTTGTATATACAATATTATACAATACAGTGATACCTCACCTATTTTAATTTGCATTCGATAAAAACTGGAAGTTGTGCTTATAATTAGATGCTCTAAGTGTTTTATATGGATTAGAATATTTTGTTTTGATTTATAAGCAATTACATACACTTCTATTATTATTCTCTTCTTTTTGTATAATAAATAACAAAAAATTGTAATCCCAAATTCTCACTGCAGATTCGTAATCAGCAACCCAAGAAAACACATCGATTACATTTACGTCTTGAATGCACAATCTTGAGTACAGATGATAAAATGAGAATAATTGGAAAACAACAACTACAAAATTATTTACTGAATTGTTATAAAACTTGATGTATGGAGTTTCTCGGGTCAATAGATTTCTAATCTGGTTTCCGAATACCAAAATTCAAAATGGCGGTATCTATATGACAAAATAAATTTTGTAACGATAAGAGTACTAAATTCGGTCTGCGATTTTGAATTTTAGAATTCAAAGTTCAGATTCGTATTCGGCGACCTCGAAAACTCCCCCATAGATATTTATCTCAATCTCGGTTATTTAAATCTGCAATTTTAAATTTCGCAATTTTGAAGTACTCCATCCTGAAAGAATGAACCCTTTAACGCATTCCCTTGTGCCACGTTGATTTGGTGAAAACTTGCGTCCAATTAACACTGTCGAGGTTGCATTGACCTAACTCTGCAAAAGAGGTAGACATAAAGACCAAAAAAAGCCCATCCATGCAAAATCGGCGAAACAAACTGAAACGACGCGTCAAAGGGTTTGAAAAGCATCAACACATCCAGCAAAGAAAGTCCTACCGGAAAGCATGACGCAATCGGCTCCATCGAGAATAGCGTTGGCCACGTCGGAGGACTCGGCCCTCGTGGCGCGCGGCTTCTTCACCATGGACTCGAGCATCTGGGTGGCGCAGATCACGGGCTTGCCGACCTTGTTGCAACTGCTGATCATGCACTTCTGGGCGAGGAAGACCTTCTCGGGGGGGATCTCGATTCCCAGGTCGCCGCGGGCTACCATGATGCCGTCCGAGGCCTCGATGATCTCGTCGAGATTGGTCATGCCCTGTTGGTTCTCGATCTTCGAGATGATCTGGATGTTCTTGCCCTTGGCGCCGAGGATGGCGCGGATCTCACCGAGGGCCGCGGCGTTGCGAATGAACGAGGCGAAGATCATGTCGACGTCCTGGTCGACGCCGAACTGCAGGTCGGACTTGTCCTTCTCGGAGACGGCGGGCAAATCGACGGGCACTCCCGGCAGGTTCACGCCCTTGCGCGAGCCCAGCGTGCCGCCGTTCTCGACGGTCGTCGTCACGGCGCTGTCGCCTGTGGGGGAGGACCGGGAGAATAGGTTAATCGGACATTGTTGAGACACTTTTGGGATTGAATTTAATTTCATTTGTGAGTCAAGGTGGATTAGGAATGCAAAATAATTCTAAGAAGTCATAAATCTTGTGCACGTTTCTTAGTACTTATGTATGTTTAACTGTATTCAAATTACTTTATGGATTGCGTTATACACTATATATTATAAAACTTCGTATAAACTAACAAATAAATAAATAAATAAATAAAATAAACAATCTTCTTAATCTTATACTTTGGTCTACCTTTACTGCCATGTGCAATGATAAATAATAATCAAATAATGTTTTTATACTATGTTGCAATGCGCTTATCTGAAAAGAACGCGTGATTACTTCGCATCGAGAATTATTCTTTATTTTAATACGAACACCGTGACAATCTCGATTCTTATTATGCTTATAATAAGAAATATTAGTGAAATATATTATAAATCATTAAAATGTATATTATAATATAGTAACAATACATATACACATTTTCTTTCTCATTGTATTAATCAATATTCAAGGTTATATATAAATGATAAGGTCAGAATAACTGAATCATTTCGGTATCACAGTCGTATCAAAATGTTAAGATGGATTACTTACTGACGGAGGTGACAATCAAAGACATCAAGCCATCGTCGACGTATATCCGGTTTCCAGGCTTCAAAACCTTGGAAATGTTGACATAATCAACAAAGACGGTGTCGGCATTGCCCTTTTCAGCATAAGTTTTGTCCGTTGTTAGCTTGAAAGTCTGACCCTTCTTCAGTTCCACTTCAGCAGAGCCACCCTATTAAATATAAATTATTCTATTATTGTTATGTTTATGTAAAATTACATCTCTTAATAATTTTAGTAAGAATATGAAAGTACACTGCTGTACATTTCTCATATCAACCACATTTTTTATATTCTCCAAATAACCGAGAAAATATTATTGAAGTGATGGTTTGTCATTACTGAAAAAATATAAAGTTAATGTTTCAAGACCAAATTTTTATACATTTCTAGTTTTATTGCATTAATAGTTTAATAAAACCTATAAATTTTTATGCAAAAGTACATAATTTAATATTTACGCGATTTTCTGAAAATATATCTTTGCTCGCTGAAGTTGTCAATAATAATATAAGATATGAAAGAGATATTTAGGTGCAAATATGACCTTACTGTGACTAATAGGCATACACTCGCTCAAGGCGCATCAACTGCTGATACCAATAATCAGGAGTATGACAATGTTTACAGGCAAATTTATATTGATAAGGAATAATAATAATCACTTAATAATATAACTGTCAAATATTGGAAATGCGGTAATACTTGGCGACATTATAATAGTTGATTGTCAGTACTTAATATGTACAATATAATATGTTCAACATTAATTATTCTATTTTAACATAGCATGCAAAACAAGTTATTTTTAAGAATTTTTTTCTCAAACTTATTTATTATTCATTTATAAAATGGTTTATTTTATAGAACTGTGTCAAGGTGCTTGTTATCTGTATAATTAACGGTAGAGAACTATTTCTTTATTAATTTTTTTTTTCAACAAAATGGCGGTGTTGAAAGAATCAACCGTGAAACAATAAACCGTGAGTAATTTTTCAACAATTCCGCAATCAGCGTTGCCGGGATTAAAACAGTTTAACCTGGAACGAAAAACCAAAAATTATTGTTTTCTACAATATAAATATTAATCAAATTTTCATTTTGTAGATGACAATTTTAAGTTTTTTGTTTCAAGTTAACATCCCTAAATCGCCGATTGCTGAGCTGTTACAAATGGCATATGTACCATCAAGCAACGTCATTTTATGTTACAAGAAGAAAGAATAAAAAATTGTTTTTACTCTTGAATATTTTGAAAACTAAGACCTTTCGTTGTCCAAATATTTTGAAGAAATTCAGGGTTGACGGTTGGTTCTTGAAATTTGAATATGTGTAAATATTTTTTAAGATTTTTTAGCTTCTTCAAGGTCAAAATGCGACTTCTTTCTCATTACTAGATTGTAAATCATCTACTCCGACCGGATGGATATATTTAAATTGTATAATTTCAAGCTTATCACACGAACATTTATAAGAAAACAAAGAAGAAGTCTGGGTCATGGATAACCCACTAGAACTTAGAGGGTTAAGAAGTTAATCATCAAATTCTTATCAGTTTTATTAATCGAAGGTGGTTTTCTTTCTTTAATTTGTCAGTAGTTCGGTCACTCTCCAAATAATACGCAGACGTTGAAACGTTCTGAGTGAAATTTCATTTAAAAATAAAGAAAATGCAACTAACTTTTCTGGGAGTGAACATTTGTTTAATAACTGAGTCAATAGTCACTCGATCAGTGAACGGTGAATTTACCACCATTAATACACCTAGTAGATTTCACTCGGGTACTTTTAGTGAAAGATTTACCCTTCGCCGAGTGACTATTAGGCACCCTGCGTCAATACCACTGGCACCACGTTTGCTAGATTATTAGCCTAAGCAGTATATTACTGATGTAATATATAGCTACATTTTACTATTGACATTGAACAAAAACTTATAGATTCCATCATCACTTGCCGAGGGAGCCTATGGACCGAAACACAGAGCCAACACATCTTTTGCAGTATAGTAAAACTCGAGAGAATAATAGTTACCCCTTCGAGGAGGCCGGTACGGATCTCGGGTCCCTTGGTGTCAAGGGCAATAGCAACTGGTACACAGAAGCCATTCCTTTCGGTGAGATTCTTCTGGGCCTGGCGCACGTTGGCGATCGTCTCCGCGTGGTACTCGTGCGAGCCGTGGCTGAAGTTCATGCGGGCCACGTTCATCCCCGTCTCGATCATCTTCTCGAGCATCTCGACGGAGCGCGAGACCGGGCCGATCGTGCAGATGATGCCCGAGAGCCGGGTGAACAGGGTGTGGGAGTCGATGTCGAGGGCGCACATGTGGTCGAGATGACTCTTGGCGTTCTGGGCGGTGAAGTTCGGCTTGCCAGCCATCTGCGGCCAAAGCAAAAGAGAGCACGAGCGCGCACACGCACACACGCGCGCGCACGAGACAGGCGTTACACACAAGTGATGGCAATGCGATTGAGGCGTCGATCGCGAGCTGGGGGGACACATTCAATGGTCCTGCGGTGGGTAAGTGTGAGGAGCAGGTCGTAGACTGACCGATCTTTCGTTTGTTTGTGTAGCAACGCGTTGCCGATATATGTACGTGGGGTTCTTTTTTTTTTCTTTCTTTTTGTTCATGCTGGTTTGGGCGGATAACGTTGAGATTAGTCGAGGCGCCTCGTGTCGAAGCCAATGACCGGTCGACCGATTGTGTTTATATATATGGAGCTCGGGCTGGGAAATTAACTTGGCTAGTTTTGATACGAGGCGTCTCGCGCTCGTTTTTTGTATGGAATTACGTTAAGGTGGTATTATCATATGGAACTGAAGAAAATTGTACTTTGATCGGGTGTGTTTGTAGTGTACAAGTTGTAGTAACAGATTGCGGGGCCAGGCATAAGTTTGTATAATGCTCATGTGTACCTTTATCTTTTACACTGTAATCCAACAGCTTTAACTTCATTTTTTGTCTTTACAGAGAGTTAAGGGGACAAGCCCGTGTTAAACCTGGAAAAACAAACAAATATTTTAAGTTCGAGCAAATTTTTCTAGACAGGACTTCAGAAATATTTGAAATGTTTTGTATGATTAGCTATCTCTTTCGACGCTTTAAGACACAGCTTTCAGGAAATCTTCATGTTATGATTCCCTTGTTGCAAGAATTATTTGATAAAGTTAAATATAAATGCAGTTATCTTCGATAACATTCGAAAACAGCTTTATACATATCGAAAGTAAGGTAAGTACTTTATTTCTTCTATTAACTTTTCCAAATATTGCTCTTCATTTCACGGAGAATTCATTTACCGAAAGTGTTACATACATTACAATTTTATTTTACCTATAATGTTTAACGATCAAGAATATTCAAAAGAAACAATTTGGTTAAGTTTTCAACAGTTTGTTAATTTAATTTTCCACGTTCAACATGGACTTGTCCCATTACTTGATACTTATACGTATTTACCTAATAATATGCACCAGTTACTTGAAAGCATTTCCTGCTTCCTATTATTGTAAAGTATAGTATAATATGAAATAATTGTTTTTGAAAAATATTGTTTTTCGCGATAACAACTTATGCCAAGAAACGTAAAAATAATAAGTGATACAAATTAGTTTTAAATTTAAACTTTATAATTATAATAAATTTTAATTCGAAAACGATATTTTATTACAACTACAGAATCATGTATAAACGTTTGATATACAATTTCTCATATCCAATAGGGAACTTGCATTAAAATTTTTTCCTTGTCGGTGTCTGTGATATCGCTAGAGACCATAAGCTAACTTTCAAATTAATTAGAATTTGAAAAAAAAAATTAAAATTTAAAACAGTTATGGGCTCTTTAAGTTTCTTTGTGACGTCACATTGTTGTAAAGTTCAAAGGAGCCAACACAGCAATGTGACGTCACGACCATTTTCACACCGCTGTATCTTCTTTAGATTTTGATGTATTACAAAAATTTAAAAAGTTCACAAAACAAAAAATGTACTATGATGTATTAGAATATGGTATAAAAAAATTTCATGCAAATTCCCTAGTCCAATGATAATACGTGCTTAAAGTTTTTAATACAGATAATAAATTGGAGCAAATTGAAATCTTTAAATTTCGGTCAATCTACTTCCTACTTACTAAGCAGAATACGTAATCGCAGAAAACAAGAGTGACCTTGCACTCATAGTTTGTCAGATGTACATTTTCATAAAGTGCCTACGTCACTCCTCGATATTGCGAAGCGGCTTAATTGTCTTTTAAGTCGCTGATAACACAAGAAGTGACGACACGTATAATTGTCATTAAAACGACACAGTGTTAAACTGTGCATAAATAATAAAAAGATGCATAAATGATACTTGTTAATAGCTTACTATACATCATGCACTAATTGGAAGCATATCTGCATATGATACAGCGTTTACTTTTTTACATGTATTTGAGATAAAAGCTTGGGATCAAATACATATAAATAAATAAATTCAAAAAGCAAAGAATTAGTAAAAGCATAAAAAAATAGCATGCACTAGTAGACAAAGTTTAGAAAGTAATAGCAATTATGTACAACAGTTTTGAATTCAATTATGAATTATAAAAATGGTTGGAAAAAAATTCTTTAAAACATAAAATTTTCTTGTGCGAAACTAGTAAATAGCCGGTTCTATCTATCTAAAAAAATTTACATCTACAAAGCTATATTTTATTAAAACTAACTTTAGAATTTTATCTGTGTAGTCAAAAAACATAAATATATACAATAAAAAAATAGACGGCAAAAATTTTCCTTGAACATATAAAATTTAACTATTTTAAATTCCGCAAAATATAAGCATTGTCATGATATTAGTATCCGTGAAATTTGCCATTAAAAATAATGAAGTTCCATGTGACAACGTGAAGAAGTAAATATTTCTTATACGCAAATAAAAATTAAAAAAAAAACATTTTTATTTAATTTTTCGATAAATGCTACTGCACGTGGTGCCACGACTCTTCGGCACGATCCTGCCATGTGCACTATACGCCGCATGTAGCTTCAAAAATAGTCGGGGTCGCTAGCGCACAGCTGAGTGAGGTTCCATCGACTATTTCTGATGCTGTTACTGCTGCTGCAGAGTCTCGATGCGGTGACCGGCCACATCAAAGGATGTACCGGGCACATCATTATTCTTGCAGTTAGCTTCAAAATAACGTATAATGAAAGAAAAGTATCTCCGAGGGCCAAAATCATTGAGTCTATGTGATTTTGCTCGAAACCGACTCTAAGAAAAATAGAATACTCGTACAAAAAAATATTTCACCGACAATGTGCGACCGCAAAATAAATTACTTGCTCACGTTTCAAGAATTTTGTAACATAAAAAAAGAAAAAGAGAACGTGTTATTGTTAATGATATAACAGTCAAGAGTTCCACAAAACTCTTCTTCAGGTGAAGCAAAAAAAAATTAGTATAGCATGACCTACGAAATTGCTAAGTCCACGCCAGACTTTAATGACAAATGAAGAATATTCCATGTACGATTCATTTAGCTGCAAAAAAATTAAAACGTTACACCGTAAGAAAAAAAAACCATTTCGGTCTATCTATACACTGCAGTGCGTAAAACTCCAGCGCACAATTCGGCGCCTACGCGAGCAAAGTCGCAACTATGCATTATACGCTCTATTAATCTCGGTTTGCTAAAATCCAACAAAAAAAAAGAGGCCAACGTCACACAAATCGCAAACTAAAAATCACGTTGTCTACAACAGCACACAAAAATATATATATGTAAGGCTCTAACTATGCAAAAAAAAGAAGGAATCTTGTGTCTGCATATAGGTACATAATACGTTCAAAAGCTTATAAGAGTATCGGTTACGTAACAACAAGAGGAGCAGTGAGAAGAAAAACATAGGAAAAACAAACTATCTAATAAAAAAAATTAAAAAACTATGCTCTATATAAATATAAAAACAAACAAAAGAGAGAACTAGCGAGAAAAAAAAGATAAGTATAATAAAAAATTGCGTTCTGTTCAACAACGGGGAGATAGATAAAAGAGAAATAGTATAATAAAACAGAGAGCTCGTTTAGTCATGAGTTTTCTCTTTATATCTTTCTTTCTGTTTTTGTTTTTTTAGTATCAAAAGTACCTTATCGTCGGCTGTTATCCAGACCATTTTGGCGGGCTGCGCAAATAAAGGGAAAGAACAATTGCGAATTAGTGATTGCTGCTCCTTGGTCGCGAATTTCCTACGCCGAATTATTATCGTCGCAGGTGCGCCGCCGCCCCCGCGGATGTGTCGTAAGTGGCGGAGGAGCGCCCGGCGCATTCGAATTTCGAACACTGCCGGCCGCAGCTGCGGCAGCTTCCGGGCCAGTGGAAAATCACGCTCCCTCGCGCGCGCACGCTCTAACTGTGCGAGGTGTATATCGGATATAGGCTCTAAGTGTGTATACGCGCGGCGAGCTTTCTCCGCGCCCTTCTTCGTGCGAACTGCGAGGTGCCAAATGATGGGCCGAGAAACGAAAGAGAGAGAGAGAGAGAGGGAGAAAGTTGAGCAAGCTTTTAGTTTTCATCTCGAGGGTTTTCTTTTTCGAGGTCTGTAGCAGCGTGTGATTGGATTGGAGTGTAAGGAAGCTGAACTGCGCGAGCGGTGGCTTTGGCGATCGATGAGCTGTTTCGTTTACTGTGTGGTTTATTCCTTAGTTACTGTCGCGGTTACTTGTGGGGGTAGTACTTTTTGGATTTTGAAAGTTTACTGTGGTATTAATTTGAAGACTGCCTGAGAAGAAAAATGATTTAATTTAATAAGAAGATTAATTTATCAAAGTATTTATTATCAGAATTGTTGCTTTTTGTAACAATGAATTTATTTTGTTTACTATTTATATGGAACTATTTGCTTTAATCACGAAGTAATGTATAATAGGTAACTTGCATATTATAAACGTAATTTAAATGTTTCAATTAGTTGATCGATAAATATATATTCATATATATGGTACGAAATATTTTTCTATTGTATAATGTCTTTAAAGTTGTAAAGAAGTTAAAAGTTGAAAGTTAATGCAGATGAAAACGAATTTTAAACTTGCGTCACGGAAATGTGATGTCATACATACTCTCCAGCTAACTGAAATGCTGTATGGCATCTGGCATCGCTTTTAGGCTAAAAGGGGTTTGTGACACCACTGCACTTGCAGAACACATTGTAAAAATTCTATGCAGTTCCCATTGAATTTTAACTTTATGTAATTTTGAAATAAATAAAAAGAGCAAGTTCACTATTGAAGATCTTAAAAGAAAAAACTACTTTCCCTTCATAAAATCATGAAAAGTATTCACTAAATTAATAAAAAATTGTATTCCATTACATGAATAAAGCTTCATTGCATATCAATAAAATATTTAAATAACGAATGTCATAAGAACATAATTCTTTTCAGTCAGGTTCGAAGACATATATTTACGTAAGAATATTGAATTATTCAAACATGAGCTTAATTTTTAGATTTATAATCAATATTTCAGATAAAGATTACGTACATAGTTTTATTTGAAAACAGCTATAGATATCATTTGAAACAAGTTATTAACAGACATCAAATAAACGTATTATTAAAATTTAACATACCTTCCGAATCACTTGAATAATACTTTTATTTTATAACTTAAAATAGCATGACAGTAACTAAGGATACGTTTTATGTAAACATGAAAGTATTTTTATAACTTTGTCGGGACGAGTTTTTTTTTAACTATATGAATAATATTCCACTGGCCCTCTATCGTACGTAGAGAATTTTTTGTTCAATTTAAAAACAGACATTTTCGTGATAAAGTTCAGAAATTAGTTATACTAAAAATTATTCAATTCAAGAATTGTATTTTTAAACGATGATCGCACAAAGCATTTAATGAAATATAAAATTTTATTTTATAATAGTAACTTTTTAACAAAAAACTCTCTACTGTTTTTTAGTATTTATTTAAATTTCAATAAAGTTGTATATATTATTACACAAAATTTAAATGATGGTTAATGTATTATTCAGCACTATATTGATAATCTTCACTGTAAAAAATCAAAGTAACATGACTTTTCACTATTTAAATTACACATAGAATCACGTAGATGAATGTCGAAAAATTACGTTACAAATTGTAATGTTATTTTTGTCGCGAATAATTTACAATAATGAAGGAATGAATTCGCTGTGTCCAACGTGGGTCGGATTATAATCTACGTTAGACGTTCTAAATTTCCTAGCTGTGCTAGTAAAGTATCTTAGCTGAATGTAGTAAAGTAATAGGAAAATTTCATTTTTCCTGACAATTTTACAATCTCTCTACTAATACGCGAAATCAAAACAATGTTGAATTTTGCCTTTAATTTGTTAATTTCAGTATATTTTCAGCTTCATATAAACAGTTCTTCTTAAAATAAATGTATAAAATAGTACATAAACTATTTTAAGTATCTACGGACTCTATGTGCCTGATAATTATGACACACTATTTATGATCCTAACCTCCAAAAATGGTACTGTGACAAGTAGTATTTTTATACTTATTTTATAATAAAAATCGTAAATTAGCTTCGCTGAATGTAGGTTGGTTAATAATATAGCGATGTTACAAAAAGATTTATTACAGTGAATTCCACATTATAAGAGAAATATTAATATTTACTAGTAAAAACTAATTATTACAAAATGAAAACGAAATCTACATTTCTAACACATGTTAATTGTCTTCTGCTAATGACTAAATGTGTCTACGAATTTTCGCACTTAACGTTCGAGAAATACTTAAAACAGAGAGTAAACGACAGTTTCAACGTACGAAACGATGGTGTCTCGTGCTCGAATTCTTTTGGCTGACTGGAGTATTTTTGCGCTGTTCGGCGCGGCAACGATCGTATAAAAAGAATTGTCTATAGAGAACTTCAGAAGACTACTTCGTGAAATTCCAGACCCCGCAGTGGGCAGTTATCGTTTCTTTTTTAGGCGCGACGCAAAAACGACGAATTTAAATTATCTTTCTTACATCAATAAATGTTATTTTCTTAAAGTACGGCGGTACTTTGAATACAAAATCTGATAAAGATCTGCTTCTTTAATGCGACTGACTTTTAAGAAAGCATTGCGTGTGCAGCGAGCGATTGTTATTTATGAGTGATACGAAAGATGCATTAAAATGTAATTCCTCTTCAAACCACAAAAAATAAAGACAGGAAAATAAAGACAGTTTTTTGAAGGTGCAATTGTAGAATGTGCGATCTAAAATTATTATGATTTGATAAAATATTATTTATAAAGCAGCTGAAATAGTTTAGTAAGTTTTTAGTATTGCTTTTTTGAATGAGGATTAAAGCGTTATTTTCATGATGATGAGATAAAAGTAATGTACATTGCGATGGAGTTTACATTGTTATAAATTACGGCGATTGCTTCAGACGACAATACCGTCAAATTTTACGTATCGTGTAGATTCTTGAATAAAATATGGTATCGATTAAACAGGTCGACGTCTGCCGATAGCGTCTAGACCATGCTTATCGGCGATGAGTAATCTTTACAAACGTACGTATACGCGATTATACTCACCATACTCGTATTTTTGCGTTAAATTTGTCGATATTGTCGCTGTGTATAAATTTAGGTGCAATTCTTTATCTTAATTAACATTCTGATGCAAAAGCATCGGTTCTTATAAACAACGTACCGAGCATTCAAAATCACTGCTTTTTACATCTTTTTTTTATTGCAGCTTATATTTATTTATATTTACAGATTATTTCGTTATGTAATCTTACAGACATGAATAAACTAAGAGAACGTTGGTATTCACTTTTTTGACTTGAAAGATATAGGTGAATTTCAATAATAAAATTGGCATCATGGAACTTACTATTTTTTCTGTGCTATATAAATATTACAAAAATATGTTTTATGATTTCTAGCCAGCTTATTAAAAATAGGATGCTATAGGCTAATTAGTTAAGTTAAATGATTAATTAGTGTAAATTTATTTAATAAATGCTTTTAATTTTTAAAATAATCAATTCACATTCAATAAATTTAATAATAAAATTATTGACATAAAATTTATTATTGGCTTTTTCTGTAATATATACATTCTAGGAACATATGGCGTATATGAGTTATTATCAACATACAAAAAATATAAAATAATGCTAATAATACAAATTTAAAATTTTAAATCACTTAAGAAAAAATGCACTTTAACCTCGAGCCCAACAAATAATTAAAACATTTTCACGAAATGTCTCCACCTAACCAATAAGAACAACTACAACGGCTCTTAAATCCGTTCATCCTCGGGGAGTCAAATCAAGGCTTGATTATATACCCTCTCTAGAAAAGAACAAGACACCTAAATAAGGGTAATTTTAGTACTCGTGCACTTCGCTAAGTAGCTCGGTGGCACCAAGGTCAGCGGCTGCGTGGCTAGGCAGCAGCCGATGACGACGACGACGAGGAGGGAGGGCCGCCTACAGCACTACCTATACACATGCCCGAAACGAGATCTTGGCGAGCATGCGCGCGTGTACACGTGCCGACCTACTGACGAAAACCCGACTGTTCACGTGCTCGGACGTGGGACCTGGGATCATCGCCTTCGCGGATTCTCTCCGATTATTCCCCCTGGTGTATGCTTGTTTTTTTTCTTTTATCAGAAACATGGGTATTGGATGTTCTACACGCGCGCCCGCGTGCGGAAAAAAACGCGCACGCAGTTATGCGATGATGAATCTCTGCATGGTTGTGCGCGATCGTCCTTTGTCTCTTATCTCGTGCGTTTTATTGTAACACGCGTTCGAAGCTATGCGCGGTGTATATAACCTACAAAGAATGGTAATTATTTGTCGCGATTTTGATATCGAATTGCGAGAGAATAGTGTGGCGATATTTTTGGAATTGTCCGGAGGATGGATTATCGGTTATTTCGATGTTTGTACTTTGAAATAATTGCTGCACGATTGTGAAAGAATTTTACGGTACTTTTGCAAACACGGTGCAGTTTTCTGGAATCTTGCGTGACTCACCGAGATAATACGAAATAACTGCTAACACACCCCGTTACTTTATCTTTATTTTCATGGATTAGGTTAATTAGTTAGTTTGAAAAATGTACAATTTAGAACTGTTATTTATGATTTTTTTTAGCAAAGTAAGAAATAAAGGGTGCTGAAAAGAATATTTTAACAAAAGCAAAATGTATTTTTAATGCACCGTTTTGTATTTCGTATTTCACTGTCTCGGACAGAACGTACTTTACATTTGTACCTACATTATAAACCACAACAAACTCGAGCCGGGTCTCCAAATAAACGTTTAAATGCCAGCGAAACGATCGATTTCCCTTAGCCGGTGTTACACAATATTACAATGGCCGACACACTTTTGCGGCATCGCCTTGCACGGGCAAAAGAAAGAAAAAAAGTTGTCACCGTGGCATACCTAATTCCCGATTCCGGATCCCTGGCCCGTGCTCGTGTCGTCGTTTTCTCGCTTGAAATTGCAAATTCGCGACTGCCTCGTGTATGCGAGCTTAGCAGAGCGCGAGAGAATCCCGACATTGTGCATTTGCACACAAAAGAGGCGCAAGCCGCCAGCTTTAATTCGCCAAAGAGCCGGACGAGAATTTTCAAGGTTACGGACGTTTTAGCCCGCGCACCTTGACGAAATTCGCGCGTGTGCCCGACTATACCAGCGAAATTCGGCGAGCACAATTCGCAGGAATAAAAGACAGCGGTCGAAACTTTCGTTAGATCGTCGCTGCTAATTCGAGTTATTAATGCTTGTTTTACCTTGCTCTGAGTGGACAGTTGAGGGAGAAAACGTTGAAATCGATTCGCGAAGCTGCTAACGGATCTGCGGCTTGCTGCTGACTGACGTTTGAGGACGCGGAAGGTCACGTCGGTGTCTCGGAGACTAAATTCAGGGCTGTGCGCCGAGACTGCAATGCCACGTTCCTTGTCGATCTCACGTTTCAGGCATCTGATAACCTAGAACAAAAGAGACAGATAGGGTTGTCAGTTGTGAATGTTGATTGTTTGGAAAAACTAATGAAAATTACGAAGATTACGAAGCAACTTTACGGATGAAAATTGAAAGTAAACGTTGGGTGCTGGAGGTGGTTTCTTTATACGAGCCTGACGGAACTTGAATAGAAGAGCTGCGCCATCTATGACGATCGATAATTCGCGACCAACCGCGACATTTTTTTAGACCGCGAGCTCCGTCATTGGTCGATAAGACGAGTGCGCGCGAAGATACGAATTCTTTTAATGATTCCTGATGTTTTGTTTATTTCTTGATTGATTTGCAAATAAAGTTAATTTTGTACAATGTGCATAAATGCATTTTTATGTATACGTTGAAATGTGATTATTGAGGAAATTCTAACCCGCTATCTGATATATTTATTTATTTCTATTTAAGAATTAGTTGGAATGTACTCTATGCATGTATTTATTTTCAAAAGAAACATAAAATACGTAGTGGTAAAAATTAAATGTAATCTTACTATTTTGCACAACTTACCCTTTATTT
This sequence comes from Gastracanthus pulcherrimus, assembly GCA_949152435.1. Taxonomy (NCBI): domain Eukaryota; kingdom Metazoa; phylum Arthropoda; class Insecta; order Hymenoptera; family Pteromalidae; genus Gastracanthus; species Gastracanthus pulcherrimus. The sequence goes on along the minus strand of OX424576.1, from coordinate 21,461,590 downwards.
ATACCTTATACATAACCAGATATAGTTATTCCTATTTAATAACACAGTTAGGTACATTTTACATTTTCTTGAATTTCTTTTATATTTCTAATAAATTACAAAATATATCATCAAACAAGTACCTGCACAGACATATAGCTACCTCTATTCAAACTTATCATTCAAATATAGGTATGTTTCAATTAAAAGTTTATTCATAACTTTAATAAATAATAATTCATTTTCTAATGTAAACTAATTCCTGCATTAGCTTTATTTCTATAGTTTGCTAAAAAATTAATATACAGTATTGAAACAGTTAATTTCTTTGAATGCAGATCGTACAAAAGAAGGAAATGTTACATTGTATATCAAAATAGTATAATCTTTACGAATTAATAAGGAAGCAAATACCGTTACAAGATTATTTAATCGTAATGGCGTGATTCATTTTTGTCTTTTCGATATGCGAGCGGTTTTATCTGACCCTGACATAATACACTTGCACGCTAAATCAGCATCGCGGAAGATACTCGCCATCGGACGACTTTGCTTATTGCATTGATAATTCTCAAGGTTATCCATGTTGGAGAAAAGTCATTGCTTCCTATCTTTATATGTATTGTATTATCCCAAGTTATATTAAAATAATGTATTTATAATAAAATGAATTTTTTATTTCATTGGAATTTATTCCTGACTTTTTATATTTATAATATAATTATATAATTGATATTATAGTAGTTACTTTTTAAATATGTATATTATGCTTCTATTTTTATAATGATATTTTTATAGAATTTTATTTGAATCGAAGGTTACATATAATAATAGCCTATCTCAGTAATTGTATTAGTGTAATCTTCAGATTGAATAATGTTGTTGTTTATATCTATAACTTACTGTATAGCCAACACAACATTCAAATTGGAATGTTCAATTGATGGTAAAAGCATTTTCTTCCATATTAAATATCGATTGAATACCAGCAGCAGTTTACTCAGCCTTATCAACGAAACCAGTGATGATAAAACAGAAATGTTTTATGTGAGCATATAATGGTATATTATATGCTTCGCATCAATCGCAGCATTGAACTCGATTAGGTGAAATAATTTCTAACAATTTCACAAATGAAGTATAAAAAATATTTGTAAGAAAATATTTATATTTAATAACAATGCTGATAATTTATGCACGTATTACATAAATTAGTAATACTATATATTAAAATTATTTGTCGCCTTTATGCAATATTATTATATACGTATGTACTGATTGACACTTTGAGTAACGCGATAATTAGAAGTTTTTACTAATACAAATGCACTAAACAATCCGCCTACTGTTTTTTTAATAAAAATCAACAAGTTTTCACGGTCAATGATAAGATTGTAGATATTGCGCATATAAGAACAGAGAACACTCGTCATCATGAAGATGTTTTCAGTGTTGAAAAGGCTCACATAATCGTCAAAATCTGGATTTTGCACTGCTACATAGCGGTGAGGTCAATAGGCGTGTTATGTCATCTCATGAGAGATAAAGCATCGCGGGGGATAAGTAAATTGATGAATTTGCCGGCGCAGTGGCTCTCATCGTTACCGTTTCAAAACTTACTATGCAGCATTTTCTCTTTAATAATTATAGCTATAAACGTTTTTTTTAATAATACATTTTAATAAACTATAAGAATATTAGTATGATAAAGAAATTATGATAAACAATCATAATCTAACATCATTGAAGGATTATTATTTGAAGAATAATCTATTATACTATAAATCCGTGGCTTTCCGGCATAACCGAACAAGTCAATTTTTTTTTAAATTGAGTTTTGAGCGATTTTGGTATCCTTGCATAGTCTATTTTCAAATAAAAATAAATAAAGCGGACTTATTCGGTTATGCCGGGAAGCCAAAGAAATAATAACAATAACTTATTGTGACAGATTTAAAAATTCTCTAAGAAGAAAATCCGAATGATAATATTTTAATAAACTCTAAATACTATCTGTTTACGTAGAATTCGATTAGCTACTTTCTTCAGCTACCAGCATATTCTGTTAGATTATGTAAACTTATGGAACTTTATACAATAACAGTGAATATTATATGACCCCTCAATATGGGTGATTTTTCACAAAAATTTGATATTGTGTCCGTGCTTAAATAATTTTTATATAATCTAAATAATATTAAATAATTCTAGAGTATAGAAAAGTTATCGAGCAAGAATAAAATTATTAATTTTTGCGGAAAATATCACTTATATCGAGCGGTCATATATCAAGAGTCCCCTGAACTTCAAAAACTGAACGAAGTAATCTAACGTTTTTATAAAGCTTATAAGCTATACTTAATATTTTGAAAAGTTAGAAGAAAAATAAATCGTCTCAGTTATTCTACCAATTTTACATACCGCTTTTAAGGCCCTATCTTATTAGTGTAAATGTAGCTTTTAAAATACCATTAAATACGGTATGCATTTTAAGTAAGTAGAAAAGGTCAAGTATGGCAAGACAACGCTATAACTTTCTCAGTTTCATTATTTAATTCTTCAAGAAAATATGCAAACTCAATAACTAACAAGGGGGGACCACGGAGTCCGGGTCACCGATTTTGATGAAACTTTAGGGATCGTTTTCTGGTACCTAAAAACGAAGCCCAATACTCATGGTTTTATCCCATGGGCCTTTGTACGGTAGATACGGCGTATTTCATTAACGTTAATAGTATATCCATATATATATATATATATGTTTTTTAGCATTGCCTAATGAGCAATGCTAATGTTTTTGGGCACTATCTCAGATTTAAATAATCTCATGGGATAAAACTACGGATACTGGGCACCATTTTTAGGTTCCAAAAGTCGAACCCCAAAGTTTCATAAAAATCCAAGATCCGGATTCCATGGTCTCCCCTTATAAGTACTATTTAGAAAAATACATAATTTATTTACACCTTCACTCAAACATTATACAATACTCTCTAAAGTTTTAATTGTTTCTTTTTAATCTTACCTTTAATTTTACTTTTACGATCTTTAATAGGGGTACTTTTGCGCTGCAGTCTCAATTCAACTATTTCAACCATAGTAACTTTTTATGTATCAAACGCCGATTTTTAAAATGTCTTACCAAATAAACTCAATTTAAATGAAATACCGCACGTAACAAAAATTACAGTACAACAACCGGCCGCTCGGTTACATAATAAATATCGTATCACTCCGCGCTTTTAAAAATCTATTCTATTCGTACACATAAATTCCAAACCACGTGCAAAGGGTTCTCAACTCGACTTCGGCACATGCAACTAATCGCGAAGCCTCTGCCGCACAAGTCATTGAATTCCTCGGCACGCGAGCCGGTCAGACGAGTGAATCGGCTGCGGCGCCGCCTGGAAACTGACTCGAATCATATTAAGTTTCGTCGCTGCACACACATCCCTGACTCGGCGCTATACACGCTTCGGCAAAATTTTCGTATTTCCATAGATAGTTGCGGATATTGCACACGGTGCTCCCCGCTCTTTTTTTTTTTTCTTTTCAAGCCTTTTTCTTTCGCACCAACGGAATTTTGTAGATCTTCGCGGGGTGCAGAGTGGAGTTGCGCCGATAAAGGAGCACGAAGCGCGAGAGATAAATCGCGCAGGGAGGGAAGGAGAAAACCGGCTGACTTTTTCTCGCGTGATAAGCCGCGCGCGCGCGTGTGGCGTGAGGGAGACCAAGCCGGAGAGTCACAAGTGGTTCGGAGCCTTTGGAGTTTGGATATCGTATAGTAACGTGCGAGCGGACGCAGACGCGACAACGAGCCGATCATGAGCGGAAAAAATGTGGAAAGAGCCATTAATTTCGGCGCCGGGCCCGGAAAACTGCCACTGGAGGTGAGATTTATACGTATTTTTTCATATATATTGTGGTTTATTTTGAGGAGGAATGTTTTGCATAAGATTCGTTCTAATATATATCGTAATATCTGTTAACGAACAAGAATGATAATGTTCGCTTTCTGAAATTTTTGAAGTCAAAATTCTATGTTGTCGCACGTTTGGAGTGAGTCTACTCCAAAACTACTCTAAAAATTCGAAACACAGTCAGAATAAGATTTTGACTCCAAAAATTGTAGAGAGTATCTAAATTTCTATCTAAAATTAGACATAGATGAAACCTCGTCTACTATAAGTCAGGCGAAATAAATAAAATTAATAATATTTTCATTAATATGATTATATTATATATTTCTAAGGAATATATATATATATATTTTTTAAATACATATAATTTTCTGGCAATACTAAAAAGTTCATCTCGCACGATATAAATTAATACTTGATATACAGAATAAATTAATAAAATATACAATTAAATTTTTTTTTATTGTATGAATATTCAAATTTCTCTAAATTTTACGAGCGAATCTATTCTTTTTACAACATTTTTGTTTCTAAATCCATAAATCAAATAATCGTAATAATGTTTTAATACAAATAGCAAAAATAGCAAAAACTAATAAATTTTTTCCATAATATATATGTTTTCGTGCGATTATATGTTATTGGTAAAAATATAAGACAAATTTTCTTATCAATTCTTGAGGCAGTTAACAAAAGTTGAAAACAAGAGAGTAATTAAGTTCTAGATTAAGATTTGATAGCTTTCGTAACCATTGTACTCGTTTAATAGTAATGAAATCCGATTTTTTTATTCGATTGACGTCTATGTCTTGATACGTATAAATAAATCGCTGTACGATAATAAATAGGAAAAGCGGCGTTAGCGAAATTTAAATGTTGAATTGCATTGCTCGAATGTGATTTCTGATTTATCAAAGAGGTCATCGACATTTGCGATATACCTATATATAAAGCATATTAATAATTTTTTCAGGCTTGTACTTATTAATAATTTTTTTTAAAGGTATTAACAGATGTACAAAATGAGTTACTGTCCTATGCCAATACCAAAGTCAGTATTCTTGAAATTAGTCATCGATCTAACGATTTTAAAAAAGTAGTTGAAAATGCACAAGCACGACTTACTGAACTACTGTGAGTATACAAAGATTAGTTAGTAATTAATAGAATTTCTGCATTTTATTATATTTGTCGAAAACGTTAATGCTGAAGTCAAAAATATTGTTTGAATACAAAGTATTCAACAGGTTGAGTGCTAACAATCTAATGCATTTTTTTGTCTAGCTCGTGTGCTGAGGACAAATTGGAATACTTTTAAAAATAATAGAATCAAAATGCTTTTGCACTATTCGTATATGTACCATGTAGCACCTGATGAGGCTAAAAAATCACGGTACACATAAGTACTGTGTAGCACTCAACTTGTTGAATCAAAACGTAAATTACAAGTTTAAATACAGTTGAGCAATATTTTAAAATTCTCGTTTTGCAGCAAAATCCCAGATAATTACAAAGTCATGTTTCTACAAGGTGGTGGAACTGCACTTTTTGCTGCAGTGCCTCTCAATATGATGAAAACTGGAACTGCAGATTACATTGTCACAGGTAGGTTAAAATACGTAAATCATCCCGTGAATAAATAAATTACAAGAATGTACATATGATAACAAATTATTTCATAAAAGAAAATTATGGTTTTTAAAAATTTGTAATGAAAAATATTTACAACTAATATATTTTAGGCACATGGTCATCTAAAGCAGCAAAAGAAGCTACTAAATATGGAAAAGTTAATCTGGTTGTACCTAAAACCACTAAGTATACTGAAATCCCAGATAAATCAACGTGGAATCTCGATCCAAATGCATCTTATGTTTACTACTGTGATAATGAAACTGTTCATGGTAAAATATTTGTATAAACTAAATTTTTGAAACTTTATAAAGTATAATTATTTCTGATCTAATTATATATTTAATCGCTTAAATCTAATGTTTTAAGGAGTCGAGTACCATGAGATTCCAGACACAAAAGGAGTTCCTTTAGTAGCAGATATGTCATCGAATTTCATATCCAAAACTCTAGATGTTTCCAAAGTAAGTTTTCCATTTTCACAAAATCGTAAGTTGCAAAACAATTTATGTATCCTTATTGTTATAGTTTGCCTTAATATTTGCTGGAGCTCAAAAGAATGTTGGACCATCTGGTGTAACAATTGTTATTGTTCGAAAAGATTTCATTGGTACAGCATTGTCCATATGCCCATCCGTATTTGATTTTGCTGTAGTTGCTGCAGAAAATTCTATTCATAACACTCCACCAGTTTTTCAGTAAGTAAAAAGACTACTTATATATATTGAAGTTGAAACGATAAATATTCTATTGCAACATTAAGAAATAAGATTATCCCTTTTTCTAATAATATTACAATGATTATTCGTATTTTTTTTTAAAGAATTTACTTTGTTGGACGAGTTTTTGAATGGATTAAGAAAAATGGAGGAGTAGAAGGCATGGCAGAACTTGCCCATAAAAAGAGCAAACTGATTTATGATGTGATTGAAGAATCAAATGGCTTTTACATTTGCCCTGTAAAGAAAGACTGTCGCAGTAGAATGAACATTCCCTTCAGAATAAAGAATAATGAAGAACTAGAAAATGCTTTCGTAACTGGAGCTGTTGCTCTTAACATGCTACAACTTAAAGGACACCGGTCTGTCGGTGGTATTCGTGCATCTCTATATAATGCTGTAACACTTGAAGAGGCAGAGACACTGGCAAACTATATGAAATCTTTCTACCAAAAACACAAAGATTAAATAAGTAGTTTAGTTATAAAATTTACACTTTGTTAAGAACTCTTGTTATATTCTACTTTATCTTTTATATATAAAATTTTTTGTACATATTTTTAATGCTTATTTTCCTGACCTATATACAATATTTTAATTTACTCAATCATCATTTATTATTGTAATATCTTCATCACTTTCTTCTCCGTCTAAACTGTTTAAAGTGTGGGTTACAAATATATCATCTAACAAAATTTCTAATTTAGAATTAGTACCTTTGAGTCCACCAACAACAGATTTTGCCCACTGAAAAATGATTCAAGTAATTATTTCTAAATCAACATAAAACTGACTATTTATTCAAGGATGCAAGTGCTGAAATTCATCATAATTTTAATCTTTACACATCTATGGCGAACCGGTAAAACAGCAAGTCCACTTTTTTGAAAATTGAGTTTTGAGCTATTTTAGTATCCTTACTAGTATATTTTCAAAAAATCAAGAAAGTGTAAAAATAAGTGACCCTATCAACTATTTATGAATTTTTTTAACATTAGTTTAAATGGAAATTAAAAACTTAACCTTAATATCTCAAAAACATGAAAAATGGACTAAAGCCGTTTATCCGGAAACCAACAGATATATACTTTAGATATTTAAGTATTATTACCTTAAAATATTCATTAACTCTCTGTAATGACCATCCGACTGGTGTTTCTTTTTCTAAATCTCGTAAATTGTAAAGTTTGTCTGCAAGCTTAACCAATTTGGCTTCATGACTGCTTTTTGGTGCATGCTCGATTTGTAAGCGTTTACGTTCCTCCTTAGGTAAAGATTTATCATCTGTTACTTCTTCAACTATTTTCCGTACCTTTACACCAAAATGCTCCTCTATTTCTTCAAATGTTGTATCTGTATCTTCCACCGTATCATGCAGCAAAGCAGCCACTATCACAGCTGGATCATGAACATCTCCTTCCTTTACCAAAATATTTGCCACACCTAAGGGATTATAAAACATAAAATATTTTTAATTTAACAATCAAGTAATCTAATCTAATAAATGTTATTTTTTTTAAATATGATAACCTTAAAAAATAACATGGAATGAATATATTATTGCTTTATGCGTTGAGATTACAAAACTTTGAATGTATTTTAACAAATATTTTTATTATATCAAAAAATATTACCTATAGGATGATTTATATATGGAGTCTGTTCTTTATTACATCGTCTCTGTCGACTGTGTTTTATAGCAGCAAAATTTGCACATTTTATAACCACTGAAATGAGTTCATCTTGTGTTATGTCTTCAATAAATAAATCCGTTTGCATTTTCCGCTTTTTAACTTGATTGTTATCTTTATCCATGTTTAAATTTAACAAAAATTTTGTATTACAATGAAATTTTTAAGCTTACGTTATGAAAATATGTAATTAACTGAAGCTGCCGAATTTATCAGCTGTTTTTTTCGAGACATAACCTTTTTAAACAAAAAACAATCTTATATCTATATATTCGATACTTTTTACATAACAATAATGGATTATGGATATGACTTCTTACGGTAATTTTTGCAACTCATTGTATAATTTTATTATATAAGAAAGTAATTATTTACATTGACTGTAAGAATTATTTCTTAAAGAAATTATAACTATTACGTACCTATTATTTATTTTAAAAACTAAAAATTATTTGACAAACTCAAAACAATAACAAGCTGACTTTGATTTCCCACTTTCGTATTAACCGCGCTTTCTGTTGATCGATTACAGCGCCCCATTAGCCCCATAGCGTATTCGACTTTCGACAGTGAAAGACATAACCTTTAAAACTTGACTCCTTGACTACTTGACATTTCAATAACTTCGTATTCGTAAAATTTAGTGTAGTTCTGTGTATTCACTTTATTTATTTAAAAGAAAAACTGTAAACTAAAAAATGGCTATGAAGAAGAAACTTAGTAAAGAAGAACTAAGAAAGGCGATGATGGAGGCAAAAAAGAAACACAGTGTGATAAAGAAAATAGAATCTCCACTTGCCAGATATCCTTTTTAAACATATTTTTTTGTTATATTTTAACAAATTCGCACTTGTATTCTAAGTAAATCTTAATTTAATTAAATATATTTGTAACATATTTATAATTTATAATTCATATTTTTTCTAATAGTATAAAAAAGGTTTGTAGAGTTTATTGAAAGATGATTATTAAAATATTTATGTTTATCTATCACTGAATTCCTTAACTTTGTAAATACATATAACGAGTTAGATCAGCTTATATGTGTCCTTTGTAAGACCGTGATACGCAATGAAGCAGTATGGCCAGTCCATTTGAATTTAAAATCACACAAGGATAACATTGCCTTAACTAAGAGATCAAAACTAGAACCTGCAGCAGCTTCACAACCTGTATCACCTAGCAAAAGAACATGTACATTTCAAGAACCACATGTACCAAAGAAATTTAAGGGAATATTAAAGAGTACCGGACAGCCACCTGCAAATATAAAAGCTGATTTACCAGCAGGATTTTTTGATGATAAATCTACCAACCACAAAGCTACTGACAATAACATAGTGATAGCTAAAACAAACTTGGTAAATGGTGCCAATGGCAGTAAGGAAGTAGTGAATTCAGAAGAAAAAGCAGCTGAAGGAAAAGATAATAAAGATAGTGGTCAATCAATACTTCCTGAGGGTTTCTTTGATGATCCAGTGAAAGATGCAAAGGTAATTATTTTTCAGTTTGTGTACTACATTTTACTATTAACAGGTTCAGGGTGGTTAATCTATAAGCCGATTTTCACATTATTTTTTAAAATTAATAGACATTTCGAACATTCAATAAAAACACAATATGTCTACATCATTTTTAAGATTATAAAGAATAACATAACTGGTCACTGAAACAGTTTCATTAATGTTTACTTTTACAACGACACAATATAAACAAATTTGCATCAATTCATGATCTCATATTATAAATAAATGATACATTTAATGTGTATGTTTACTTATTCACAAATATTTCAAAATTATATTGCATGAATTACTTACTGTTATTGTCATAATTTTACGTTACAATTTTTCAGGCCCGTAATGTTGAATATAAAGATCCTATTGAAGAAGAATGGGAAAGGTTTCAAAAAGAAATCAAAGAAGAAGCTGCTCAGTCAGCACAAATCATAGGAGATGACCAGGAAGAAGCAGCAACAGAAAGGCAACTTGATATATATGAAGAACAGTTAAGGAATTGGTCTAGAGTAATGGATTTAGTAAAACAAAAAGAACTTGTTCAAACAACAGAGAAAAAACAAGATAATAATGACCTTTCCAGTGATGAAGAAGATTTTGATGAATTTCTAGATTGGCGAGCAAAGAAATCATATCGTGAGTGATTTTCTTTTCTTTTTGTATATACAAACCTGCGACTTCTTGGTTTTTATGTAAATAAAATATTGTTTAAAATATTACATATTAATAAGTATGTAAAATTTTTCTAATACAACGAATATGAAAATGATTGATCTAAATATAAATCAGACACAGTTGAAACATTGTTTTGATTTGTATTTTAATAACAAAAATATTTATATTTTTTTAAACGTTTCCTTTTTAAACATTAAGTTCATAAAATCATAAAATATAAAAGATTAAGTAATTGAAACATTTTGTTCATTAATAATACCTAAAGTTTTCAAAATGAAACATTTATTATTGTGAATGGCAGTGACTAGTAAAGAATATAAGTAGAACGACATAGACTTTGTAATATAAATATAATGCTTGTGAATATAATGTATAAAATGCTTAAAAACAGTATTAAGTGCCGCAAAATAATACAAATATCATGAAATAGATTGGATTTCTCTTTATACAGTTTTTATATAATCAAAAATCACAAAAAATCACATTTTATAAAATATAAATAAATATTTCTGACCTATGTATTTATTCAATTTTGTTTATGTATTTTCGATGGAAAACTTATACTTTTTACATGTTTCTTCAATAAAAAAATTTCTCAAATTTCATTGTTTTAAATTGTTTCATATCTTCTCGACTTTATAATCTGAAAAATATATAGATCTAATTAATTATTTCTTTTGTAACAAAAAGTACAGGTATTGGTCTAATGGATAAAAATGCTATTGAAATATATTGCATTTTGAATTTTATATATATAATCTATATATAAATCATAAGAGATAACACGACAGTAGTGGCCCGAGAAAGTAAATTAAGTACAACATATCGAATTTGATTGTTCAGACCAGATCTGGGTGACAGTTAAGGCCCTGAACAGGCATGTAATGAGGCAAGGGTAAGGACCTTTAAGGTAAGGGTTGAGACATCCTAGTCCATCTATCGATTTTACAAAAAAACGAAATTTTATTTTACTGTCACAATGACCAAAACAAATTTCTTAACACTGAATGAATTAGCCTATAAAGGGGTACATTTGATACAATATACCATCCGGTCCACTTTTTTTGAAAATTGTGTCCTTTTGGTATCCTTACATCGTATATTTTCAGATACAAATGCAAAAAATCAGGAAAGTGTAAAAACATGTTACTATATCTACCTTTTATAAATCTTTTTAACATTAGTTTGAATGAAAAATAATAACTTTAAACCTTCATATCTCAAAAACGTAAAAAGTGGACTTATTTAAAAACATAATTTTATATGTCCATAATAAAGTGCTTTAAACAAATTTACGATTTTTCTATTTATCTGTGGGTTCTCGACATAACAACGTAAATCCTCTTTTTTTAAAGATTGAGTTTTGAGCAATTTTGGTATCCTTATAGTATATTTTCAGATAAAACTGCAAAAATCAGGAAAGTGTAAAAATAAGTGACAATTCTTATTTATGAATTTTTTTAACATTGGTTTAAATAGGAAATAAAAACTATAAACCTTATCTCAAAAGTACAAAAAGTGGACTTGGGGGAGACTGGAGCATAACGGTCCACAGGGAATAATGGCACACGACCACTAGCCATAATTCCTATGTAGAGAGTTAAAATATATTGTTCTGCGTGGCAATCTACTTGTAATGGTAGTGTGAGTTAATGTTCTCTATATGGGTAATGAAGCAGACAAAGTTCTACAACACAGAGGTTTTACAGACGTGAAATAGACAAAAAATTGTATGTACAGCAAAAGAATTTTCTCTTCAATTAACAGTGGTTGTAATAAGTACCTTAGATCTAATATTAAGATTGAATAAGCATCAAAAGATATTGTAATGATCTCTTGGGGTATTTTTCATCCCATAATTGAATAAAGATTAATGAATTCCACATAACTGTACCGTTATATCCACATAGGGTGGTCTGTTATATCCCAAAACTTTTAATTGCATTTTTTGAAGTAATTTTATAAATGCACGTTACTATTTGAATAAAACATGAAATATTTGCATAAAGATAGGTTTACATTCTTTATATACTATGTATACTAAATGCCATCTTAGTTTATTTAAAATAATTCTTTTTGTAATTTCTATAAGCCACTGTATTTTAGTGGCCCGTTATACCCCAGTCTCCCCTATGTTGTTAGACCTTTCACCCACAGATTTACTTTCAAAAAATCTTAAAGTTACAATATACTTTATAATGTTTAACAATAAAGGACAATAAAGGAGTTGTTAGGGGGAAATAAATAACACTTTAGTGTATTACGATTTTATTAAAATGAATTCAAAGAGTCCATAAGGTAATAAGTTGTTCAAAGATACAGTACAATATGATCGTATAGATATATAATATAATTCATAATTGCTTCGTGTAAGCTATAAATACGAAATCGTACGATATAAAGACTATATTAAATATAAGAAATACCCTCTACGTCGCCGCTACATAGAGTTTTTTTCATTTAAATACATAGTCATTACAATCGCCACGTGGACCTTCGATAATCGAAGTCCTCTCACGCACAAGACGACGTTGCTTCGTTCGTTATTTTCTCTTCATTTCTCATATATTCTCTTTCTTTGTTAACTCGTCGTCTCTTGTACAGTGCACATAGCGCAGGAAATCGGAAGGACCGATCTCCAAAGCTCGTTTATTTTTAATGTCATGGCGTGGTTCTCTACGTTTAATCTGGAGGATATAAAGTGAAAGAAATAGATGACAGGTATACGAATTGACGAAACCGAAGATATCGATCGTTTTACTTATAATGCAAGCAGTTTTTTTGTATAGAAAAGGCATTTGCGCGATCTACCAAACCAGATCTAAATACAAGGAATAGTTACCAGGTATATTATGGCAAAATCTCTCTTGGATATTGTAATAATCAGCTGACTCTTGTCGGAAGAGCAGTAAGTTGTCATAGACGTTCGAGTCCAAGTTGCATTTCGATGTGTCGATCAATGGTCGAATTTATTATATAGGTTTTCTTTTCTGGAACTATAAGGTAGGTAATATGTTTTACTTCGAGTAATTAGTAATAGAATATGTGGCTTGTGCGAGTGTTTCCTTGTATAGCTCATTTTATTATCATAATAACTCTTTATACTTCTGTATTTTCAACAGTTCACTGGTACATAATTTCTCTTTATTCTATAATTAGTCGATCTGATTCTTATTAGCTTATAATGTGAAGTAATCAACTTTTTATACGTTCGCATGATGAGGACGAGCTAGAGATTTTATTGATATTAAGCTACATTGAATCATTCGAAAGAAAATTACGTTTTGCTTGTCATTTTGAAAAAATATACCACGCAGCATTGGTGTGATATTTTTCAGCGAATGACGAAGTTCCTGTAAGTTTCTCAATGAGGCAATTCAAGAATTTTATTTATCGCTAAAATTAATTATTTTTTTTACAATATTACACTCGAATCGTTACACATCAGCTTGTACATTTTTGTTTTTATTGGTGTCTATTACCCTAAATCTGATTTTCGTTGATTTACGCTATATGACTCAACGAATAAAACCGCCGCGACTTATATTGTGATTTCAGCACCGATACATCAGAAACGCGTCGTTCTTTCTCGTTACCGTGACGCTCGTTAATCCGCAATGAGAGTTTTGTATTTGTATAGGTAGTGTAATAACAGTCCCGTACGCGCCTTTTACGCCTTCGTCGTTTTTCTTTTGTTAACTCGAAGATCGCGAGTAAGAAGGGCCTAAAAAGTGCTGTTAAAGCGACAGGTGTAATAGATTCAAGTAGACGAGAAAAAACAGTGAATGAAGAGGAAAGTATAAGACTTCACGGCGAGAGAAATAGTTTCATGTAAACGCGAGTGTTAAAAGAAATAATGATTTTGAAGCATTTCTCGATATCGCTTTTTGTTTTTCTAATAATTTTACGTGTAGGTGTGTTATGATTTTCTCGTTTAAAGAGTTTCCGGATCACAGAAACGTTCGATTGTATCGACGGACGACGTGACTTTTGTATCTTCTCCAAAATATGTAACATCCATTCAAAAGTTCCGTTTGTAATAGAAAAAATCTCAGCTTTTTATTTTTCATCTGCATATTATGCAAATAATATATGACACGAAAAAATGGGAGTGCAAATATGGTATAGAAATGTTCTTGTTCTGTTATTACTGTCACTATCTTTTTACACTCAGAGAAATCGATGATATAAATTATTGCCTTTTGTTAAGTAAGTCTAAATTAATTGTACTTTTAGTTATATTAAATATTAATAAGTATTTGAAGTGTTGTTTTTAAATAGTTTTTTTAATCACGAAAAACATAGCTGCGATGATTTAATAACACATCTTAATTTTTTAATCATTAAAGAGCAATCGTTTCATATTTTCTTTCAATTTTAGTTTTCTCATTATTACTTTAGACGCGTTAAAAGAACTTAACTGTATTTTCCAAATTGTCACTCAATGAATACTTATGTAAGAAATACAACATCTTATAAAATTCAATGTAGTCATCCAAACAACATTAATAATTTTATTTTGTACTGAATTTATGAAACTTACCTCAATTAAAGTTATCTCTGAGTGTAATTTTATGTACATATATAGATCAACCTACGACGACTGGGCGCCTGGTTTCAATCGGTGCCGATCGTCCAAGTACTTCCCCGATTGTTTTGATATATTGTTGGAGCGCTCGGCGCAGATTTTCCAGCGATCGTGACCAGCCGTCAAAAGTTTAAATTCGTATATTGTGCCTTTCTCGTTATTTTACATAAATGTATTCTCTTACGTTAACTTCATCCGCGTGGTTGCTTTCCTTTTGGCACTCGAAGCTGTTGAAAATTAAATTTCGCGCATATATTTCTGTGTGTCTCTCTCTCTCTCTCTCTTTCTTTCTGGTTACAATTAATCCACGAAACTTCGAGTATGATGCGAATCGAGTAAATATCCATAAAACGTTAAATTTGTGCGTCTTTTCGTAGACAAAGATACAAAGGACGAAAAAAATAATGATCGTGAAATCGAGAATTTCACTTGTATATAGTCGAAAGCTGAAAGGTGATTCAGGTATATATTTTGTTGTCGTACAAGATATAATGTACTTGGCTTAAAGAGAATTTTAAGAGGCACTCTGCTCAAAAGCAAAGGGAAAGATTCTTAAACGTCTAACTTTATCATATAGTCTGTATAATTATATATATATATATATATATATATATATATATATATATATATATTTATTTATTTATTTATTTATTTATTTATTTATTTATTTATTTATTTATTTATTTATTTATTTCGATATAAGTATATTTACTCGGAGTAAGGTATCCCTATTAATTGTCAAAATATATTTATAAAACGTCGCTCTCTCTATGTATGTATAATGTAGGATCGCAGCAATATACTTTTTATATACTTTTTCGCGAAATTCGCCCCTTCCACGCATGCATGCTGTGCACACATTGGTCTTTCGTTTCTTCGTCGACTGATATTACGTATAAGCGGAAGCCGGCTAAATTATGCGAAATCCGACTATCCCATCCCGAAATGGAAACCTTCCCCTAATTTCCTTTCGGAATCGGATTGGCTGTACATGGGCAATATATTCGTGCGATTAGAGTCGTCGGCTGCAGCGCATTGTGCGCGTCTTGGCTGCATCCCGCGCAGACACACATTGATCGGCTAAAAAGTAAGTACAAATCGATCGTTTACTCTACAGAGGGATCGACAATGTAAGTTGCGATCGTTAAATTCGAAGATTAGAACGGCTATGCTTAGTATTATTGGTATTTGTAATATATAGTAAGGACATGTCTGTAGTGCTGTGTGAGTCATTTAAGTACCCCGCGAGTTTAGTAACTCTCGTGCGCGCATTCATATATACGTAATAGAGTCATACGGACTTCTAGAAACTTATGCTTCTGTGAGTTTAATCTGCCTTTCTTTTTTTGTTCATTTTTTGTTCGAGCGATGACGCACGAAAATGTAGATCAATGCTGCAAAGTTTTCTTACTTTAAGCTAATTTGAGGCTAACTTGTTTTCTAGGGTGTATATTTACCATTACACGTCTAAATTTAGCTTAAATTTAAATTTAAAATAAGTATTAAACTTTGCACGAACAATCTGGCTTTCGTACGTTCTTTCTCACATTTTTCTGCAAACATTGTTCCTTTGCGTTTTCAACTGTATTTTTTTAGAAGATACTTGGTAAAGTTAATTATTATGTATATATATATATATGTATATATATATATATATATATATATATATATATATATATATATATATATATCCTAAGCGAGTTCGACGATCGCGCTCGCGCGATCTACCCCTTAAATAGCGTACGTAATCACAGAGTAGCGCAACGACCACTATAGGTATTCATCACTATAGTCCCATTCGAATAGACTAAAGACTACTTAATATATTTTACACAATTTATAATGATAGTACAAAACAAAAAATAGTAGTATAACAGTAATAATAAATATCAATAATAGTTATAATGCAATAGTGCCAAGCTTTGGTATATATATATAATATTTCTTGATATTGTTTTAACTTGATATATATATATATATATATATATATATATATATATATATATATTACTTTTATTTTTCTTAAATTAGTACACGCTAAGTTAATTCGCCTGTCGTATATAATATATGTATAATCTTCTCAATAATATATAGTATATCTCTTATGTATACGTAGTATAATTTCATTAATCTTCATATTAATGTATATAGTGTGATATTCTTTTTTATTAACTATATGTATGTACTGATAGCATAGGCACCGAATTGCATAGAGACGTAAAACGACGGTCGTGGTTAGTTTTTTGTATTTGTTGTTGCGATAGTATTTATTATAATTATTATTTTGGACAGTCTGAGAGAAAATGGTGCGGATTAACGAAGCTTCCCTTCCTTGTTTGTTTCTTTGACGTCGCTTTTTGACATAGTACAAAGCTATAATCTTTCTTCTCTATCTTATTGAAGAAAGATTCGTAATTGTAATTTGCGCTTTTTGATTACACGAAGAAGCGACAGAATTATACATTTATCTTCGCGTGATTATCGGATTCATTTAAAGATTATTCTTTTTGTTTCATTATGAGATTATCATTAGAGACGGCGTTACGTTTGATTGATTTGAATTTGACTCTAATATATTTTTGTTATATATTTTTGCGCTTGCATGATTTTTGTATTTTGTTCCATGTCCGCCTTCCTTCGCTTTTATTTGTTTTATTCGTAACGTCTGTGCGCGTTTTGCTCTCAGAAATAGAGAAGAAAAACGACATGTGCGTAAGATTTTGGGTCGATTTTCCATGTCATGCGTGTACACATTGACCGCAGTTGTATAATATGATTATCAATATTTAACTTTTCTTTTTTTTTTCTTGTTTGGTCATACACTTTATTTTACTTCCAAGGTGATCGATTCGCAAAACACTTTCATCTGGTCCCTTTCGTGTGTGGCTTTTTTTGCTATATACCGAGCGACGCTCGCATGACTTAGCTGCTCGACTTTGATCGGTATCTCGTTTTTTTTTGTTGTTTACTCGTGTTGGTCAAATATTCGATCAATCATAATTTGCGTTTTTACGATATTTCAATTGTTATATCTTATACGCATTTAGCTTATATGTTGTGTTCGGCTTAATGATAACGCGATTGTTTTATTTTATTCAATATCATTATACTCAATTTGAATGACAAAATATACAATAAGAATTTAAAAATAAAAGTAAAATTATGGGATTTGTTGATTGTAAAGTTTTTGTATCAATCATTTTTTGAACACTTGATTTTTAAGCAACTTTCGATAACACATCAATAATTGCAATTCTTTATTAATAGAAAGTATAAGCATCAGAAGTATCAATACGATTCAAAGTTTATGATTATTCACTAAATTTATTACTCTTAAAATGATGAAGACTGATATATATTACACGCGATTATTTGTTCAAGAATTGTTATAAGTTGGTGTTGATTGGACTGAAAATCGAATAACGAATGTTATCGAGTGTTTCATATAATAAAAGATATCATAAAGTAAAGTGAAAAAGACGGAAATAACGAAGTTCGATTACTTACGCAATCTTATACTCGATGATGCTTTTTCTCGCTTTCATCGGATATTCTACTTCTTTATATTCTCTGCACAACAATTGTGAGAATCGCTTTTATAGTATATTATACGGCTGCCCGTGAAAATAAAAAGAAACATTCACTCGATGCAATTGGATCTGACATTTTCTCATGTTTTAAATCTAACTACGTGAATCTTATTTTTTCTTCTCTAATGGACTACTGTTTTTTATCTTTTATTTTCTAGTATAATCGCGAGTTGATGAAGCGCGCGCGTCGTTTTTTAAATCGACGTCTCACGGCTAAAGTATAGTATAATATATATCAAGCGCGTTGTATATCATGTATAATAATATAGTTAATTTCTAGATCGGTTCGTCCGAGAAAAAGTGGAAAAAAGTGTCGTCGTCAATGGCGACGCGCTGCGTGTTTTATCGTTATATGTATATATAATTTTTGTCGTCCGACCTCGCGCACGGCTAATCATCGAGTAGGTATATTTACCTCTAAATCCTAAGTTCATGGATACACGGAAAAAGTTTCTCGTAAGCAATATACATATCATTTACTCATATATACATTGAATAAAGTAGAAAATGATTATATGAATATATAGTAAACGATTCAGTGAAAAACGACAATTATATTTAAAAAATTAATCATGTCTTATATATATATATATATACTAGTACCATTTATTTTGTCAACATTCTTAAAGTAAAAAAATTCAATTTCATTTCTTACAAAACAATTAAAAACTAACTTACCAACAACTATTCATAACAGCAGAATTACCCACTCAACCGAAAATAAAACCTGCTCGAACGAGAATATTCTTCCGTGTCGCTTACTCACCTACGATACTTATTACAATAATCGAGAGTAAGAAAAGTTTTCTGGTCTAAGCGTCAGAGTTTTTTTTTTTCCTTTTTCAAATGCGAGAATGCAATATTTTTTTTCTTTTTCCTTTGCTCATAGAAGTATACAAGCGGTACAGAGCGCGAGTAGAGGACGCGCGCCTCGGATTGTCTCCCAATCCGCCGGCGCCTTCGCCCATGCAATCGATCATGTATAATATATAATAATTCATACAATCTACATGCGTGGTATATACGTATATAATCATGCTCCGTACGGTAAAATATGCGCATCGCGGCCGCGCGCTTAGGGCTTGTCCTCGAGTATCTCGACGGTGACGTTCTCGAGCACGGGATCGCCGCCGGCGCCGTTGTTGTGATGATGATGATGATTCGGGGGCGACTTGTTGGCCCCGGTCTTGTTGGTGGCCGAGACAGCGGAGGCGTTGCCGCTGCTGCCGCGGCTGCCGCGCCGCGAGCCCGTCCTCGACCCTGGCGACAAGGGCGTGCAATTCTCCGTTATTCGAGTATCTTGCGCCGGTGCGAAAGCGAGGCAGCCGCGCTTTCCTTTGTCGTTATTCAAAAGGATTTTCTCGTCTGAATATGTAACGGAAGAATCAAATAGAAAAAAAAAGAAACATAGATTCAGTTGTTAGGTTCGGTTGATTGATGATGATAATTGGTAGCTTTGAGCTTTTGCCGGATCGAATTTCGATTGATTGGTTTATATTATATATATGTGAATGTGATATTTTTGAAAAAAATTTATTTGATTGATTGGTGCGTTTTTTTTTTTTTTTTTTTGTTATTGCACTGACAAGTATTTTCTTGCGACATTCATATTATGTGGATGTGAACACTTATTTTGGGTGGTTATTGTAGCGTTATATATTTGAATTAATGGCTCCTCTTTACACAAAATCTGTGGCTTCGAGGCATAACACATAGCGTGCTTTCATACTCAAAAATCAAAAGTTGCAAAAGTTCATTTATTACTTTCATTTTTCATAAGCTGTACTTTAAACCTCAATATCTCTATATTTCAAATAATGGAGTTAAATTGTTTTGCCTTTTCACCACAGAAATATTCTTTTGAACAGAATTGTAACTCTTATACAAAAACTGCAGAGAGTATTTATCATAAAAATTACCGTGAAAAAAACGGGAAACCTAGGACATCCTAATTTTAGGGAATAAAATCCCTGGTTTAAGATGAAAATTCAATCAAGCGCGATCCTTTCATCCCAAGAGTATGTCCTCTCAAAATACATACCTAGAGGAATTATATTTTTGGGTAGCAGAATCATCTCTCGGGAAAGCGAGCAATTACGAAGAAAAATGAATTTCAACTCCTTTTTTTACAAGAAAATTCTGTTTTCCACGAATGGAATTCCTTTACGAATCAATTTCTCTTTGTCAAAAGATCCATTTTTACCGTGTTTTTCACAGTAACTTTTGGTCAAAACATTCTCTATGTCAAAAAATGTAATACTTAATATATATTTTATTTTGCATTGACGGTACGTGATATTATTAATTATTAATAAGCTAATATTTTAAGCAACTTTTTTCTAAAAATCATTAATAAGCAATAAGCTAAAAATAATTGCCTTTTTGTTTAGCATAATTAATAGTAAATTATTGTTAATTAATAATAAATATTGTATTTTAAACATTATAAATGTATACCATTCTTGGAAGCTTTTCAACAAAACGTATTCTTCACTATACTAAAATTTGATTTCAATAAAGTGCGTGATTATATTAAAAACAGTTAATATTTAATAACATGATTGGAAATAATTTATTAGTAAAGAGGAATCTTAATTAACATATGACGTTAAATAGTCTAACATAGTTAAACATCAAGAAATAATTATTAAAAACAGTTCCATAAGTTGTGAAAGAAAATGTGTTAATTTTTACATTGTTATGTAATTCAAATTCAAAACGTTAACAAAATTCTAATTATTAAAATTTCAATATTTAACGTTTGAATAACTGACATTTAAAACATTTTCTTCTACATGTAGTATACATTTCACTAAAATATTACAAATTTAATGATTATATTTTTAATTTTAATATTAATACAATAATATTGTTAAAAGGATTTATATTAAAAATCTTTTGAATAATGTCACATTTTACATAAAAAATACTCTTAGGATAAAGTCAAATGATACTTTAAGTGTTATGAAAGAATGAGTGAAGTCAATCCGATTAGCAAACTTCGTAAATTTTCGTAATATCTTAATCTCGATCTCAATAATACTTAATAACTTTGGTAATTTATTAATTACTTCTTCAAAATTAAAGTACTTAATTAAATAATCTTATTAAAATATTTTTATAAGATACTAGTCGGATTTACCTCCTTCTAACATTAATTATGGGACTATTTTTAATAACTTGAGCAAATTGAACACAGCAATTGACATTTATCGATTTTATCTTTTTCACATTTAATAATACTTTTAATTTTGAAAGATATTGATATTTTAGAATATTAAAAAAGTGAATACTACGAAAACAATTTTCTCATTACAATAGTTGTTACAATATTATGAAAATCCTTTTTGTTTCGACAAAGAAGCAAAAGCAAGCGCTGCTATTAATAAGCGATTCGCTGTGCACATTGCAGTGAAATTTATTTTTTTATCATTAGCTTAATATTGAAAATTTATTAATACATATATATTTAAAATAATTAATTTCAAACCTGAAGAAAAATGATTGCATTACAATATTTCAAGAAACATGTGCAAATATTTTCTGGTCGAACGATGCCTGCGTGCAAATGCATTTTACCGGTACGTAATTTGTATTATGAACACAGCTGTATTTTTTTATAACTGCAGATAGATATCGTATTACCTCCATTATAACATGTATAATTATATGCACCTGAAATGTCATTTTTACACGCAAGCATTCGGTTCTTCCATGTATAAATGTAATTCTTTAATCAATAAAAAAATGTAACAACTTTCTTACTTCGATCGAGTATTATATTTATTAAAACAATATCATTTATTTTAAATCATACGTGAATACTTTTAGTATGATAATCATTAAGAACCTCATGTTCTAAAGTTCTTCAATAATTACTTTTAGTAAATATTGCTATTCTTTTCTATTTGTTATTCTTTAATCCAAAGATTATACAATAAGAGAAAATCAGTCTTAGTAAAGACTTTTCCTGTTATTTCCTTATCATCGGCCAAATTAAGCCATTACAAAAATGTTCACGTATACCATTATATTAAAATATAAATCTAAAAATGTACCTTTAAATTACAAAGCAGAAATCGTGCAAGCCATGCAAAAAGCTACAGCGAATATTTATAATTCCATTGTACGAACTACAGTACTACGAGCTAGAAAAATAGGGAAACACAGAAAGTATAACGTTCAATGTTTCCAACTGCAAAGAAAAGTACAAACACCCGTACGCAGAAGCTGTGTGCGTGTACGATGAAAAATGCAAATAGCACACATACATACACACATGTTAAAACGAAGAGAACGCAGTTCATAAAAAAGTCTGCGAATCTACTAAATAAAGAGAGCGCAGCACCGCGTACAGTATTTTCTTTAGACCAATTCACTGAGATCGACTGCTTCCAATCCCACGTAAATTTCCACGCATCCTTCGTGCTTTCGCAATTTATTGCCACCGTCATATCAACGCCATACTCATTACTTATCGCATTACACCCCAGTCCCACTGCACTGATTTTCAGATGCTTTTTTACGCGACTATACTGTACACAACCCCGTTCGTCCCTGCGGATGCAGCGCAACGCTTGCGTTCTCCTCGCGTGATGCCGCCGACGACGACGACGACATCGCCGCCGCCGTCAGCTGGGCAAAAAAGCGCTCGGCAGTGCAATCGCACGGCAGTAAACGAAGCTTGCGCGAACGTGCAAGAGTGAGAGAGAGAGAGCGAGAGGTAGAAAGTAAAAGATAATAATGCAAGAGAGCTCGGAGCTGTTGAAAGAGGGAAGCATGCAGAGAAAAAGCGAGCGCATGCAGAGGCTCGAAGCGGGACGCGTGTAAGTACGTGTGTGTTTATATATTCGTGTGAGCGGCGCGCGCGTTTTGCATAAAAGCTGGTGGCACGAAAGAGAGAAAGAGAGAGAGAGAGAGAGAGAGAGTTAATTACGAGGAAATGGAATTATGAGAACGTCAACTTGTATATATAGGAGCGGTTATCTCTCTGCGTCTGTCCTTGTGAAAATCTGCTTTTAGCTTGTTTATCATATATATGCGCGGACCGAGTCATTTTGGCGCTGTGTTTTGTTTGGAACGCTTATTACGTTTGGATCGTGAGCTCGTTTGTCAATTTCGGATTGTTTTGTTTGGAACTATGTAGAGATTTTTATGTTCGGAAACTTGTCCATTTCATTATAGACTAGTCCTGCCGTTTGGAAGTTCTCTCTAAAATTATTTCGTTACAATGTCCAACTTAGATTTCTTTTATTTAAATTGTTATAAGATCGCGTTAGTTTCTAAAAGGAAGTCTTTCTTGTAATGTAACATAAAAAATAAAATCTTTTCTAAATGAATATATAGTTCTCTTTTGATATACTATTAAACATTTATATAAGCGTTTTAAATTTTTCATTAAAAAGTTCAACACTATGCATAACATGATTTTGAAATTTCAAACGATGTCCGACAAAATCAATAGCAAGAGAACCATTACACGAGCCAAAATGACTTTTATACCAGTGTGACGTTTCTTACGTGAATCATGAGTCGGACGAAAACATGTGAACGATATATATATAAATTGAAAGAAAATGACCATGAGAGCTGTAAAAGTGTCGATATATAAGAATGAAATGTAAAAAAAAAATTGATAAAACCATGATACGGATCACTTAACTATAGCAAGTGCAGTCAGTTTTAAAAGAGACAGTCATAGACAATAGAATCTAATTAGAATAGAAGTACAGTACCTACTTTCATACTCATTTCGTAATAAACAAGATTACAAGGGTATAAAGACCGAGATGCGACTGAGAGACTCGAACAACGACAGAGACTCTAGAGATATAGGTGGTTTTTTTCGTGATAAAGGAAGTCTCCGTTCTCTTATTTTGCATCTATACAGCAGCACAATCGTCAATAGATGCTGTATTCATATATTACGGAGGGTGAAGTGGTAATTCAAAAGTTATATATATCTATATATTTAGTCATATATATATCTGATAGATATAAAATAAGTCAATATTCGTCAATTTGTAATAGTTGTAATATGGTTAGTAAAGAAACTTCGCTTGCTTAGTAAAGTGAATGAATGTATAAAAACCCGTACGGTTCACTCGCTGAGAGTGTTTCGCACCTTGCGAGGCGTTAGGCGAGTGGGCCCGCAAGGATGCCATCGAGGGCTGCCTAGACGGGCCCCGGACGCTGGCGCGCGAGCCCCGGCGCTGCTGCTGCTGCTGCTGCTCCTGGCCGTGCAGCAGCTTGTTGTCGCGCAGCAGCGAGACGTTCATCAGCCGGGCGTTCGGCGTGTTGAAGATCGTGCGGTTCTCCCGCCAGCGAGCCCTGAAAAGCGTTGCGAGCCGTGCGTCAATATACATGGATCAATCGAATTAGATATTGCTCGCGGAATAAATTTCACTTGAAAATTCTTTAAATTGGATATTGTAGAAAGAGATATTTTAAATGATGTGGTCAAAAATACGTATAGGTTAATAATGCAGTTTTTTGGGTAATCAGTAGAATTGAATGTTCGTATAGCAAAAGTAATATGTGCATTTTTTAAGTACTGTACAAAAATGACAAAATGAGACGTGCATAGTTATAATAATAGTTTTATTTGTTTCCGGTTTACTTGAAGATATTTCTTTGATGTTATACAAACGTGATACGAAACAAAAATACATTCTCCCATCATATAGGTATCTCTATGATATTATGTTCAGAAATTTGCAGATGAAGTTCATCGAATAATATTATAGTTAGTATATCTACTTTCAGTAGAAACATTCGGTTATGATCAGACATTGTATATATTCTTTTATTATATTATTTATTTATTTAATTTCATTTGTAATTCTTCTATTTTCTAACGAAAGTTAATACATTATTCATAATTATAAGATCAAGTTAAGCACATTTTAGAAAAAATAAGAACAAGATACAAAGCAGATCCAATACTTTTATTTTACTTTTCGTATTACTACGGCTTACTTGAGTTCCCCTACTCGTATCCTTTCAACAAACTTATAAGCTACTTTTCTTTTAAAGGACTTATTCTGGTAGTTTCATTTTACCACGAAAAAGTATACTTCGATGTAAAATAAACCCTAAAACTCTAAAGAAAATATTTATGTACATAAAAAGTTCATTGGAAAAATTCTATACGATCTTTGCGTTCGACTTTTGATCTAAAAATATAATATATCTTCCTAAGAATAAGTCTACTGATATTAACATAAAAATTTTCAAGACGATGTTAGTATTATAATTTTTATTTTATTTTGTTTTTTATTATACTTTTAATTTGCCTTTTTAATTATATAAATAAAAAATTGTTTACTTGAGACAGTTCACTTTAGACTTCATTCTTTTATATATTGCTAGTCTTTATATTGCACCCCCAGAACAAGACTATGACAACTCAAAAATCTATGATTTTGTAAAACCAGGCAAATAACGTAACTATTTCATGAAATACATTTTTGTTTCTTGATTTTTATAATTGTATTATAGTATTTCAACCTTATCTAATCAATTTTGGAAGTGCTTTTATTTTTGTATGAAGGGCTTTTACTTTTGTATGAAGTATTTTGTGTAAGGGAATCAAGTTAATAGCAATTTGAGTTATTATCATAGTCTTATTTTGAAAATATGATACAAAGTACTACTCCTTACTAAATAACACCAAATTAGTTAGTTTTTATTTCGGATAGGTATGACAACTGATGCTTTTGTGTCAGCAAAAACATGTAAGTTTAATGAACAAAGTAGAAATTATTAATCTTTTGATGCAACAGATCCTTCATATATGTGTAAAACAAAGGTAATAGATAAAAAATCATAGTAGCTATATTATTGAAAGATCCTTGACTATTATAAGATTGAATACTGTAAATAAAATCTGTCAAAAAGTTATATTTAATTATGCATATAAATTATTGTTACATAAGAGGTCGAAATGTGGCTGCTAGAAAAATATGTAGAAAACATGTTTTTAAATACGTAATATGTACAGTTCAAATATTATCTTTAACACAAAAATGCATCTATTAAAATTTTCACTAAAAATCATCCGAGCGGCAATTTAAATCAGGAAGAAATTCTAATAACTTCAGCATAGAAAACAGACTCTTGAATTTCCATCCACATCAAGACCTCTCAAGTACCCTCGGAATACAAAGAAAAAGTGAAAGAAATCAAACGCAGAACGTACTTGCTAAACAGCCTGAGAACGACGCAGATGATGACGAACATGAGGGCCATACCGGCGAGTATACCGATCATCGCCGGATCGATGTAGCGCAGGTCCGGCGGTTCCTTCACTTCGGCTGCACATCACATCCCAAGTAGAGCAGAGCACAGAGAACAAGAAAAGAGAAAGCACCAAATCAGCCGCAGAAGAATAAAATAAAGATGGGAAGTCTCATGAAATAAACATGCTCGCGCGGGTAGGAAATTTGAAAGCTCGTCGACGCCGCGCCGACGCGTGCACTTCGCTTACCGATGCACTGGATGGAGCCGTCCTTGTTCTGCATGGGCACCTTCTCGAAGATGCAAATGCAGCGTCCGTCCCGGCATTCCGTCTGGGCGACCTGCACCTCGCACTGCTCCGTGAAGAAGCACGACTCGTTGATATTCGCCGCTGCAAAAGAGAAGAGAAAGGAAAAAGTAATGACGGCGAGATCGGATGTGACTTTTCTTCCGCGTGGGAAAAGTACATATTTGCCTTGCGATTGACGCGGAGGGGGGGGGGGGGTGTTTTTTTTACTTCGAGGTTGGGGGCAAGGCAGGCTTTCGAGCTGGAGTAGATCTGATGAGTTTGCTCTGACGGCGGTGTATTTGTCGGAGTTGTTTTAATGAAATGTTCGACGTAGCTTTCGCTGTTAGGAGAATGAATAAAACAAGAATAAGAGGGTGGTTTGGTAGATTTTAATACTGCGGCTAGTGTTTTTGAAAATTTTAAAGTATAATCATTTTCAAACAAGAAGTCCGGGATCATTAATTTTGTATGGTATACATACATTTTCAAGTTTATCGTATATTCATTTGAATTATTCAAAAGTTTTAATATTCTTCAGTATTTACTTCTTTATGGAATACGTATAAGATAAATTCTGCAGTACTTTTGACTTATAAAAAATACCCCACAAAAGTTGTTATTCGGATTCCTGATCCCGGAGATCCATCTAGTGATTAAATAATTTATTTATGAATCTGCTACTCTAATCTTGCAATTATGGATAATTATCTTGCATTATAAAAAGGCCCATCTAGGGCATAAGCTATACTTTAGGGGCATATTTGAATCTATACTGAAATAAATGGTTTCGCTCAATATTTGTAAAAATTCTATAGTCTATTCTGAATACCGAGAACAACAATTTAAGTCTTTTATCTTAGTACTAGTCAATCTAACGTTACACAACATTTAATAAGAGCTCGATCTCATTATTGTAGTTTATAATAGAAATAATAATATGCTATATAATTTTATCCTCAAAATACAACGTATGCCCATTATGAACCCTACAAAAAAATAATATCTGTCAAGACCATTCTTCTGACGAGTTACTTCCTTGAACGAGCATTTATCTTAGTAGAAATATGTAGCAACAGACACAGATGTCCAACAAAAATGCTCTATAAAATTGCAAAAACGATTCAGGAAGTCCCCTTAAAAGCAATGCATTTAACTTCACATTACGAAAATCGTAAGATTGCAATTTGCCGTGAGTGCAAAGTCTGGTCGTAAAAGCAGCCCAGCACCGCGCACGAGCTTGCGAAAAAGAAGCTACAAAAAATCCACAGGAATGCTTTAAAGTCGACGAAGGTGATATGTGCACATGCCCGGGCCGGCGTGGATCAGCGTGTACATATGAAATATGAGAATTGCCGCTACGCGACGGTCTCCGCTAATAAACAGACACTGCGCGCACGCTCGCGCTTGTAATAGAGACATATGACCTTTGCCATATTCTTTTTTATAGGTGTAAATTGTGCGCCATCCCCGGTCCATCCATTTTCATCATTGTCTTTTCAGTGCCGCTATGACAGATTTATTCGGCACGAGCACTTGACCAAACGAGAAAACGGGAATTGCCGAATGCGACGGGCGACGATCGAATAATTTATCGCGCGGTGAGAGTTATAATTACGCGCCTGCTTCGTTATGCATTTAAGTTATTCATAGATCTTTCGACCTAATTGATTTATTGAGCAGCGTTCAAGTTCGCGGTATTAATATTTTGCTAATTATTGCGGCGGCTTCTATCTAGACAGTCGTATCTCAGAGATACTGTATAAGTAATATAAATTTAAATTAAATCAGATAATACTTTTAAATATTTTTAAGATACTTAGCATTTATGATTTGAAGCAAGTAAAGCAATAAAAAAGTTTTAAAAATTTAAAAACGAGTAAAATATGTGCATTTATTGCATACTTGGTACGACTTCGTAAAGAGTATCTCCAAAATCCAATTTTTTAAGTTGTTTTCCTAAAATATGACTATATTATAGTCGAACTCGTCGATTTTTTACCCTTATCCGTTTTGATAATAATGTATCATAATCAAATATATTTTATATCGAAAATATATTTTATAGGATTCTTAAATTATAACTATGTGGAGAAAACTGTCTGCAAGAGTAATATATTAAAAGCGAAAGAAGATATCGTACTTTCTTCATGTAGACATCACATCATAATTATTTCCAGATTCAGGTCACGCATGCAATTACATTTTAATACGGTTGCAAATGACTGCGTATCAAGTAGCATAATAATTCTGTTACAGACGCACGGACGCTCTGCAAGCAATAATTAGCTTTTCTCATCAAATTAAATCACGGTATCGGCTAACCGTGCAGCGTGACTAGACTAAATGTACGGCTATTTGATTACACGTAACCGGGGAGCGATTCTCCGTAGACCGCGTATAAACCGTCACGTCGCTCATACATACAGCATAATTGAATACTCATAGTAAACAGACTAAACTATAAGCTCCGGGCCTATGCGCGGCGCTCCTGCAGCTGTCTCCGAGAATTCTCCAAGGAAATAACGCTCAGAGCATTGCGATCACGGATAGATGCTTTTTCCTTTGGCTGTTGGAAAGTAAATCTATTAGAGAGAGATATAGACAGTGGTAGATCATTTATTATCCAGTAATTTTTTACAGGATGCACAACATACTCATAATGACTATGAGAGCCTTAGCGTAATTGAGTAGTAATGATCACAAATGTATGAATATTTTTCTTAAGTCGTTTCAAATTAAATTTAGATCCTTCTTTTAGCATTTTCATTATGATTATCCAAACATTTTCCATTCGATTAGCATCAGATTGTGAAAACCAATTTAATGTCAGAATGCCATTTTCAACTTTCGACTTTATAGGTATAGATAAGCGACAGCGATGGTTATGATCTTTCTGAAAACTCAGCGGTCGAGGAGATATTGCTGACTCTTCTACAATACGTATTGGTCTCCACTCGCCTGCAACACACCGTGCAGTTTTCATTTATACATACTATTTTTCTGATCAAGGAGTTTAGCGTAGTGCTCTCTTGTGTGGCAGAATATACATCGTTGCAATATCAGTATCCGTACATGAAGAAAAAGAAGTTATCAATGGTTATTACCTATCCGAGTGGGTAAAGCGTTACGTTACCTTATTATAACAATTATGATAACTTTTACGGATATATATGTACTGGTAGAGGTGTATTTATTGTTTATCTGTTTAGGTTGCACGGTTATCCCAAGTTTATCGCCAAGCAACGAAAGATTTGAATTTAATTTAAAAAGTCGAATAATTTATTGTACGACCTACCTAAAAATCTAACATTTTATAAATAAGCTACTTTTATAATCTAAGTTCAAAGACCAAAAACCGCCGCCGGAGCACATACTTGGAAAGCATCGAAACCGATAGTGTCCCAACCTGAACGCTGTTCCGACCTGGGCGACTCTCCCCATATATGTTTTTGAAATCATTGAAAATTATAAAAAATCATCAAATATGTTTCAGAAATCAACAGTTGTAGTTTAACAAGTAGTATTAGTAACATATCTGTAACCAGTCGAAAAAATCGGCTGTGATCAGATACTAATTTATTTTCTCAATTTTATTTATTTAATTCTATTATATTTCTTTTATTATATCACAAAAACAAATACTTTCTTATGATTGTAAGATCAGCTTGATGACCCTTACAAAGACTAGCATTTACGGTGTTTGCCCCGAAGAGTAGCACATTTGGAAATCTCCTCCGAAGACTAGCAAATTTCGTCATTTTCCCGCGAAGACTAGCACATTTCGCAATTTTCCCAAGAAGACTAGCACTTTTCAGGATTTTCCCACGAAGACTAACACGCTTGAAAATTTGTCACGAAGACTAGCACAATTGGCGATGTTCTGCCGCCTGATTTTTTCAGGTTACTTTTATTTATTCAGGTAGCCTGATTTTCTCGGGTAAACCGATAATTTTTTGAGTACAAAAGGGTCTAGTTCCCGATCCGAGTCCGATAAAGAAAGAATCGATCCGATTCGCCGAGAGTTTATCAGTACAACTTAAATTTACATATTCTATACGAAAAGTGCTAGTCTTCGTGGGAGAACAGCGAATTGTGCTAGTCTTCATGGGAGAATGGCGAAATGTGCTAGTCTTCGTGGGAGAATGGCGATATGTCTTCGTGTGAGATTTCCAAATGTGCTTCTCTTCGTGGAAAGTGCTGAAATGTGCTATACTCTTAGTGGCAGTTTGAAATGTGCTAGTCTTCGTAAGGGCCGTCGAACTGATCAATCCAAATTTGGAAAAAGGAAAAACCAGATACCAGAAACCGCATCCCAAAGCCTGACTGAAAACCGTTTTCCGCAGGATGTGCACTACCTTTGTCAGTATTTAACATAGGTAGTTAGAGTCTTTATTATTACATGGAGAAAAAAAGTTCGTAATGCTTACCCATATAGATAAACGAAGTACAGAAGATAAGATAATATTTGATTCATTGCTCAGAAAGTTAGGTATATACTTAGAAAGAGACAGTAAAGATAGAGGGTCATGAATTCTGATGAAACTTAAGAGGGGAGACCACTGTAAGTAATGTATAGCTACTTTGTTTCGTCTATTACGAGTACAAAGAAGCTATCTAATATATCTCTTTCAAACTTTTCGGATATTTTTTTGGCAATATTATAATGTAGAAAAAACAGTATTAAATTCATTATGAATCCTAATACTATGATGCCCATGGTTCGGAAGTTAATGCTTAAAAACGGCATTTGAAGGCTTTCTGACCTAACGGTTTATCTGAAATCAAAAAACCAAAAAGATTTTGAAACTATATGCAGATTCCAAGATAGCTAAGTAGAGGATTTTGAAAATTTTTAAAATTAAGGGGTCAGTCTACCATTTTTTAAATCGATTTTTCAAAAACTACAAATTCTTGTAGTAAATATATGTAGAAATGCTATAGAAACTAAAATTTCGATGAGAAAGTTCGAGAACAGGTCGAAAAATGCGAAACAATGGAAGGGTCTCGAGCGCGCTGGACGTACACTTGGCGCGTCAAACGTACAACTGCTGTGTATATCTGCTTCTCCATCCCCTCTTTATAAATTTTGGGTAGATAGTTTCCATTATTTTCAATAAAGGTTGAAATCCTTCATTAAACGTGCATGCAGCACAATATGCAGCAGTTGGGTAGATGTTCAATTCTGTTAATATTTCGAAATAGTATAGTATAAGATTCCACTGAGAAAGGTTGTTTACAGTTAGTATATCTCTCTAGAAACCGTTATTCTGATGTGAAAGTGCTCATTGAAAATCGTGTAAGATGGATAGAAAGAGTACGATTCATGGTGCAGGTATCACCAGGCCGAAGCTGATAATTCCTTGAACAATTTTAAGCATCCTCTAGTTTTCGGCAAAGAAACGCAAGAGGTATTAAAGCCTGTTTATGAGGATTTATCTTCTGATGATTTGCTCTCAAGATGCATGGGCACCAATATGCAGAATAATAACGAAAGTTTCAATTCATGCGTTTGGCAACTAGCTCCGAAGCATATGTTTGCGGGTAGAAAAATTGTTGAGATTGCTGCATATTGTGCTGCATGCACGTTTAATGAAGGATTTCAACCTTTATTGAAAATAATGGAGACTATGGGTGTCTCAGTTGGCATCGAAGCTCAAAATCTCACGCGGAAGCAAGACGAAGCGCGTATTTCGACTTCCACTCGGCGCAGCGGTGAAGCTTCTAAGGAGCAAAAGGTGGCTATCAGAAACGTTCGAATGAAGGAAAACTAACATTACGACGAAGCTGATGGATTAATATATGGAGCAGGCATCGCTGATTGACGGTAAGAACCTTTCTTTTTTTTTTAAATACGTAAGAAAGATCACATTATCGGGAAAATAGTAAATCGCGTTTCTCTCAAAACAACAGTTTAACAACTTACGTTAAAAATAGGTCGAGAATTTTAAAAGTCCGCCATTTTGTTTCTTTTCATCGGATAATTGTGGTTCGGACGATAGCGACAAGTTTACTTTTCAATAATCTTTTTGAATTTTTTGTTTCAGACGCTCCAAAGTTTAGTTATCGTGTCTAACAGTTTGGAGTGAGAGGAACTTCAAGTAGCCATAGCAGCAAGATTTTCCAAAAAAAAAATTTTATAGCTTTTTAATATTTTATTTAACATGACCCCTTAACAAAATGTCGGCTAAAATTGCAGTACAATAAAATTAAACTTTTGTTTGTTTTGACCGTTATTGGTTAATTTCCAAAAGAAAAATTAAATCCCGTACGTAGCGACCTCGGAATCTGCATATAATTTCAAAATCTTCTTCGTTTCTTGATTTCAGATAAACCGTTTGATTAGAAAATTTTCAAAATTAATTTAATAATGTTTTTTCTACATTGTAATATTGCTAAAAAAGTGTCCTAAAAGTTTGAAAGAGGTATATTAGATAGTTTCTTTGTAATAAACGCAACAAAGTATATATACGCTACGGACTGTTACACTGATCTACCCCCTTAAAGGATCATTATTTTACAAGGTACATAAAAATGAAGCCCGGCACCTATAGATTTGTTGAAAATACTCTAGATTACAAAATATAGGTTCTGGTACTCTAGTAACTCAGTATGAGCATTATTGGGATAAAAATAGACACAAGCTATTTAAATAAACACAACTTTACAAATACATGCCATTAACATAACTTTAAAAATAATCATAAAAATGAAAGTAAACATAATAATAATAAGCTTCAGCCTAGCAAATGTGTCAAAATCTTGATTTGGTCAAAGTTAAGATTAAAAATAGTACAAAAGAAAATTTTATTTTAATTTTTTATTTTCGTTAATGATATTTATTTGCAAGGTTGTGATTGTTTACAGTACTGGCCAAAAGTGTATCTTAAAAAGCCAAAAGTTTATCTCGCTTCGCTGGAACGAAAAACGTCATATGAGGCAAATAATCTACTTCTGCACCCGTGTCGAAATGTACTATTTTAACATTTTAACCCCTCTGTGCAGTAGAGCGAATATATTCATCCAAGATACATGGCTACCCCATGCATATTATATATATATATATCAAGTCACAAGTGCACAGGACGGTTAAATTGGAAATTAGGTCATTTACCAAAAAATTGATTTTTTTATTACATCAAAAAATCACATTTTTGTTTGTAGATTGAATATTTTTACATTTAATCCCACCAAACTTTTTTCTCTTGATAATATTATAACATCTAAAGTAAAATATCTGCATATAAGCGAAAAAAATGCGCAAAGTACAGATTGTATAGAAAACACTCATTTTTCCATAAATCGAAAGGACTCTAAATTATTATACAGCGAGATGGGAAAAGATCCAACCACAATAATACATGGTACTAGAGTCTATATCTCGTGATCTAGGAACTATTCAGTAATGGGCAAGAAAGTACTTTTGTTTTTTTGTTACAAATACGATGAAAAATACTTGATTAAAATGGTACAAGTACTTGGCAATTAAATACTCATTAATATTGTACTTGTATTGAAATGATGCTGTTTCAGTACTGTACAATCAAATAGATCGTCAAAAAATCACTTTTTACAATGGTATAACATTAATGTGGACTCAATTTCCAAGTACTTGAATCCTTTAATTCAAGTACATTTCCTTCTACTTGAAATATGAAGACAACACTAATATTTTACCCATCACTCGGCCTATTCAATTAAACTATTGACACTGGAGTTTATTTCTAAATACCCGTAAATGATCCTTAAAGTTTCATCAGACTCCAGAACTCAAAACTTTTGCTCTCTCCTTATTAATATCCAGTTCAGGTGGATGTTATTCTGTATTATTATAGTGTAATGTTTTATATAATTCAAAAGACCTATATAGATTTAAAAAATATTTGTATACTTTTTTGTGCCGTGTTTTTGGAATTATTTAATTAATTATTATTAAACTTCAATTATTTTATAATAAAGAATTTCTCGTATAAATCATGATTTAATATATAACCGCACTTTTTACTTAATCATAATGAGTCTTTCTTAGAATAACTTCTGTATTTCGCTTTATTTATGTTCTGATTTGAATACAAACTACTCTTACAACAGACACCAATAACAATGTCGGAAAGAAAAACTCGCTAACTCAATAATGCGAAAAGTTCGCCTCCTCGGCGCTACTACTTTACATTTTACTTATGCCACTACTGCTCTCGAGAGCTTCTGGAAACTAATTCAAGCTTATCACATTCGCGCGCAGCTAGCTCTCTGGTCGTAAGATATACGCCTAAAGGAGAACTTAAGAATCGAACGGTCTTAAGTTAATGTAATAAGGATTAAAACTCTATTCGACGCCTGCGTGTTGCAAATCTTAATGGATTTTAGTAATCTGATGCAAACGTATAAAGGTAGCTAACTAGGTTTCCACTGGAGTAATCGAGTTACAATGCAAATATTTATTTATCTATGAGCCGGAATTACAGTTGGAATCTTAATGAGCGTCAATTTTCATTCGATGATAATATCTTCATTTGAAGAGGTATAAATAAAGGAGTGGTTTCATCCAGATCTAATTTTAGTTTCCTCCAAAGATTAAAGTATCGACTGAATACGCATTTCAGTTGAAATCCGTACGAAACTTTTCTGGCTAGGGATAAAATAATTGCTAGTCCACGCTTGATATTTCTTGCGTTGGCTCGACTTTAATAAATCAACGTCGAAAAACATTAGCACTATGTATCACTTCAGTAGAAACCGGAGGTCTCTAAGTTGCTAATTGCTCTTGTACACGCTTCGAGCGAACTCTTGTGTATGGCGAGACATGAGTAGAAATAGTAAGGGGATGCGAGAGGTGATGTTTCTTGCCGTAACGCTTCTACTTAACGTTTAAATTACGTATTAAAATCTCTAAAAATATTTATTAATGTAAAATTAATTTGATATCCCTCATTTTATATATATAGGTCATTCCAATACTTTTTGAATAAAAATATACATATACTACAGAGATTTTTCCGTTCATTTTTTACCCAATTGTTTTCCCCTTTGCGACCTAGTAAAGTGTTCTAAATTTTCAAAAGTGGCCAAAAAACTTCTATTTTCAAAAAATTTGAGAGAGCTCTCATTAACATCAATTTGAACGTACCAAAAAGAAATTATTTATATAAATTTTAAGGAAAAAAATTTTAATCCCCTTAACAGCTCAATGGGTCACCCCTACGGAGCGGAATGTAAACCTAAAATTTTGTGTTTTTACTTGTGCAGACTTGCGCAGAGTTTGACAGAGTTAGGCAGGGTTGGGCAGAGCAACCATTTCCACTAGGGAAGCTAGGATATGGTGTTTTCCGACCACAGTTTTGCACCTATTGTGCCAACCTTCCAATAAATTATTTGTGCGTACTGTACCTGCTAATACAGAATTATAATCATAATACAGGATGATATCTCGGGGAACGACTGACGAGCTTTATTTCTGTGTTATACTTATTTCTGAGAAGTGATATTACTTCTCAGTAGGACTTTAGAGCGATCTGGGAAAGAGTCAATATTGATACATCTTTTCCGGAATTTTCTATTTCGCTCTTTTTAAGTATGCTCTTTCAAAGAGCGATATCTTGTTTAATCTCAATAAGAGCGCTTCCACAGAGAGAAATTCTCTTGGCTCTCAGTAGGCAATCACTCTTTAAAAGAATTATTCTTTGAAAGCGCGGTATGCATAATTCCTTCCATCATATCTTTCTTTCCGAGAGTTATCCTCTTAATAGTTTTGCTCAATCACTCTTTGCAAGAACGTTCCCATAGTGAGCGATTCCCTTCGCTCTCAGTATACTATTGTTCTTATAAGAATCATTCTTTGAAAGAGCGATATTCATGACTCCCTCTGTTATATCGTTCTCTCCAAGAGTTATCCTTTCAACAGTTTTTCTCAATCACTCTTTGCAAGAACGCTCCCACAGAGAGCGATTCCCTTGGCACTCAGTAGACAATCGTTTTTTATAAGAATCATTCTTTAAAAGAGCGATATTCATAACTCTCTCTGTCACATCGTTCTTCCCAAGAATTGTCCTCTCAAGAGTTTTTCTCAATCACTCTTAAAGAGAGCATGTTCATAGACAATTGAAAAGGATGCATCTCGCGGAAAAAGTTGGGAAAAATGTATTTGGCAGACATGGTTAGAAAACCCGTATCTATGTATACTGTTTATACCTCTCCCCTACACACACATGTATGTATATATATATATATATATATATATATATATATATATATATATATATATATATATATATATATATATATATATATATATATATATTTATTACGTATAAAAATATTAATCCAATGCAAAGTTATTAATGATTGAAAATGGTTACTGAAAATGCATGAAAAATCAACAATTTTATAAAGGATAAGTTTCCTCGAATATTCAT
The DNA here is from genome assembly GCA_949152435.1 of Gastracanthus pulcherrimus. NCBI lineage: Eukaryota > Metazoa > Arthropoda > Insecta > Hymenoptera > Pteromalidae > Gastracanthus > Gastracanthus pulcherrimus. Next base: position 21,424,343 of record OX424576.1, on the reverse strand, counting down.
GCATTTTGAGTAACCCTGTTTAACTGTTAATAACTTTGGACCAGATTCATATTTTTATATGAAACAAAGCTTAAATTAAAGCTTTTTTCGACTACTTTTATTACCTTTCAAGCAATTTTTCCAGCATCAAAACTTATATAGTAATGATATGCAGTAGAGGTATTCAATTTTTCATTAAAATAAAGTATATTTGGAGTAAAATAGCTCGTATCTCGAGAACAAGGACCCATTGGATCCAACTATGGGTACTGGGCTTTATTTTTGGGTACTGGAAAGTACCCCCCAAAGCCTCATCGAAAGTCGTTTCCCACAGGTGGGACACACTTTCCTTGTCAGTCGGAGTGATTTTCGATCGACCCTCAAATGAATCTCGTCCGGCACGATTTTCTTTCCCGAAAAGTAGTTCGTAGCTCAACGGGAGTTCAACAATATTTAACCGTAAAATATTTTTGCATTCTGTAAGTAATTTCGCATATTTGTCCAACGTAATTGAATATCTACCTGATATTTTTCCCACACTTAATACCAAACTCTGGTTTGTAGTATATTCTAAAGAATTGTACAGCGCATTTGACATTCTTTTGCTTCTCTTTTGATATTCCTATCCCATGAAACCTCCTTTTACACCTATTGAAGGTAACTTGAGAATTTCAACAAGTCCCTTATCAATCATCAAAACACAATAAAATAAAATACCCTCTCTCGTGTATATCTCGCCATCTTTCTAGCAACCACTTGATAATCGATTCATTGCCTTTTGGCCGCGGCAGCCGCAAGTAGCTACATATACACATACACACGCACACACACACGCGCACACACACACACACGCACACACACACATGCACATACACACACATACACACACATACACGCACATACACATGCACACTCGTACACACATGAAATAACTACGGACAATTGAAAAGTGAGCGGCTGCATTCGAGTGCACGTCTTCTCTTGTCGCGCACCGGTGCGCTTATCGGAATCCCTGGCATAAGCCAGCTGCCGTCGTCGCTGTTACCGCCTGGCAGTGGCCATTCTCCAGACACGAACTCCCGCCCCCACCCCCCGCGCGTCTACGGCTTCTATTGTCCCTCGGCGGATGTCGAAGGAGCGCGAGCACGGGAAACGAGACCGAGACCCTAAATGAGGCAGACAGAGATGGTACAGCATCGCGAAGTAGCGGAGAGATCGTGAAGGGGCCGTGGGATTGAAGGAGCAGGGAAAAACAATGGGGGAAACTAGGGGTGAGGGGGGACGGAAGACACTGCTGTGCGAGAAAAGGAGATTGTTAGAGATGGGGAAAAAAGTAAATTAATAGGGAGGAATTAACGAGATAAAGAAAGAGGGGAGGGGTTAGAGGGGGTTCACATGGTGATGAAAAAAACAAATATAGGAATGACGATCGTAAATAGAAAATAACAATGAGAAAAATGCTTCTAGTATGTTAGAAAATATTTTGTTCAATCGTAGTAACAAAATTAATTACGTGAATAAAGTTAATATTTATTACGTTTATGATAGCTTTACTTATATTAAATAAAGATTTACTATTATCAAATACTTTTTTTATTGTAGATCTACTCTATTTTTCGTCGATAATTAGTTAAAGGTAATAAATTTATTAATCTCCACGAACTTATTCGGTTAATATAATTTTCTTTTACTACTATTGAAAAAATAATTAATTCGATTTAGATTTCTTTTCAATAATTGATAGGTATCATTTCAAAAGCATGTACTAAAAGCATGTACTAATTTCAAATGGTGATGGCGCGATATACTGCAATCGCAATGAAGCAGGAAATTAAATTGTAGAGAAGTTTAATAGGTCGAGTGGGAAAGAAAAAATAGAAGAAAGAAAGAGTCAGTGAGCTGCTGTGCACAGTACATATAGGTACACTACAAGGTTGTGCGTTCTAGCGCAAAATTTCCTGTAGTGCTAATGGAAAACGTATCACAGTTTTCACATTCAGTAATGAATACTTGACAGGTTTAATATTTTGATTGAATCGTATACTTTGGTATGAAGTATAAATAAAGAAAACAAAATATAGCGAAAAAGATAACGGTACATGCGCGCGACGCTGATCCGGTTAATCGCTTCAAGCAAAAACTTTTATCGTTGACACGTGAAAAATTGAAGAGCAGAGATATTGCGAAGATAATAAAACTTAAAAATAAAGATCGAAATAGAAAAGATATACCTGCACCGAACATTTAATCCTTAGTGTATACAGTCATTACGTTTATAAGAAAAAGTGAGCTTACACTATTTTATTTACAGTTTTCACTAATATCTTATAGTGTGAAGGACTGAATGATCATATTATAATAAATAAATACAATATTTAAATGTAAGAAAATAATTTTTGTTATATACAAATATTTACTATTAGACAATATATATACTCACACAAAATCCCAAATATTCAAGAGGGCGCACCCGCTAACTCGATTGCGAGGCTGATTAAAAAAGGGGTCTTGTTATCGTTTGTATTAATTACAAAAAAATGCCGAAAGCGTATTTTTATGCTTCTTTGTTAAAGAAGTTTCAAAAATCCAATCGCTAGTGCTGCTTATCTATCGCAAAATATCTCAAGGGTCTGACGGTATTAAGTATATCCAGCATTAAGTACATCCCTCCAGCGCCCTTGTGAAAAAAAAGTTTAAAATTTGAACTATATTTAGGACATGAATAAATTGAGACTGCGCTTATCGAGAATCTCTTAAACACATAAAATTCTAGATGCACGTTCTAAAGTTACACAATTAAGTAACAAATGACAGTAAAAGTAACATTCGAAAATCGATTTGTCTTCGCCCAAACAATATAAGCCCCAATTAAAGCATTAAGCCATCAAACCTCGAAATTCCAAGCAAACGGCGCGCATTATATCACTTTACCACCCCCCGGGCCCGCGATTCGCCCAAAAGCCTCTCTCCGCCCCAACCACTCAAACGTGAACCAAGACAAGCTATACAGCTATAGGCACAGGGGCTCTCTTGCTCCTAGAAGCGAGTAATTCGAGCAGACCGTTCAATTATCGTGGACCGATCATCCGGAACGGAAGGAGCTCGACGAGCAGCAGCAGCAACACACAATAAACACATCGCTTAGGACGACGCGCGCGTGCACACGCCTCCTTGAAATCCAGAGACCCGAGAAGGAGTATCGAGAGATCGCGCGCCGGATCGATGCACGAGTGTGTAGGGGAGTACGGGGTAAAATGGTTACAGTTCAGTTGAATGCAAAACAAGAGACAAATTATTGGTGTTTATATGTGTGAAATATATTCAAAGTAATTTAAAAAACGGGTTTTGTATTTAAAAATGTACTTTTGATGAACTGTTTTTACATTACCGATGGATAAACTTATCTTGCATACCTTGCATAAAAAACCTACGGCAAACTCATAGTGAAGTAAAAGTGATTCATCGGGATTTGACCCCTGATATTGTGTAGTATGTACAAGGTATACAGCTCGATAACAAAAGCAAACGATTTTTGAATGAGAAACTAAAATGTAAAAAAGTTCATTGTGCTTGTATATCGGGGCTAAATGAGTACCCTTTTCTATCGTTATAGCAAGAAAAATGTTACATCAAGTATTGTGACCTAAAAGTGTAATGTGAACTTATACGACGTATTATAATCCTATAAAATTCATTTCATCAATATTCAAATCTGATACTTATCTTTGGATTTATGCACATTTATACGCATGTGCCCCGAATCCCGTGTCAACATGCCAAATTATTCCGAAATAACTTTTCCATTTTCCATAAAAAAAGCTTTTTTAGCCTCAAAATTAAAAATTCCTCTATTGTAACAAATTATTTATTTAAAGCTCTTTTATTAAATGTCAAGTAAAACTTTATTTTGATATATTTTACTTATAAGTATATTTTTAGTCATAATCTTCAGTTGCTTTAGGTCTACCTGCTCATTGTCAGCTATAAACCCATCTCGCCCCTGGGTCTCCTCCAAGGAGCCGCGTACTTCCCTCTCGCTCGGCCAAGATAGTCGGCTGGTGCACGCCCGGCGCTTGCGCGAGCGAGACGCGCATCAGGCGTTAATTAAAACGGCGCGCAGACTCGTGAGAGCCGCAATTACGCGATGCTCGTTGACGTCGTCGTGCTTGGATTATGTATATAGGTACACTCGCCGGAGTGTGGGATCGTGTGTGCATAGCTCGAGCTGCCGGCTGGATGATTCCGCTCGAGGAGGTGGAAGGATTCGCGCGAGGGGCCGAGCGACTCGGCTGACTGACAAGGAGAGAGGTGATCTTGGAGGATTAGGGATTTTGATCAGGACGCGATGGGTGGATTCGGATACCGAGGAATGTACAGTGCTCAGTTTGCGATTGTAATCTTATTGTTCTGGTGGTTGATTTTGGCGTAGCTGATGTAGTTTAGTGTCTACACATTTTATGAGATTTGTTGTAATGAAGAATGATTTGTTTTTATGTATGTACGTGTATCGATGATGATGGAATTGACTAAAATAATGATAAATAAAATGAGGTAAATTTACTAACTTTTCGAAGCAATAATAGAGGTATTCAGTTACGAAAATTTCATCTTCGTGTCTTTGAAATTGAGAGGACTGGGCCAAAAATGCTCATAGAAAATAAATAAGTTCAAACATCAATCAATAATATTATTACATAATTTATAATGTTCTGGTGTTTTATATAATAATATTAGTTTTTCGGCTATAACGAATTTTATGTAGTATATATTGAAAGTAAATATATAAAGTTTCAAACATTTATGGGTATTTTTCATCTAACATGTACATTCTTCTAGTCACTTCATTGTTTTCAAATGCTTAGGTAAATCCTTTAAGTATTTTTTATATCGCATGAAATTCAATAGTAAATGTGTATATTTTAAATAAATACTGGCATGAATAGGTTATATTGCATGTTATAGAAGATATAGACCATTTTCTTGGCAAAACACGAGAAAATCTTGTTACATGTAATTCCCCTGGCAGTTAATATTGGATCATTTTCTAACTTTTAAAAAAAAATAAGTTCATTTTCTGTACACAGGTTTTAAAGCATATTTTTGTTTATCAATTACCTGTATTATTATAAAAAAATCATACTATTCCTTTAAAAATATCAGATGCCATAGGAATTACACGTAAAAAAATCGTTTTTCCGCGAAGAAAATGGTCTGCAGCTTCTATAAAATGGAATGTATCTTAAATATTTTAGTATATTTATTTAAAATATACACCTCTATACTATTGAATTTCATGCAATAAAAGGTCCATTTAAAGGGTTTATTTACATTTTTTAAAACAATTAAGTGACTACAAACATTTACGCGTTTGGTGAAAAATACTCATATACTATGATCTTTATCTTTTAACTGTTCATGGAAGATAGAACATTTATATGTGAAAATCAATTACATCATAATGGTAAAATTTATAGACTTACAATCAGAGCTGTGCGTTTGTGTAAATCGAGTGGCCGCGATTCATTTCCGATTCAACTGAATCGAAATTTTGAATTCGATTCAAAATATCGATTCCTTTGAATCAAAAAATTGAATCGCGATTCAAAATATCGATTCCTTTGAATCAAAAAATTGAATCGCGATTCAAAATATCGATTCCTTTGAATCAAAAAATTGAATCGCGATTCAAATTTCTCGATTCAATTTGCGAATCGAAAAAATTTTGCGTGCGATTACGCACAGCTCTGCTTACAATTAATAGTCATGAAGATTCGTTGAACTGTAATTTTACAGTTTTCCTTCTGAATATCCAGGAAAAATTAAAAAATATATGAAAATTAATTTATTTAGCTAAAATCTTTACAATTTTAGCAATTATTAGTGCTTGAATTATAATTTAATATAGATTTTCATACTATAAAAAAGTAGTTAAAAAGGTTATTTAACTAATCCAAATATTTTCTCATAATCTGCATGACAAAGTTTTATACTAAATGTATTATTACCAGATAAATATAATGAGAAATTACTATAAACTCGCTTTCGTTTTATGAGGCAAAATCTGGCACCTTTTACATGTCCTTCTTTCTATTTTCTTCAAATAGAATTATACAGTATTAAGAGTTTTGTCGTATATTTCCGATTAGCATTAACGGTTTCAAGTTTATGGGGGTATAATATGCAATTATGCTATAATAACTCATTTCAGGGACTAAAGTTTATAAAGTCAAAAATGTCTCTTTTGACCTTTACAACAGAATTGATATAGCACGGTAATATTAGAATAGAGTGTGGATGGATTGTCTTTTTTCACTGTCGCCTTACTGTCGTTATTATTTTTGGTAAGTGAGAGTGAGAGAGGCAAGGCAAAAAAGGTAAGCCGAAAGCTCAAATTCAGTCCATGATTTTATTTCGGGACATGAATATATTTCACATTTAAGTCATGGATGCTGTTATAAAAAAAACGTATTTACAGAGTTAAAATTAAAATAAAAAACGTAAAAGATTAGCAAAAACTTTCAGTGTATTGCTCATGGCCTATTTTTATACCTCTTATTTATTATTTATGAAAAAATCAAGCAACGATTAAAAGACGTATATTAGATTATTTAAATTATGTACCGTTTGTTCACTAACTAAGTACATATTTAACTCTATGACTTGTACTGTTACTTTGATGTAAATATTTTATAATTTACTTATATTGTACAAACAATGAGCGGAATATGGATTTTCCATCATATCATTAGGGAGCTGTGAAATATGAAAAACGTGCACGCACAGATAATGCTTTTTTTTAAGGGCGGGATTGCAATTTTATGCGGCATATTTTCATATATTTTAGATAAAAATAGTGGGGTTCGTGTCAACGTATAATTTAAACTGATTTTCATACGTGCATTAAAAGTTTTATATTTGCCATTAAACTTGAATACACAACGTCGCAAGAAAAAGAAGCAATATTATTCAAACAACAAAAACACTTAAAACAACGTCCCGAACAAAAAGTCCTCAATCTTACTTTCGAAAAGCTCCAACACCTTTGAAAAATCACATTTGTAAAGCGTATACACGCGATCCCCCATCAATATCCCGAGAATTCCCCCTAGCGCATCTTTTTCTTCAAATCTCCTTTTATGCAAATATGCCGCAGCCATTGACGACAAACTCAAACAGACCAGTTCCAGGGGCCGTGGGAATGAAATTCTGACGCTAAGAGAAGAGAGCGCGGAAAGGAGAAAACTCACCGTGTCCGCATTTGTCAATGTGATTGGTCGCGCGAAATTCTTCTCTGCAGAGGCACTTCCTAACCTTGAGGTCGCAGTAAGAGCCGTCGAAGCCGCACTCGCGATCCTCCCTGCAGTCGTCGCTGAACTTCTTCGTGCCGCGCTCCGACAAGTCTGTAAAAATTTCAATCCCGTCAGTTTCAGCCCCGTCGATTCGTGGATATATATATGTATATACTTTCTTTTTCGCCACTTTCTTTTGCCCTGGGTGAGTGAAGATCTCGCGCCAAATCGAACGCAGTCTCTGCTAAGGCACGAGATCTCCTTCGAAAATGTATAATATATGATTGTTTGATTTGATAAAGTTGATATATATGTACATTATACCACGTAAAATACTCCTTTTATTGCTATTATTAGTTTTTCATGGTTTATTCAATAATTATATAAATTAGAATTCTAAATTTGTAATTTACAATATCTCCTGCACATGTTATGGGAATCTAATACCGCATTTGTAAATTAAAGATTATATTTCTTATAGTTATAGTTTAAAATTTTAAACCAATTTTATGTATATTCCTTTTTATCAGGTATATATAATTGTGAGATAATGTAATCCGGGCTTAATAATGATACATTCAATCGGTATAATATGATTGTAAATTCACTGATTGTAATGACCGTACTAAATGGTTTAATTCGGTAATGGGATAAACGGGCGTACAAAATACTTGTAATTTCCAGATTAATAGGTAATTTTATCATAATACCCTAATCTGTTACTGCCTTAAGGGATTAGTATGTTAATTTTTCTAAGGGATTTCTACTCCTTAATCTTATTAACCCTTTTGTGCTGTATTTTAGTAGAGTACCTCACCTTTAGTCGAACATAGCAGCAATTCTAGTTCAACTTTAGTTTTATCTCTTTACATAATGTACCTTGCTCGGACGATAATTTTAGATCTCGATCTTTCTGCTGCAAATTTGAGTTCATCGTACTACTTTATAAATATTCAAAGGATATTACAAAATTTTCAATTAAAAATTAAAAAAGCTACAAATATTTATATTACTATAATGAAATATAAATGTAAATGAATGATGCCTTTGAAATATAACTGAATGTGAAATTACACTCTTGAGTATTATTACTGAGTGCGAGATATCTCTCGAACCAGATGGGTTTAGAGGCAGTTTCTACCTCCCGCAAAACGACGGAATCAATTGAATTCCGTTTAAATATTTACCCGTTCAATTTACATCGACGTTCTCTAATAAAACTGAAGATCTCTATTATTGTACGGAGGTGTCAAATGAAGCGCCCTTGAAATAACACGGTAACTGTATTGTTCTTAAATCTTATTTTAGCTAAAATATGATAAGTCCTGCAAGCTCGCTTTTGTAAAAAGAACGCTAGTTTTAGATAGGTCTTTTAAGGATAATAGTAGCTTTTTACTCTTTGGGGCTATAACTCTTCTTGCAAAGACACGAGAAATAGATCTCGAAGCTTGTTGCCTTCCTGCAACCGAAATATCTGTATTTAGTTTTGACCCAGTTTAGAATTGCCGTATTTGATATATTTTCTAATAAAATATAGCGTTCTCTTTTTAGCATTTATAGATAAATCTTTAATTAAAATAAACTGGTTTGAAATCTCCCTGGTATAAATCAGTTAAGTACTAAAGCGTCTTTTTTACGATAACAAGACATTTTCTAAGTATCTTTAAAAAATAGGTAATAAATAGCTAATTGCGGTGGGGAAAATTATTTCACAAATGGATAACATGAGCACTTTTCTACCAGATCTATGCTTCAAGTGTTTTAATAAAAGGTTGAAGCACACCTGGTTTAATTTGCCATTTCTAAACAAATGTATTTTTTTCTATTTCTATTAAGAGAGCAAGTCACTATTAAAGACATGTTACATATTTTGAACTTTTCTTACCTAAAGAAGATACAATGCAGGTCAATTTAAGCTCTGTAAAACTTATTTATTTGCATGTACAGGATGATGGTACATCCATGATTTGCCGAGCCTGTCATTTATTAAAAATTATTTACCATACGTTATTTAGGGCATGTATTATCGGATTAAGTTGTAGCTTTAAGAATACTTTAATTATATGTTTTTATCCATATAAGTAAAAAAATCAGTTAATATCAAAAAGAATCAATTTTATGCCATCTTACGTCATGAAAAAATTTTAATAATTTTAATAGACCTAATATTTTGCTCGAAAAATGTTGATAATTTTCGCTTTTTGTAAATTATTTTCTACTTACATGAATAAAATCATATGATGGAAGTGTCCAGAAATTTTAAAGTTAATCCGATTAACAGTGCTTTATAAAACGCGTGATAATAAACGAATGCTAGTAAAAAACGGACTTCGCTGATTCGTACCTATTTCAGGACACTCAAATTGATCTGGATTATACCTTCATAAGTAAGAAAAGTTTAAAATATGCAACACATTTTTAAAATCAATAGGTCATCGTTTATTTATCGTTGCTTATTCAGGGTCTAATATTGGCTCGCCTCCTTAAACATTTTCGCAAATATCATAAAATACATAAAACAATTCTTAAGAGCAGCAGTACTATAAATTAGAGCACCACTCTGCTTACAAGGCTTTACTCTCTCGGATTTTATTCCTCGCCATCTGCTCCGAGCGCCTCCGACTACATATACGGAAAACCGCATGCGCAACACAGCCTCGAGAATAGCGAAGAAACCGCCGCCTCGTACGACCTGGGGAAACAAAGCAGGCGAGGGAACTGCGCGGTTTCGGTAGCTCGGGGCGACATCGAGTTGGATGTTTAAGCAACCTCACGAGTAGTAACGTCGACAAGCCGGGGATAAGAGACGACGTCTTCGTGCGCGGGCGCTGCGCTCGAGCAAAATTCACGAGAGTGTTACTTAACAGAACGAGTCTTCGCTTTTGTCGTGTAAAATATTCGTCCATATTGGTTCATAATTATACTTGTTTTCTTGAATGAGAAGCAAGCATTCTCTAAGTTTGATAATTTGATTGATATTATGTTTGATAGCATGCTTAATTTTAGTATAATTTTACTTGCTATCTCTTATATTTTGATCTGATACATTGGTGTAAGTATTAATGAACATGCACTCGCACAAAGTGGCTTACAAATAATTTTTTAAATAAAAAGATGAATACAAAAATATAAGAAAATAAAACATATGAATATGTTGATGTAAAAGATAAATATAGAAAACATTTATACCATTATAAAAAGCACATAGAATAATGTAAATAAAAATTATTTCCTTCTAAACTTTCATAAAACTTGTTGGTTACAAAATGCTTTAAAATATACATGTCTGATTATACTCGACCTTAACTACTGGCTTCGATTAAGACGTTTTATTTAACCCTATATCGATGATGACATAGTAAGTTTACTTAAAACCTTCTTTACCGTGAACATATATAGAGGTCTCGCGTTACTTTACAATATTCAATATAAATAAAGAGTAAAAAGTCAATTTTCTTTTGAAATATATATTTGACGGTAGAACATTATAATTTGATTGAAATTTATTTCGAGATAAATACTTTTCATTGAAAAACACAGTGACCCTCGTTATAATACGCAAAATCACTTTATGACCTAACATTCTTTTAATACAATTTTTGTAATACTTTACAATTTATGATATATAATTGTTCTTTTTATATTATTTATAAACAATCTGGATAAAAACATTTTTTTCAGAATAAAAGTGCTTTTTCAAATATGTATTTGAGAGAAAAAGTTTAAGGAGGGAGTATTGCTATATATAGGACATGAAACAAAAGAATCATACGAGTGTTTATAAAAGTCCTATGATATTTTAGGGAAATACTAAAAAAAGTCTATATCTGCATGAAATAAAAAGTGTTCGAACAATATCGGGATGTCAATATTATCAATTAAAAAAAGATTCAGTAAAACCTCAAAAAGTTTTATTATTTCTTAATCAATTTTAATGTTTTGTGGCTTCTTCTTTTCTTTAAACGTTTATTTACAAAGTTAAACGTAAGAAAATTATAAAATAATTCATCTGTAAGAAGAGATAGCTAATTATTTATAAAATATTGCGTGTTTCCTTATAAATGATTAGCTTTCTCTTATTACAGAAGAATTATATAAAAATTTTTCTTCCGTTATCTTTATAAATAAATGTTTAAGGAAAGAATAAGCCACAAAACATTAAAATTGATTAAGAAACAAGAAAAAGTTTTGGGGTTTTATTGATTTATTTTAATTGACAATATTTACATTTGTGACATCACGATTTTGTTGGAACACATTTTTTTCATGTAGATATGGACTCTTGATACGTAAATTTCATTATTTATATCATAGGACCTTTATAAACTATCATAAGATTTTTTGTTTTATGTGCTATATATAGCGAAATACCATCCTTAAAATTAATGAATATTCTATACATGTTAGAGTATAAAATACATGTTTCTTCCCAGAATTTTTCGCTCGCTAGAGTTTTTTAATTCATAAATTACTTACAGTTTACTGAAAAGATATAATATACAAATTTATCAATTTCCTGCGAATTCTCCTATATTTATGTCAGTTTCATAAGTTTTCCAGGTCACTGATTTCCAATTTTTAATTAAATTCTGAAAATTGAAGATGTTAAATCCAGTGAATTATCTGTATATTTGTAGATATTTTCATGCTTTGTTTGTTCTATGATAGCATTTTATTTCGCATATTCAAAATCTGACTTGAGATTTGTAATTGCTTTGGTTTGGACGAACAAACGGCTATCTGCAAATCGTTGTGGATAAAACGGCTATCTGAGAATTTTGCGGAAAAAGCGGCTATCTGCTAATTTTGCGGGGAAAGCGGCTATTTGCAAATTTTGTGGAAAAAGCGCCTATCCTGCAAATTGTATATAATTGTATATGTATGTATGTATGTTTGTATATACAGTCAAACTCCGCGCACTGTGAACTTCTGCACTGTTAATGTTCAGCAACATGTATGTATCTTGATATGTATATATCTATGTATGTCTATATACGTATGTATGTATGTAAGTATGTATGTACGTGTGTATATGTATAAATACATATCCTATGCGATATTTGGACTGTACCTATATAGTGTATGTATTACAAAAATAAAGATAAAAATATTAATATCTCTTGATCGAAACAACACGGAAACTTGGTTCATGAGATATGTACTCTTGAAGTGGCCTAGAGCACGTGTAGAAATTTTCATAAAAATTTTAATGAATATTCTAAAATCGGATGGATAGTTTCCAAAGAGTATAATGGCAAAAATTTGCACTCTGTGGGGGATAGAGGGCTTTGCCAGATTCGCTTTCCTCATCAGGATCCACGCGATAAAAATGTTATCCAGCAGGAACAAATATTTACGTTTTGGTGGAGAATCTTCCATGTATGGGTTTTTGGAATCGCTGATTCCGAACCAAAGGTCAACATTTCAAAAAACAAAATAACGGAGCCAATAGCATGACGTATTAACTCAAAAACGTCAGATAGCCGCTTTTCCGCAACAATTTGCAGATAGCCGCTTTTACCGCATAATTTGCAGATAGTCGCTTTTTCCTCAAAATTTACAAATAGGCGTTTTTCCCGCAAAAATTGCAGATAGCCGCTTTTTCCACAACGATTTGCAGATAGCCGCTTTTTCCACAACGATTTGCAGATAGCCGTTTGTTCGTCCAAACCAACGATTGGTACTTTTTTCGAATATTAAAAGAAGAATTCAAATTTAAGAAGTTATAGCTTATTAAGGTTTCTTTAAATTATATTATACCTATGATAACATCAAAAAATGCTTCTATATATTCGTGAAGTCACCAGCTTGTCTAAAGTGCTGCATCTTCATTAATTATAAGTATATTTCAAAATTTTAAAAATCAACAAAGAAAATAGAATACGATTTATCAAACCGCGACATAAACACATTTAATGCGAAGTTAAAGCTGCTCACAAGACATATTATATTTTCAAACATCTAAAATATGCAAAGTTTACTTCTCAATAGAGGGCGTTCCAAAGTCTAATCGCCCCTCATTCCCGCGGAATAAAATTCAAACGCGCCCCATCCACAAATGAGATTAAATCGAACTCAAATCATGATTCAGCGGCACCTCGCGCCTGCAGCGATCCTACGAATTACGTCCCACATCCCACAAACAGTCTGCAGCGTTACATACACACGCGCGCTCTCTCACGCCTATAAATTGCAATCAAGCAAAGAGAGGAGGGGAGGGTGGGGGTCTGGTTCAGAGCCGCAGTATGCGACAAAGGCAAAGGAAATGCGATCGCCGTCTAAAGCTTCTCCTAATACCCAGATCGAGATTTCAGCGAGCAGCGCGCGCTGAAGTAGAGGTATTATATACGCTCGGTCTATATATATATATATATATATATATATATACGTACTACGAATAACGCGCAAAAAAGAAGGCACCTTCATCCTCTACAAAAAAAGGGACGCATATATATTTCCCGCATCAAAGGAGCTGCCTGCAGCCCGCGAGTATAATTTCGCGTTTCTATACTTCGATAAAATGTCTCTATCTCCTCTTCTACATTATTACTATACTTGGAATATTCCAAGTCGGTCAATCAAAAAAGGTTTTAATCACCGAAATTACGAGGAAATTGTTGCAAATGGTCAAGAGTAAAAAATTATGGGGGATAATGCTTGAAAATAGAAATTCTTGCTATTTCATAATGGCAATCTTTCATTTTTTATTTTAAATTTTTAAGGTTTAAAGAAAAAATGGGGCGGTCGATGGCTCGAGTAGTAAGACGCTTGCCTCTTAACTCTTAAGACAAAGACCGCTTAAGGGAGGCGGGTTCGAATTCTTGTCGGCCCGAATTTTTCGGGGACGTTTTGAGAAAATTCTTTCCGGACTCTTTCGCGGGCGGAGATCGGGCTTGAAAACCACTGTCTGGGTAAAGGCAGTAATACCCGTATATGCAATATCAAAAAATGAAGTATGTTTTGTTTACAAACTATTAAGTAGTAGAAAATACTTCAATTCTTAAGACCTTAATTTCAACAATCCTAATTAGTCAGCAAAAGCAGGATCTAATTGTTTGAATCTAAGAAAAGTAGACAGATAAATTGAAAATTTTCTAATCTAAAATTATACCTTCAAGTATGAACTTACAAATCTTGGTAGAAATTGGGCTGAAGACTAGAAACAAAGTTATGATAAAATGAATAATAACATGTCACCGTAAGAGTAACAGGTAAATATTAATTTTACATTGAGGATTTTCTTATTGCATATTGCAATGTATCATATTATAGCATAAATTTTTCCTAGGCTTGAGGTAATTTTTTGAAAAATGTTATGATACCTTAAAGTACACTGAGAGAATTTTCTAATAAAAATTATAACGAAATTCAGGGTAAAAATTACCGTAAATAACTATAAAGCTGGGACACTCCTACTTTCTGGCACTTTTTACTGATATTTTATTATAAAAATTACCTCATTGACTACAAATTTTACCGCACAGACTATAAATTTTACCGCACTGAATGGTAAAATTTGCCTGATTTGAGAAAAAGAAGACAGCTGATAAAGGAAACAACTGAGCGTGTACACATTTTAGGTTACCTCAAATATAAATGTGTATAAATGTACTTATTTAAGTATTAATGATACTGCTACAACAATTGGAAGAAAATCCAGATTTTTAAAAAATATTTTATACATATTTTACCACAAATTTTGGTTTTCTCTAAGATTCGTACAGGGAACTTTTACTCTGCGGCAGGCAAATTTTACCCTTCAGTACGGTAAAATTTATCGTAAATATCAATAAAAACTGCCAGAAAGTTAGAGTGTCCCAGCTTTATAGTCATTCACGGTAAATTTTACTGCGAATTTCGTCATAATTTTTATTAGAAAATTCTCTCCGTGTACCAATAAGAATCATTGAAATAAAGGTTTAAACTGTTCAAACATATTTTAACATTCTTACATTTTCCCCTCCAAATCCTAAGTATTTCGAATTAAAAACCCACAAAAGTAATAAATGACGAAAAAAGCAAAAAGTATTCACTACCTGCCACGACACACATAAATCCCCACGTGAACACTTGCACTCATGCAATATCACTCCATCCCGCCCGCCCACGTAAATCTCTCCCGAAGGCACTGCAGTGCGCGAAACACCCTCGGCACGTCGAACGTAAATGATCGCGTTATAACCGATTCAGCGGGCTCGCGCGTTTCCACGCCGTACACACTGCACGCGCCTATACCTATACAGCACGCATTTGCGCAGCGGTCCGTGCATCGCATTACACTATCCGACAGCGTGCAAGGCTAATAAGGGGCTCGGATTTTCCGGGCGATCGCGTGGCGCGCGCTAAATGCCCTCGGCGAGTGCGCAGCGGTCTACAGCCGCGGCTTTTAGCGAATCGCGCGCATTACACCCGATCATGAGCTGCGATGCGTTCGCTGTCAAGAGTGAATTAATTAATGCACGCGGCTGGATAGTGGGGGACGGGCGCGCGCGCGCGCGCGGTGTGTCGAGCCCGGTGCGGTTGCTTTGCGCTGCTTTTTGACGGTGCTTGGGACTCGCGTTAATGAGCGTGCGTTGTAGGTGGCGAAGGCGGTTTATTCGAGAGGTGTCGAGATTTGTGCGATTTGTGGGTGTGGACTGTATTTCTATTCTGCACCGAGAGACAAAATTAGTAACCATTACTAGACCCTCTATTTTGGACTGAATACTTAATAGACGTCTTGTTTCGAGTGCCAATTGTATCTTATTTTGGTTGTACGAGACTCAGTATTAAACATTCTTGTAATATTTACTACACAGAGAGAATTTTCTGATAAAAATTACTGTAAAAATCATTGTAAACGTGGGATATTCTGACTTCATGGAAAAAATACCCTACTGAACGGTAAAATTTACCGTGCTGAATGGTAAAATTTATAATGAATAATGTTAATTTTTACCGTTCAGTAGGGTAATTTTTCCCCTGAAGACAGAATATCCCACGTTTACAATGATTTTCACGGTAATTTTTATCAGAAAATTCTCTCTGTGTATCCTGCTAAGGAATAGATACTATATTATAACTTATATATAAAGGTTCACTGTCAAAAAGGATTGGCTATCACACCAATACTTTAATATTTATATGATAATTATACCGGTATTGATCGAGTAACCAAATATATTGCTGTCGTGGCAATATTAGGGTTGTCGATGATATTGTATGGTTGTCACAGTAAAATAATATAGTTGTGAGAGCAATAACAAAGTATTGTTAATATCAACCTGATTAATTTAATTAATTAAACTAATTGTACTCAGTCCTAAGTTGGCTGCGAATCATTACTAACCGTACCACATTATACTTCTTTCCTAGAGAGTAATCCTAGTAGTAAGCATTCCTACCCCCTGGTAGTAGCCGATAGTACTATTTTTTTCTCAGTGTGTAATTACATTGTAGATTGTTGAATTTAAGTCAGGGTACAGCGATTTTTCTATAATTTTCTAGAATAAAGAACCGAATTCGTAATACTATATTATCAAAGCTACTTTTCAATAGATGAAATCATTGATTTCCGATGCAAAATTTTTAAACACAAAATAGACCCGTGTATTAGACCAATACACTTGAAACAATATTAAAAGTTTCATTTCAATGTAAGAATTAAAAGTACAAATTCATTTCAAGTATATTTTGATATTTATCTAAAAAAATAAATAATAAAAAAATCATTAGAAATAGTTTTTAGAAATAAATTAAAATTTAATTTTTAATGAATATAATTTAAATAAAATATTTTTAAATATCAAAATAAATCGCTATACCCTTACCTTAATAAAATCTCATGAGTGCAAGAGTTGTACGTATGTACATACCATTGATAGATATTTCCATTTTCATTATTTATTTTTCAATTTTAAGCAAATTAATGCAAATTGCACACAGTAAATTTAACACACCGCGTAACATATGCACATTATACATTTCGCTGAATAAAACCGAAAGCTCGTAAAATGCTTACACATTCAAATCTCCGAGTCTTTTTCTCCCCCCAGACTCGCGAATCGCACGGAAGTTGCCTCGGAAATGCAGATAGCCGCGAGTAAACATTTTCGCACAAAACGACTTTCGGATGCCCCGTAGGCCGGACTATACATGCCTCCCGAGAGCGATTACCCTGGCCGTCTATATAGCCACACTACGACGCTGCAGGCCTCATAATGAATCCACCCGACGCGGCGCGCTCGATTTGCGGCCGATATTGAAATGTCCATAATTCATTTGGCGCGCCGGCCGACGCGCAGGAAAAGGCTGCGCTGGATGTGAACGGCCGAAGCTATACCTATATGGAGACGGCGTTCGGCAACATCTGCCGCCATCGCCTATGCCCGATATGACGATCGCCAACGAAGATAATCTGGATTTGTCGGATCAGCCAGAAGTCCAAATGAAAAAAGTTTTATTTTTATACGTTTGTATATATAGGATTGTACGTGTTTGTGTGCGCGTGTGCGTGTGTGCAATCTTCCTTTCGCGATGTATATCCGAGAAGATCGATGGTGCGCCGGGAGTATGGGCCAAACGCGAATTTCGCGCGTCTATTTTCGATGCGAAGGAATGGGCGCGGCGCCCCGATGGAATCTTTAATTTATTATAAGCTCGGTGATAAAACTTTTGAGTGCGAAAGATCGAATTGGTTTCTGTCGCTGCATCGTGGAAATTTTTACGGTTGATATTGAAGATCTACCATAATGTTAAAATAAATCAATCTGAATAATTCTTTTACTTAAAGCAACATTTATGCGTAATAACTTAAATGATTATACATTGGATATGATTGTTCCGAAAAAAAATGTTTTTGATGATTTGATTAATTTAGGAAATTAATTAGATTCGGTATCTTGTATTTGGTTATTATCGATATCTCTTACACCGAAGCAAATTCTAATTTGATATAGAGTCATTCGCTGTAATCTCTAAATTAACTTCATAGTGTTATGATAATGGGTTAGTGAAGATTATGTTATTGACATTATTGCAGATTAAAATTCACAATAGCATGTACATAGATAATAGATAATAGATGTATATAATTTGTCTAATGAATGCAATGCAAGCATTTGACAGTTACGTATAATAATATTCCAAGTAAGCCCTATTGCAAATATCCATATGGGAATCGGTCGATAAAGTACCATATAGATTTTCATATTGTGGAAATTACATATAGATTTTTATGTGAACATAGATTTTTTTATAAATTCAATTTCTTAAGAACTAATAATAAAAGTCCTTATTCATATAGAAATCTGTATAGATTTGACCTATAATATATATTCATTTCGGACAGATTTACATATGTAATTTTATGAGGATTTCGCACAGCGATATATATATAGAATTAATGTAGGCTTTAATAAAGATTATTATTATTATTATTATATTGGCAAAATAGTAATGCTTAGCAGTAATAGACCATGTAGGGCCACAGCTATCATAATCTCTATGCCAGCTGTAGCCATGCTTGCATTATCACCATAGCTTCCATAACTAGCTGTTGGAACTATAGCTGTCCAGAGCTGTGCAGTCTATAGCCTTGTTCACACAGTCACGCAATCCTTTTCTATTATTTACAAGTTGCATCGAAGCCTCCTCATAGAATCCTATTTCCCGTAGGTCAATTTTAATATTGCTCCCCCCCTCCCCCCCCTTCGCACTTTCGTTTTGGTCTACCTGGGGGCCTTACACCTGTCGGTTTCCCTATAAGTACTTTAAGGGGGTACATACACCTTAAATTTAAAATAATAATTATTATTTTTAATACTTGATACAAAATTTTTCGCAATATAAGTCGAGATTTTAGTCGGTCAGTTATCGCATAAATAATAGAGACATGAATTTCCCGAATGCAGTCTCTTCATGATTTCTTTTATGAGGCTTATTTTTGTAGCTATTATCGTGACTAGGTATTTGAACTCGTCTACGTTTTTGAAAATTTTACCCGAGACTTTCAAATGGGTATCATCATTCTCAGACCCTGCTCTGCTAGTGATCATATACTGGGTTTTCTCTTCACTTATTTCTAGACCTACTTCTTTAACTGAAACATGTTCAAATCTTAAGGTTACTTTCTGGTGTTTTTTCATGATTTTGACAAATTTTTCTATTAATTTTCTTTCCAACAATACTATTCACGGACCCCCTTAAAATATCGGAAAGTTATTTATTCGGAAAGCCAAAATATCGGAATAGTTTAAATTCGGATGTTTAAAAAATCGGAAAGTTGAAAAATTGGATTTAGAAAAATTCGGAAAATATTTTTACTGAGAGTTAAAAATTCGGAAAATTAAAAATCGGATTACTAAAATAACGGAAATTAGATTTTCGGAATACCGAAAATTCGGAATATTAAATGGAGTGGCACGCCGTACTGAAAGTATCCATTCTGTAGGGAATCTAACATTAAAACAGCATATTCTTATTGGCGCCATAAGGCCCATGTAAAAATAAATGAAGTGTCTAGATTTGTAATCAGTTTACATTTGTTAGATATCAGAAAACATAGTTTCCTTTGAATTATTTTTCCACTTTTCGATGTGTCCGACTTTTAATTTTCCAAATTTGTAACTCTCAGTAAAAATATTTTCCGAATTTTTATAAATCCTATTTTTCAACTTTCCGATTTTTTAAATATTCCAATATTTTGGCTTTCCGAATAAATAACTTTCCAATATTTTAAGGGGGCCCCGCGCATACAAAAATTAAAATTCTTTTTGAAACTTTGAGAATATGTTCTTTAAGGTATTTTCAAATAAAAATTCGCTCGTATTTTTTCATTAAGGGATACTTTAAATTTTATTTATAATACAATTTTTAATAAAATAACGGTATTTATATAGCAATTTAAAAGAAAAATCACATATATTTTTCAAAGCTATACATATATATAATAAATAATCAAGTCAAATTAAAAGCGAATATTAGTTAGTTCTAGTTTAAAAAAAATGATAGAATTTTCTTAGAAGTGTATGACAAGATGGTGTGCGCGAGGGCTATTTTGAATATAGCCCATTTTCATTAAAAAATAACTCATTATGCTGAATAACTTTGAAGATATAGGCTAAAAAAATCTGAAGATTAATGTATAACTTCATATAATTATAACAAATATTCTCTGTAAGCCCCAGATTTTTAAAATTTTAATACCGAGATTTTAGAAATTTCATCAGCGAGCCAGCTTAATACGTCAAGTATAATACGCCTCCGGTGAATATACGATGGCTCTATTAAATAATACTTAATTGATTAAATTCATGCATTGAACAAGTCATTCAATTGTCATCGACTATATATACGCGGCTCGCATGTTATTGTTAATTCATATCTTCGATATGCCAATAAGTCAATACTAGCTCAACGGCGAAATATATAATATTTATGTATGATAATATCGGCTGCATTGGCCGCGGCGTGCCCCGGTGCAACACGAGACGAAATCGATGATATGTAGATGTCGACGTCACACGTAATGCATTCAGCGAATAAATTAAAACTGCTTTGTAGCAAGGACGTAATAATGGGCTTCGGAATATTTTGTAATTTTTCTCATTATTCGTTGATTATACTACGTGTAAAATATGAATCATAGTGCATTCGCGGAACTTAAGAAATATCAAACGAGGTTGTCGCAGGGTAGATATTCGATAAGAGTAATAGCTTATAATTTAACATATATAAAAGTTTTTTTAAAATATGCAGAGTTATTTTATTTGTAAATAAAGAAATGAGATAGCATTAGTGCAGACAATTCTATATATGAAAGTGCAGTCTATAAAATAGGCCTTAAACCGAAGGGTATACTTGGCAAAATACTTTTATAGCCCGTCATTGGGATTGGTAAAAGCTATTGGTAATAAATGGCAATGAATAGTGAATGTTCGTTAATGGCTTTCTGCCAAAGGCTATTTGCGCTCACTAGAACATTTTGAAATGAGCTTTATTTTTTAATAACAAACTAATTTATTTAACTATGTAACTATTGAAATATTTGTATTTACTTTGAATGTTGATATTCTTATTACACCATGTTTATACTTATATGAAGCTACGATAAAATGTATTAAAATATATTAGGTATACTCAGAATAATATAAAAAAATATGTAATTCATGGTCCAAAAAATGCTTTACAAAATGCTTTTCATTCTGCAGAAGATTCATTTAAATTTGTAAAAGTTTACTTTAAAATTTGAAAGTATAAATTCAGGTACACATTATTCTGATCGCTATACACATCTGTGTACAATCAGGAATCCGAAAATGTTTGATATATGCGAACTGAAAATCACGATACATCTATGGTTTTCATAACAAACATAAAAGTTGTTATTGAACTGCGTAAATTTCAATGATACTGAAATATATTTAAACGTCAAAGTAAATATTATTCCATATTAAATCTGCACATAATCCCACAATTACTATTTTCGTATAAAAATAGATATATCACTAACAATTATCTTTTTATATTATTTGTATAGTTTTTTGCAACAACTTCTTTATTTTAAAGAAGACTTTGAATTATGTTCTCTTATACACTTCCTAAATTGCTTTTTAAAATGGTATATTTTATAAATGCGTATCATACATATAAAGGAGAACGCCTACGGCTATAAGTTTTGATTATTTTATAAGTACACCCTACGCAACTGTAGCAATACATTAAA
Source organism: Gastracanthus pulcherrimus (assembly GCA_949152435.1). Classification (NCBI taxonomy): domain Eukaryota; kingdom Metazoa; phylum Arthropoda; class Insecta; order Hymenoptera; family Pteromalidae; genus Gastracanthus; species Gastracanthus pulcherrimus. Next base: position 21,402,371 of record OX424576.1, on the reverse strand, counting down.
GCAGAAAAATGAAAAATAATTTAATAATAATAGATTCCAAATTTAAAGTCAAACTTTATTAATATTATTGATAAATATAAATATATTTCTATAGACATATGCATACAAACTAAAGCAATTTGTACACCATATTACTATAATTTTTATAATATAGTTCAATTGTACTTGCAGTTTGCACAATGAATCATACTTACGTACGCATCACAAATTTACAAATTTTGCAACGAAAATTAATTAGTATTGCGTTTCCAATGACAGATACAATACAATTACCATCGAAGCAAACATGTCGAACCTTATTGAGTAGCAAACTGCATGCATTACGCGAAAATTGACTGTGAAAATTTAATTTATTAGCGCAAACAAACAACCATCGGAAATGTAGATGCAATTTAAATATTCAAAAATTTCATTCAACGCAGCGCTGCATCCTTGCAGACCTATTTTTGCATTGCACCCATGCGGGCCGTTTCATATGAGATTGCAGTATACGTACTTGAAATGTATTATTTATGATATGCAATTTCAACAACAACATTTGTTTTCCATTATATCATAGTCTAAGTAAGTGGTTGAAATTTGAAGATAACACGTCTTACATTAAAGATCAGGTAAAACCAATATCAAGGATTTGACATTTCAAGATTTTTATAAATAGATGCAAACTTTGATGTTGTGCTATTGGGTCTGCTGCGTGAAAACTTTGTAAGTATTAGTTTAATTATATTATTCTAAAGAACATAAATATCACAGTAACATTATCAAGTATCATTGTTTTATTAAAAGTGCAATGTACTTATGCGTGTGCTTTTAGTGTCCTTTTCATCCTATGTATCAACACTCAAAGCTACCTATCTACATTACAATCACATCGTCAAAAATGCTGAATGATTTCCACATTACAACAACATAAAAATTAAAATATCAATACAAAACATATCAAATATTTATATTTTTAATGGTACCGAAAAAGAAACCAAACCCACGATGTATTTCGGTGCGAAATGAAGCTACACAGAAAAGTCATGAAAATCCCTCCCGATACGAGCTTAACCTGTAATCCATAAATACGGCATTAACACCCAGCGATAAAAGCAGCGTAGTCCAACGAGCTCCCCTCCCTGCCAACATCCCCCGCGGCTCATCCCAAGCCAGCTGGCATCCGCGCTCCTCGCTCAGACCAGAAGAAGCCACGCCACATCCCGCAGCGGAGAAAAAAAAAACACTTAATGCAAAAAGCATTATTTATTGCGAGGCGCGCGGCAAAGACCCTCGATAGCGCTAAAGAATCTGCCTCCCATCCAAGATACTCCCACTACACCGCCTCTTTGAAATTCGAATCGCGTAGGCTGCTCCGCTGCTCTCCCCTCCCCCCTCAGGCCTGTACTCGCGGGTCGTTAAACGAGAGCGACGAGCAGCTCGTGTACAGAGAGGGGAACTCTCTCGAGCTCCGCGTGCCGCATGAAACGAAGCCACCGAGTTCACCCCCCTCTGTCCCTCGGTTCGCGCGGCATTATGTTAACGAGGAAAGTTCGCTTGCTTGTACCATGGCGGCCTCCCTTCCCGAAAAAGGCCGTTGCGGACAATCCGCGCGACGATGCAGCATTTGGAAAGGAGAAAGGGAGGGATAGAGAGAGAGAGGAGAGGAGAGGAGTATTTCCTTATCGCGGGAGTAAAGAGGCGAGCGACTAGCGGTGGCTGCTGCAGCGCGAAGATTATAGGGGTTAAGTTATCGCGCGATGCGGCGTCGCGCGGTGAGGGATGATTTTTTTTTCTGTCTTGTTCTCGATGGCCTTCGCGCGGATAGTGCTTAGCTTAAGGAGGCGATAAAGCGGTGGGATTGGACGATGGCTTTTTTCGAGGTCTTGTCTTGGACCTTTTTTACGTGGGCATAAAAATTTGTGTGTTGAGTGTTATTTAATTATGGAACTAAGGTTTGTAATATTCTTAAGGGAGTGGCATCCTTATAATTTATTTTCCTAGTAGTCATGGGGTGTTAAAAATAAAATATATAAAATAACTGAATTAATATTTTAATAAATTTAATTTTATTCGGACCTTGAACCCCTCTTTTATATTGTTCAGTTGTTTACAAACCCCTTGAGTCATTCAGGTTGTTGATTGCAAATATTTTTTGCTTTCACGTTTTAATCTGCCGACTGATTCGGTAGAACAACTTAGATTTTACAAGGCTTGAATTGCTTGTTTTGAATCCTTTGTTGCCCTGACGCTATTTATAAAAACTTAATGTTTTAAGTTTTAATTATAAATTTTTGTAAGGAACAAAAATCAATATAAATATATTTAAATAGTTATTTGATTATAAATGTATTTATTTATTTTTACAATTATTCAAAATACTCACATGATAATCATAATCACAACTATGTAATCTAAAAAGCATTGAGTCAAAATATAATGCAATTCCCTGGTAGAAATCTTCCCGGGTTTCTAACCAGAATTCACTGATATTTTCTAGCTAAAACGATATTTTGATTATATAATGCCACAATTAAAAAAAATATGATGCATGTACTATTATATTAGTTGTTTATTTTTGAGGCAATAACTTTAGTTTTAATAATTTTAATAGTGTTAAAGAGTAAGTATCAGGTAATGATGCTTCCATTTAATTAACACGTTGACGAGAAAAACTAGTCAACTTTCTACCACAAGCCAAATAATTTAAGCCGTAGAAAACTTAAATTGGTTTATCGGATCAATCTGCAATAGAAAGCTAAAAATTTTTCTAATCGTTTACGTAAGGTTCTAAGAGAGTTTGAGGTCTCATTATAAGGGTGAATTTATAAAAAGTTTATATTATATTAATTTGTTATATGTCTTGTTTTCAATACTCGAACTACTCATCCTTCTTTCTTAGTTATAAAATACCGAAAAATAAGTGATATACTTATAAAAGTATAGTGATATACTTATATGCTTACTGCCTCCATATAAAAGCTGATGAAATCTGAGAAGTGAAAAAAGCATTAAACAATATTCATTTATATAAGTAGGCAAGATTGTTGATTCTTAAACGTAAATACGTTAAATCTTAAAAAAACGAATTGAAACCAAGATATCGATAAAATTATATTTTATATAATGTAGGTAAAGAAATATTACTTATTAGTTCTTGCATGAATTTTATATAAAGCCTTAAGGTAGACCTATTATGGTGAAATTCTTTTACTAATATCAATGTTATTAGAAAACAGTAATGTGCACCAAGTTTTAAGCTGTTTTACCATATCCCCTTGATTTTATACCACAATTAGAAATAATTTTTACCAATATTAATGATATTGCAAAATATAGTACGAGCACACAATACTAAGCATGGGTATTCAAAATATTCATGTATGCTTTTGAAGCACTAACAAACCAAAATTATCACTCTATACAATTTATTGATGCTAATTCTCCTGAGAAAATCTAACTTGATGCGCATTAAAAAAACTATTAAGAAAACAGTAAGAAACGACATTTTATTTGTAATAACTTGTATATATACTATAAACCATGGTGGTATTGTTACGTCGAAAGTGATAACTTTTATTCAAAACATAGTAACCAATATATCTTGGAAGTTTAAAAAAAGATTCATTAAAACCTCATGTGCAAAGCCCTTTTTAAAGTTAAAATAATTAGTATCGAGAAAATCACTTTTTAACTTTATTAAAACATCGAGTTATGACATCTGACAGGATTTAAACATTCTTACAATTATAAAGATTAAGATAATAAAATAATTTTTTTATTATCTTGCCTTAAGTAGTAACAGAAAATGTAGCCATAGTATCTGAAATATTATACTCTTATAGTTTATATCAAAATTGCGTGTTATTTAAGCTGAATAGTTAAAACCTTTTTTAATTAAACAAAAAGAATCTTGTTTAATCCTTAAATTTGCATGCCATAAACACTGCTATCATAACTCACGCGAATAAATCTACCCCTTCCTCCCCCGTATAAAGTTTTCCAAAAAATTCCCTCAAAACTGAAAAAATCCATACAAATCATAACTTACAACTCGCGCCCAAGCGAAAACTCTCACTCAGCAGCGACCAAAACGATAACGAACAATTTATCGCTTCCGTCGCGTAATTGCACCGCGCATATATACCCAGCCAGCGCACACCACCGCGTGCACACGTGCACGAAACAGCAAACACAGAGCGCGTCAACAAGCGTCCCGCGTCGCGGGCTTCGAAAGCGAGTGGGTAGCTGCCGTACGTTGGATATTCGGCCACGATCCAGTCCGATCCGGTATATATATAGCTATATGACAGTAGCTACATGGCCTAAGCGTGCGTGCTCTGCAAGGCGAGAGGTAGGTGCAGGGCCGGCTCGAGAGGAGTGTGTTCACGCCCATGTGCTTGTTTGACGCGGCAATGGCGAGGGGATGGACTGGGGATTGCCTGGGATGTGGATAAGGGGTTTAGGTTGATGCGCTTCTAAGACGGAAGACTAGATTCCGCTGCAGGTTGCTAATGGGGGACGTGTTGATGTTTCTATTGACGAAGGATGAGACTTGTGATGTTCTGTTTTGTTATGTTACTTAATAATGTGATACTTTTCATCATTTTAAAAATGATATTTATATATTACCTTAGAAATTTCAATTGTCGAATGTTTCTTAAAAAGAAGACTAGTTTTTTTAAATATATTTATGCAAATTAAGAATTTACTGTAGAAATTTTGATTGAGGAATATTCGTTATAAAACAAGAAGATTTATGATCTTTTTAAAAGAAAAATATTTATAGATAAATTTAGAATGTTTAATTGACAAATATTGTGTTGAAAAATAATGCTTATGATTTTTCTTTACTTTTAAGAATTTGAGTACTTTATTTGTAAATACATAGTCTGCTATACTATCTTAATCTGATTGGAAACTTTTTAATTGATACAGATAATTTTTGTGTTTGAATTTCGTATTCGTCTTTGATGTGTTAGAAATATCAAAACATTAATTTAATGAATAATATTTATGAAAATTCTGACACGCTGAACTGATTTCTTTGCATTTTTTAGACACGAATGACACGAGTTAATTTATATTTAAGAAAAATGTTGGATGTTATATTTTTATTTTTGTATATTAAATTGATTTACAACTTATCTTTTAATGAAAATTATTTAAAATTTTTTTTGTAAAAATATATACACTTGTGGAATATGGGGCATCGACCTCAAACTTATGACCGGTGTTTATAGAACCAGGTAGAGCACTAGAGTCGATCATATGAATATAATTACTCATTACACTCGAAATAATACTATTAAAATTCAAGACATAAAGCAGAACAGCGTATATTGAACTTTGCATAAGTAGTCAGTCCTGTGCTCATGTCAGACAATTCATGCATTTCCATAATCCAGAATCAAGAATAATTATATTTTTTATACTACTAATCTAGTGTAGTATTATACATACGTATTAAAGAACAGTTTTAATTACTTAAGGGTACAGATACATCTTTAAATTTTAAATTAATTGATAATACATTTTAAAATAAAACTAAGTCACTCATCATATATTACTTGGTTTTTTTCGGTAAATTGAATGTTTTATCAAAATACAATTAAAAAATTTGTTTTTCTTACGATCGTTGTGTCCTATTGATTGGCTATAATGAAAAGTTCTATATATCTTGGGCTACCGCAATGTTGAGAGTGTTAATGTGATCGAATTGACGCTTTCAAGGTTTTATTATGTTCAAAATACATGTAGTTATGATATGAGTGTGGAAATTTGTATATAAAAATTACTGACCGGAGTTATAGTCTATTTAAGTGAAAATTCTTCGACTTTTTAAAATTTTGTTATAAAATATGGCTTTAATAGACTATAACTTTGGTCAATAATATTTATATACAAATTCCCACACTCATATCATAACTACACGTATTCTGAAAATAATAAAACCTTAAAGGCGTCAATTCGATCACATTGGCTCTCTGAACCTTACGGTAGCCCAAAAAATATAGAAGTTTCCATTAAAGCGTATTAAAGGGACCTAACAACCTAAGAAAAAAATTTTTTAAAAATCTTTATTTCAGTTTTGATAAAATGTTTAAATTTACCGACAAAAATGAGGTAATATATGAGTGTCTTATTTTTACCTTAAAACGTATTATGAATTAATTTAAAATTTAAAGGTGTATCTGTCCCCTTAACATTATTAGAATTGCATTTCGAACTTTGCATAAATGTTAACTAACAATCCGTTTTTAAATTTTTTATACCATGATGCCAAAGATTCAGCAATTTTAATGATATGATTTTTACAAAGACATTCAATTTGATGTACTAATGAATACAATGAAAAGAGGGAAAGTACGTTTGATTTTGCTATAGTTTTTTTTTCTTTTTGTAATTCTTGACCATCTTATAAATTATTCAAATTTCTTTAATTAACTTTTAATTAATTAACTCTATAGTTTGTCTTAACTTATATAAACTTTAAGACTCTATCGATCATAACGAACCAAATGTATCTCAATTTAAAATTTGTAAGAATTTTAACAAATTTATGTACTGCTTTTTGCATATACGCCTTTTTAACAGGTCGAGCGCGACTGATGTATAATCCAATTTTTGCAAATCTCTATAAAATTAATTAAAATTTTAAACATTCAATAAAAACGTAATACTACTACCTCTTTCCAAGATCTTAAGGAATACAACAACCGGTTACCTAAATAGTTTAATTAATTTTTAATTTTACAGTAACACAAAATACAAAGAAATTTGCAACAATTTGTAATGTATATATATATATATATATAAATATAGATATGTCACGCCGCGCTCAATACGTTAATTAAAAAAAGAATTTAATTTTTAAATTTCAAAAACACACACATAGACGTACACATAGACACGTGCGTACATACCTACTCACATACACAGACGCGTAAACATTTTTTAAAAATAGTCTCTAACTCCCCAAGTCATGAAACACGTTTTTGCGTTGAAGAAAAAAACAAAAAGAAACTTCCACCGTCACAAAGCTCTCTCTTTCAGAAAGGAAAAATTTAAAGCTGCAAAAAAGTAAGTAATCCCTCTAGCTGTATACAAGATGAAAAGACCAGCAGCAGCGGCAGCAGCATCCGCGACATGGTGCAGGCCTATGCGTATATAATTGCGGCTGGGCCGTTAACAATCCATGCATATATACACATGGCCCGCAGGGCCGTCCTACCTCCCACCCCCCCCCTCTTCCTTCACTCCATACACTATAGTAGCACTATGTATAAACACACAACTGGCGTGTGTGTGTGTGTGTGTGTGTGTGTGTGTGTGTGCGCGCCTGCACGCGGAGTAGCGAGTTCGCTGCTCGCCCCCGCTCGCATTGCTGCTGCTGCTGCTGCCTGGCGCTCTCTCGGGTCAATCCACGCGGCCAGAAACTGGGTCAACCTCTCTCTCTCTCTTTCTCTCTTCCTCTCGTGCATATACGGAGAGTCTATAGGGGTCGAACGCTGCGCGCGGACGATGGCAGCCTGCCAATGCTCTCACCTGCGACTCTCGTCCCGAGCTTGCGAGCCTCCTCCGCATGCGGCGTCGCTGCACCTCGAGGAGTTTTACGGTTTGCTTTTGCCTGGCTGAGCAAGAAGAGAGAGAGAGAGAGGAGAGAGCGTCTGTTTAAATTTCTTAAAGTGTACGGGGGAGAAGTGGAATATATATATATTTTTTTTTCGAGTTGCATTGGCAGCGCAGGAGCTTACTCTGAAGAATGCATCGGCCATAAAAATTGAGGTACAGCGCAGGGGAGGAAGAGCACAAAGGTGTATTTATGCGTGTGTGTACACATAGAGGGTATTGGAAAACGGTGTGGCGCATGGGTTTTTTATGAGCAGGCTTTGCGGCGGCGTTTTGTGCATCGAAAGTTCGCAGAGAGTTACGCAGTGGTGGTTGTGGCTTGTTTTTGGGAGGCTGTTGAAGTTTGGGGAGAATTTTGGGGAATGAAAATCAATTTATTGAGTAGTAAAATGTTGGTTGATCGAAAAAGCGTGTTTAGCGATTAAAGAGATTGAAAAATTTCTCGGTGACCTGATTTATCGAGATTAAGAATATTGATTTCACGTGTGGAGTAGCTTGTACCTTGTTTAATGGTCTGTGAGTTCTGAACAATCATAATGCAATGAGGTGTGATAATTAAATGAGGATTTTTCTCGATTTTTCACCCTGCTGCATTTTCTTTTCATGTAATACCAGTGAAATTTCTGAAAACAGGATTCATGAATTTTGAATAAACGTTTATTTTAATATTCCTCAAAAAATATTTACTTAAGAAAATAATAAATAATTAGTTTTTATAGAAACAAACATTTTCTCATCTTCTCTTAATCATTATTAAAATTGAATAAATGTAATTATTTCGATTATATCTGATTATATAAATAAATATTATTAATAATAAACGTTCATTTAAATTTACTATTCTTTTATAATGTTAAGATTTTTCGTATACCTATATAAAAGTATAATACTAAATAAAGTATTTATAACAAGCAAAAGTACTTTACGAAATTTACGGACTAGGGGAGAGCGGGGTCGGTGTGTTCCATCGATCAGTCGGATCATTGAATTACAAGAAATTCTAAGTTTCTTGAATGTTCAAAAGGTTTTTATATTTCTCAGTATGCAAGTTAAAACTTAATTAATGTTAAGAAGCATGCAATGAAAGTATATCTGATGAAATATTCTCAACGATAGGTTTCGCCTACTTTTCATCTATGAAAAGTTTGCATTAAATCATTTTAGCAATTTTATCATTTGCGAATTTTAGCACCGTATATGAAAAATCACATACATACATACATACATACATACATACATACATACATACATACATGTATACACACATGCATACGTACGTACATACATACATACATACATACATACATACATACATACATACATACATACATTCATACATACATACATACATACATACATACATACATACATACATACATACATACATACATACATACATACATACATACATACATACATACATGTATACACACATGCATACGTACGTACGTACATACATATATACATACACGTACATACATACATATATACATACATACATACACGTACATACATACATACATATTCGTACATACATACATACATACATACATACGTACATGCATAACTACATACATACATACATAAAACCGAAGTTCTTCTTATTTCTAGTAGGAAGAAAATGGAGAAAATAACGCTAATAGTGGATGGACACAAGATTGTTTCTCAACCAACCATTAAGTACCTGGGCATTACCATTGATGCAAGACTTACATTTAAGCAGCATCTTGAAACAGTGAGTGATAAAGCAGCAAAAGTTGGCGCTGCTTTATCTCGATTGATGCCAAATGTAGGAGGGCCAACGCAAGGTAGAAGGTTGCTCTTAGTCAGTGTAATCACATCGATTATGTTGTACGGGGCTCCTATATGGGCAGATGCCATGTTAGTGAAAACGTACGCAAACAAGCTGTCGACTGTATACAGACGAAGTGCACTTAGGGTCGCGTCTGCTTATCGTACGGTATCAGATGAGGCTGCCTGTATTATAGCAGGCATGCCGCCTATTGACCTCCTAGCAATGGAGAGAAAGAATGTCTTCGAGACAAAGCGACAACAAAATGACAACACTCAGAAGGACATCTGGGATTCCGCGAAGAAGCAGACACTGACTGAGTGGCAAAAAAGATGGGACTCCAGTGGCAAGGGGCGATGGACACATCGCCTCATACCAAGGATAGAGGGCTGGACCGAAAGAAGACATGGGGAAGTAAATTACTACCTCACACAGTTTTTGACCGGGCACGGATGCTTCCGGGCGTACCTGCACCGATTCAAATTAGAAGACCGTCCAAACTGCCCAGTGTGTATGGACGCTGACGAGGATGCGGAGCATGTCTTCTGTGACTGCTCACGATACCAACAGGAAAGAGAAGAACTTGAGAGCTATCTCCAGACCAGAGTAACACCTGAGTCGATTATGGAGGCTATGCTGACTTCGGAGGATGGATGGTGCACAGTAAACAACTATGCAGCAGATATACTTAAGAAGGTCAGAAAAGACGAAGAAGGAAGAAGAAAAAGACGAGAGATGCTGAATGAAGCTGGCGACCGGACGATGCGGTAAGAAGTAGAAGGCACACAACACGGAAGACTACTAATGACGGTAATGGGAGAACCAGTGATGCCGACCACATTCACAGAAGAGGGCAGGAGCCCAATGACCCCCGCGAAGCATTGCTTGGCGGTAGTACCGCGGGGAGGTCAACTCAGAAGAAAGGGCACGGTTCACTTTACTAAGGGTCAAAAAGTGAACGGAGGGGATCCGGTTGCGGTGGGGCGTAAAAACCCTGGCGTATACTGGAAGGTTTAGTGAGTGCGAGTCTCACACACGGTGGTACTTCACTATATCATGTCATGGTCCATAATGGATTTGCCTTAAACCTCTCTCTCTATAAGAAAAAAAAAAAAAAAAAAACATACATACATACATGCATAACTACATACATACATACATACATACATACGTACATGCATAACTGCATACATACATACATGTGCGTCCGTGCGTGCGTACGTACATATATACATACACATACATACATACATACATACATACATACATATATACATACATACATACATACATACATACATACATACATATATACATACATACATACATTCATACATAATAAGTATGGATAACAAACATGCATGCCAATCACAAATGAGCGACACGTGCACACACACACCGCACGCACGCACGCACACACACACCTCCGTACAGCGGTAATTTTTGGGAGTAGCTTATTCGAACTCCCCCAAGTCATGTAGAATATTTTTACGTAAAAAGTGGAAATAAAAAAAATTATCAAAACAATGCTTTCTCTTTGAGAAAGCAAAAAGAGTAAATATATTTAGTATAGAAATAATTTTTAAATTTTAATAAACAGATATTAAAACAGTTTTAGTATTTAGTTAGAAAAAGTAATAATTTCAAATTACAGTTTTTAAAATATTTAATGTACTTAAATGCCAAATATTTTTATTAATAACTTACAACATAACAGAAATCTCACGTGTAAACGTTTTCTTTTTTTTTATTCTTTCTGTCACAACCTTTTTCGGGCTATTTACTGAAGTTCATATTCTTTGCGGTACTTTCTTTGCTCTTCTCTAACATTGACTTTCTTTTCTTACTAACCTAAGTTAAAATGAAGCTTTTTTCATATTTTATGAGACTTCTAAAATTCTTTTTACATTTTAACTAGCTTTTTACATAAACTTATATGCAAGGCTTATAAGAATAAGAACTTTTTTATCATTTTCTATTTAAAAAAAAAGGCATTGTGTCAATCCATCATAATATAAATGCGTACAATATTGATGTAACGATTTAAAAATTAAAAACTACTTTACATAATAATATAATCAAAGATAAATGTCTCGTAATATGAATAATATCGACTGGCTTAGATTTACAAAAAAACATACGCATCGAATATAGAACCTCCTCCTTTTAGAAGTTTGTCAAAAATAGAAGCGTATTAATATACACAAGAAATTTGTTATTAATCACCACTTTAAAAATCGAACGATAATAACAGTAACGATTTAAGAAATTAAAAACTACTTTACATATAATCAAAGATAATGTTCCGTAATAGGAATAATATCGATCGGCTTAGATTTACAAAATAGAAGCGTATTAATATTCACAAGAAATTTCTTATTAATCTCGACGTTAAAAATCGAACGATAATAACAGTATAACAGTCGTCGTCATTACCCAAGCGCCACAAGCTATTGTTCTTTACATTCCTCGCATTTGCAAAAAAAGTAGCACAAAGAAAACTAGCTAGCTCCTGGAGCTCTAAAATTGCGAAGCCCGGAGTACGAAACTCGCTACTACGATCATCAATTTCATTTCTTCCCGGAATAACGACTTAAGCCAATTTTTTTCTTTTTCGAAGTATTTAGGTTTCGATGTTTGCACTAATGTGGTAATAAATCGAATAAACGAGATAGCAAGTAAAATTATACTTGTTGAATAAGCCATAAATATTAATCACAGTATTGAATTAACTTCAAAACGTCATCGTTGATTTTACTTAAGAACCAACAAAATTACTTTTTTAAACGATTTTTTCACTCGATCAGTGTTTCTTTTATAATATTTTAGAGGTAAACTTTATTGGCATTTTGGAGTAAATATATCATGTTAATTTTGCATGTTTTTCTCGACTGTCTAATTTCGAGATCCAAATAATCATTTTAAATTATAATTAAATTACTATTTTTTATTCTAAAAGACAAGTAAAATTATGGACGTTCTAATTCAAGTAGACGAATTAGGATGATTTAACAGGTATTGAAATTATCAGCCTAAAAATACTAATCATAAAGAAAATAACAAAAATGTACTATTCTCATGCTTCATAAGTGTAGTACGTTGCAATAGTACGTTGTACGTAGTAGGTTGCGTACGAAAATAGACTGAAGTAGTTTTTTCGAAAATAGGTACCACATTCTTTTCATTAAAAATTACACTGCCCTCTCGTTACAACATTCGCATTATAACGCGAGATCACTGTACCCACTTTTGTCGGTGTGCTATTTTAAAATAAAAGAAGCCCGTTCTCAAACCTACATAAAATCTGACAAAAACTCAAATTTTAAAGCACGAAGTCAAGTCGTTATTCCGAGAAGCCACAGACCAAGCCACATTCTTCCTTCGCCTGGCAGAGATCAGCAAGCGCGGTGAAAGCGATTTCCGGACATTTACGAACGGCGCACGAAAAGTTTTAAGAATCGATGAGCGTGCCGCTCGGCGAGACGAACGTCGCGTCGCCGGCTCCGCTGACGTTGAGGAGCGCTACGTCGTCTCGCAGCTGTTCGCGTTACACACAACATATATATATACATACGTGTGCATCGCATCGATTTGCCGGCGTCGCGACGTCTGACTGCCGCTGCCGACGACGCCGCTGCAGCTGCAGTTGCACATAAATTAATACGGGCTCGAGAATGAGGCGCCGACCGGCGCGACTGGCAACTCTCGCGCGCACTCGAGAACTCGAGGAGATATACGAGAGGAGTGTTTTAGGGAGAAAGAGAGCCGTCGACGAGTTGTGTGCGCAGCACTCTTTCGCTCGTCGGTTGTTAGTTGTACAGAAGTAGAATATATTTGCAATAAGGTGTATGTTTTGTACACTCGGAGAATCGTGCAAGCAGATTCTGCTTTGGTCGAGTGGAGGTAAATATTGAGTATGTCCGCAGTGGACTTCTGTTTGTTGCATTTCATTTAAAATTATGTGTATTTCAATAAATTATGCACCATATGTATGAATATAGTTTTAATGCGAAATAAAACTCAATCCTCTTGCATGAATTATATGTTGCTTGAATTTATGAAGAGAAAGGTTTCCGAATAAAGCAGATTTTAATTTTGAAGGAAATGTACGAGTTTCTGAATAGAGATTCGGTCTGCTTGCTGTGAATGGATTTTGTTTTACTGCGAGTTTACCTCGAACAAGTGGATATTTCTACTTGCGCCGAGTAACCTTTTTTTTAATTATAAAACAGTTACCGTCTTATAGTACCAACGATCACAAATTTTTGACTTCCAAACTAAATATGTCAATGCACACAAATATAAAACAAAGTTTAGACAGCAATAGAATTATCCGATTTTGTTTATACACTCCTCACTTTACATGCAAGATTAGATGCATATTGTAAACTTCGATTAAATATATTCCAGACCGTAATTTTAAATTAAGTTCTCAAAATGTTCTTATAGGAATAATTGTCAAGCCGTGTAGCAAAAAGTATTTTCCAAAGGTCAAGCACATGTTTAATTCAATTATACTTTTATCATTATAAAGAATTTAGACAAGAAAACTGGATTAAAATTAATAGTGGCCGGTAGTGGATGATACTTTTTAAAGAACTTAATCTTAAGTTCACTGTTTTCATTCATATTTAATTCATATAATTTAAATAAACAAAAACTATAATGCTACTTCAAAAATGGCCGTCATACAAAAAATATCTTTCCAAAATGTAATTCTTCATTCAGGCCATTAACACTCAAATCAAAATAGCTATGAGTAGTATTGCACGACTCTTCCCTATACAAATATTTGCTCCGTTTTCATTCGTAATCAGATTGTAAGTATCGCTTATGAGAAACGATATAATTATCAGTTCATTAGTAGTTTCAGTGTAATGTGCGTTATCCTGCAAGAAGTTTAGTACGCTGCGCCAATAAAACAGTTACTGCGTTGTTTTAAAGCAATTATACCAAATGTATTTTGGCGTAAAGACCAAACACAAAAACCAGTGTACGCTTCACAATTTCTCTACTTTATTTGACGTTGGCTATTTTCTTCCCTTGGCGCTGTAAGCCAACTTACAGCGAGTGATCCTTTGTCCAAGTAGGTTGGCACTTACGTTGGCGCAATTTGCGTTTACAGTTTTTTGGTCCGTTTGTGTATATTGAGTTATGAATTACAGCCTGCGCAAGTTTGCGTGAGCTCGGTTTTATTACATTTGGGTAGACGACAAAGTATTTGTTTCTTCAGAACTAAAACGTATTTCGACCAAAAGCAATTTCACAGTTTTCATTTCTGGCGAATATTGTTATTCTTTTATGAAATAACTTAAAGATATCCGTGAATGAGGAATTTTTAAAAACAGCTACTTCTTTTTAAACAAGAAATTGATGAATAGATAAGTAAATATTACATTTTCGACGAATATAAAATAGTATTTTAGTAATCTCATAATCAAAAGTCAACACAATGAATATTTAAAAAGTAAGTAAAAGTAGTTAATGAATTATTATAAATGAAAACGCATTCGCTGAAAGTATCATGAACTTTTTCTCAAAGGAGTCTTTATAAAATTTATATATAAAAAACATGACAGAAAATTTTCCAATAAAACAATTTGCTACTACGATGTTATAATGGTGTATTGCTGGATTCTGAGTACATCACTTACGATTGAAGTAATAATTAGCTAAAACTTATAATTACTCGTACATGAAAAAAAGAGAAAATACGAGAAAAAACTGGTATCTTCTGCTATGTACGTACATAAAGAATATTATTACTAGTTGTCGAATTAAAATGTAGCAGAGAAATGAGCTAACGTATATGTAAATGAAAGTAAGTGAACTCTAATAAAAAGTATGCAAATAGTATTTTACACTAGCTATAAATAAATACATTTTCTCTATTTCGAAAATGAAAGAGAAAAATCTTTTCGAAATTCGAATGTTTAAATATTTTTAGCAAACTTTTAAAAGGAGATTGCATTCAACTTACAACATTTCATTTAAAAACTTTGTTGTAGTTTGGTAAACTAACTTTGTGATTAAGTAAAATACGTGTGTAGTCGCGTACACTTTTCTACAACAATATATGTACAACTATACATAGTATACTGTAGCGTACTGGTCCCTCGAGTAAAAATGCAACATGTTTCCAGTTCCGCTCTTTTACGTTTGTACGTTTCAATATATTGTTTAGGGTATCGACCAGTTTCTGTACAGGGATATCGCATCCGCTATTCAATTTCAGTTCCATATATGTTGTACTTATATAAAAACGAATAATTTTTTAATTAGAATATCTGTAAAATATATTTTATAAATGATTATTGCTTTTGAAATAAATAAATCAAAAGAAATAAATAAAAATTGGATTTAGCATCGTAAAATAAACACTTAAATTAGAATCATAACCGATAAACTCAATTTAATACAGTAAAAAGTATAAGAAAACAGTATCCGATAAATGTATACAAAAGAAATTTTTTTATATATATTTTATTATGAAATGTAAAGCATAATTTGTCATTAGGTCAAAATTTTCGTAAATATTATTGTTAATTTGACGAAACATACCAAATGAGACAAAATATACTTAAGAGAAGAGATGCACTAAAATTTGAATGGTCTTTTTCTTTTATTTATTTATATTATAGTTTTCTTTATTCCCTATATTTTTAATATTATTCGAACAAAACTTCCTAAAATTTCCATCAAATTTGGTTAGTAGTTGTAAAAAATAGAAACTTTAGAAAAACACGATTATTCATAAATTTATTTGAGTTGAAATTTGTATTCAATCTTTAGTTACCACGAACAAAATGATCAAAAATATCCCCGAAATATCGTATCGTACATCATTCAAAAAAACAACAAGAAAGCTGAAAAATTAAACTCAAAGTAGATTTTACCGTTGAAAAGTTTGATTAAAAATTTCGCATACCCTGCTACCGAACCGCACAATAATTTCAATTTGCCCTACATCGGCGCTGAATCATCGTCAATGCAAGGTCACGAGCCGCAGCCTTTCAGTCGCCGTCGAGTCGAAGCGCGAGCGCGCGAGGCACAGCTGTTTGTCGCAGTAGTGCAGCCCCGGCATTAGTCAGTCGCGTGCCGCTACCGACGCTCCCCAATACCTGCAACGTCACCCCGCATCGTCGCACGTATATATATTCGCAGTGCTCTCCCCCCTCTCTCACCGCGGATAATCTGGAAAACGTTCTCTAATCTCGCGAAAGTAGCGGCGATGCACGAGACTGCCTCGGGGACGCCGTCGTAACTCGATGAGGGTCTCGAGGGTGGGAGGGCTGCTTTTCGTAAAAAAAAGTCCCAGGAGCCAAGGTAACTCTTTCAATTCGCGTAGTTGCGAGGCAGCGCTCGCGATGAAAAATCGTTACGGGAGTCTTGTGCGCTGCGGTGCAGTGTGGGGCAATTAGTTTTGCGCGCGCTATGGGAATATGAGGCTCGTGGTGTGTAGAACGCGGTTTTGCACGAACGTGGGGGTGAGTGCGGTTTAGATGTGCAGGGGGGGGGGGCGAGAAAATCGACTGTTGAGAGTTAACGCGAAGGAGAAATTTTGTTGCTCGGTGATGGTGGTTATGTAGCGGTGGACATGTTGCGAATGAATGAGTTGTGTAAGTTTGTGGCGTAGATGCATGTGCGTTAAACTTGTTGAATTGCAATATGAGTCGCTTTAATTAATTCACTACTTATTAACGTAGTTTGAGCAAAAAGTCATTTAGTAGATTGGGATATAAATCTTATTAAATTTTATAATTGTCAATAAAGAACATTTTAATCCATTGCTAAATTTTCAGATTAGTTTCAAGTCATTTCGAAAAGATATTTTATTCCAAACTTTATATTTTTTAGCGTTGCATTACATGGAGAAAACGCATTTTTCGTTTAATTTGTACTCCAAATTTAAATATAATTGCAAATTCTGTACTACCCAATAAAATGTATTTCATATAGACAAGCTTTGTACAGTTTAAGAAAATAAATTTTTAAAATTGTACAAAGTGTGTCTATTAAATACATTTTTATTGGGAGCTACCGAATTTGCAATTATATTTAATTATTTTATGCCACATACGTATATTGTAGAGACTAACACTTACAACGGCATTTCTTTCATGCATAAAAACTTGTTAAAAGTATGCATGTACGAGGTAAAATTATAAAAGCGCTGTAAGAAGTTAACGATTAAAAGTTTTTAGACACCTAGAGATAAAATACTACAAAGGATTAAAAAAGTTGATATGGTAATGGAAAAAATGCACGATAATGCGGCGGAAGCATTTTATAGAAGCGAGATTTTAGGTTACTTCGCACTGCGACTTCGTCGATGCTTTCTAGGCTACTAAGGAGAGAGAGAGAGAGCTTTTTTTACATTCCCATTAGTTACACTTTAAAAGCCTGTCATATAGTGATAAACGATGTGGGAAAAATACAAAAAATCGCAGAATTGAAAGTTGAGATTTGAGACTAAAAATTATTTAATATTATATGTAAACTTATCTTACAATAAAAATCTTTTCGTAAATAGGGTACAGAAGTCTTGCGTAAAAGTTGTATAGAAAATAAAATGGAAATTTTAAATCTTAAATCTCTTCTTGAAATACTTTCCATGTAGCGCATGAAAATATGTAAAACGTATTATTCAAAGCAGTGTAGAGAGTAAATAGAAAATCTTAAAATGTATATAAAAATCAAATCAAATAGCAAGTAAAACTTTATTTAAAAAGCAATTCGTTGTTAAATTAGATTTTATTTTATATTTTATACAAATATATTACAGATATATTACAACTACACATCGAATATTATATTTAATTAATAATCAAGTTACGTCAGGAAAAAGATTGTCAATTATTATTCGACAACTATTTCTTGCAATATGTACTATCTATAGCTTTTTTTTAATTCAATTTGACATACGAAGCCAGAGTGTCTCGCAAGAAATGTCAATTACCATAATAATTGGAAAAATCGCTTGCGTGTACGTCACGCCCCAGATTTCCCTCCAAATAAAGCGATATTATATACAGATATCCTTCACAATCTGGAAATATAAAACAAAAAAATTTCCGCTCCACCCAGAGCGCGAGTCTAATCGATATAGAGCCATCTCATACGCGCACATGCGACACATCTGCTGGCTCGTGGCAAATTAAATTTAACGATATTTTAATGAATGCAGGCGGCCGTCGCCCGAGCGAACGAAATATCTCCGGCCGAAATCACGTCCGACTCGTTGGAATTTCGACTCTCCGGAGTTACACATCAAGAGAGATGATATCGGTATATAGCCGAGCGATAAGCGAGCAAAAAGTTCGGCCTGATGGCGCACAAGCAGGCAATAAATTTAACGTGTGCTAATGAGGTTACTGCGGAGATTGGGGAGAGGGGAAACGTTTTTCTTATTTCCACGAAGTGCGAGCGCGTCAGATTTTGGTGACAACGCTATACCGGCTCCTTAGCGAAAATTAATGAGACATAAATTCGTGCTTACGGCGCATTATTCAATGCTAGTAAATTGAGTTTCTTGATTAACGACAATTTAGTAGTATTCTATTGAATAATTAGTGAAATATCAGAGAAAGAATGCCTGCTTTATTCAATAATATTCAACTTGAGTAATTTTCTATATCTGAAATTTAATTACACTCATAATTGATTAGGTACTTAAATCAAACCTTTTTCTACAAATTATTAAGATACTTTGATATTAAATTATTACAATCTTTTTCTCACATAAAATAGTTATATAAATAATATTTTATTACAGAAATAGAAAAGTTGCAAAATGTGAATAGTAAATTGAATTCTGTTTGAGAAAGCACAGTGTCAAAGCAGTTTGCAGCGCTTCTAGAAATGCTCGAAATCACAAATTTAAAAGGATAATGCATTTTTAATACCAAAGCAACATAGTCAGCTATTTACTCAACGCTTAAACGGCTTCTTTTAAATGCGCCATTTGTCTTATCGCGGATTATGCTGTTTATACAAAAAGCTCTCAGAACAATTTATAGCGCAAATAAGTCAAAAGCGTTAGTTTAGAAACTTTAACGACTTCTTCCCCGATCCCGTAAATGACCGCGCGGCACGTGTGTCTAGCGCAGTGAATGGTAAAGAGACTGCGCATACAGCGGAGCATTACAGAAGCTTGCACCAGAAGCAAATGACTCATTCGCGGAGACAACGAATTAACATTTTTTTTCTTTAAGTGCGCAACTATCGATTAAACAAGCATGCACCCCGTAGTCAGCCGCGTTGCGGGGAGCCGGCCTTGACGAATCTCATCGCGGAGCCGCGTGTCTGACACTTTCCGGACTTGCACTGCTGCGGTGGCGAGCAGCAAGCAATTTCAACCGAAACCTCTCGATTGTCAGTGACAAAGAAAAAACCTTACTAAACTCGTCGAAAGTACTGACGGGAAAATCCGCCAAAACAAAACTGACCAAAATTGCTGACGATTCTCTTACGCCAATAAGTGAATCCGTTGCAATAATGAATAAAACTGTAATAGATACTTTTATATTTTTCATTGTTTAATACAAATTTCAGTATTTTTAATAGATGCAATACAGCGGATAGAACATCGGACAAAATCATTCAATTTTCTTAGTCCACAAGCGTTTTTATTTCCTGATAGTCAAAGGGTTAAGGTATATCTATCACTCTTATCTTCGAGTGTGTATTATTTTAGTTAAAAATGGTACCTCTACTTCTAACTATAACTCCGTATACTAAAAATAATCTAACAAAATATCTATTTCGAAATTTGTTGTGTATGTAAATTCAATTTATTCCCAAGTTGGAAAATCATAGAATTTAAAAGAATTGAATTTAAAATCAACGCTCAAATTAAAGCTCATTCCATTAACTTTTATTTTTTTCTAGATAATCCCCCTATGAAAAAACTTGTAGAAGTATAATCAGAAGCAAAAATGCCGTTTTCAACTAAAATATTATTTATATTTAAAAAATCAGAGGCCCATTCAGAAAAATGCCGAGACACGTCTCACATTTTGTGATATCAAACTATATTCAAAAGTTTCAGGAGATTACAGGACCCGCATCTCTGACACTTCGCTTGTTAGTTTACTTGTTTACTGCTAAGCTACGTACACACAAAGGCGTGGGTGTTTAGCAAGCGAAATCGAGTTCGCTGGGACATCTGCTGCATCGCGCGAGGTATCGGTTTTTCATCGCCTACTCCGCCTTTTCATTGTTGCGCGCGACCCGTTTTAGATTCAAACGTCTCGAGGAGTATTACGCGTAAGACGAGTTTTCGTATTCAGTTTACTTAAGTACTTGGAAAGTTTTTTGTTGTCACAAAAGAGAGCACGAGGATACAGAAGCTCAGCTGCGATAATAAAAGTTTAAACAAGTTTTATTAATCCTTAAAGATGACACTTTTCGTAACGCGGCGGGCTTTTCCCTCCTCTTTTTCAATAATTATTCTCGTTTCGTACAAGAGAACCGTTGAATTATGCAAAATTCATTGTTGCGCTAAATTCCGAAGAGAATTTCGGGAGAAAAAAAGCGGAAAAGGTTTCGAGAACTTTTTACCGTAAAAACGAACGCGAATTCTCGGGGAACAGGGTCTTAAGGTTATTTTATGCGAAGGAGCCCAGGGTGCACGGAAAAGGATCCGGTAAAACGAGAGCCTCTCGAATGAAAATTGGGCCGTTCATTCTCAAACGATCTGGTTTGAAGCGTTGTCGAAAATTTTGGTTCTCCATTTCCGTGATACGTGCCAGATTATCGCTCGCGGCTTCAACAGGATGTATAGCATTGCGAGCGAATTAGAATTTAAATATTCATGATCCTATTTTCCGGCGTTTTGCATGTTGCCCTTTAATATGCTATCAATATTATTTCATCTTAATACTGCATTTAATCTGTCATTTATAAACAAGCAAGTCATCTAAAATTGTCATATTTGATTTAATGACATCGTACATTTTTAACAAGCTATTATTCACTAGAATTATCATAGAAATTCTATTCCATTCAACATTTGTTTCGCAAAAAACTCAAAGCATCAAGATAACGACAATAAAGAACCTCCGTCTGTCTTCCAGCAGCAGCTGTCGATTCCATCGATCGGCGCGGCTACTTAAAAGAAGAAGCGTCCGAGAAAGGAAGAAAAAAAGCGATAAACGAGCGCCACAAGAAAAATAGTCCTTCGTCTCCAGGAGAGATTAGCATTAGGATTTATAACGCTTCGGCGATCCTTACACCTCGGCATCGCTCTATATACAAACACCTACACGAACAGCAGCAGCAGCAGCGAGTTCTCTCTAGTTCAAGTCCAAGATCCCGGTGCGGCTCGATGTAGCGATATCAGGGAATCGATCCGCGCGGCCCGCCTTCCCCGCGCAGCCCTTAATCCCTCCTGCGAGTCGAGCTGCGCTCTCTCTCTCTCTCTCTCTCTTTCCGCAGCGGTGAAAAATCGTGGAGGCGCCGGGCGCGCGGTGTACTGCGGCAGAAAGCGCGCAAGCTACGTATATGTGTCTGGGGGGGGGAGATATCGTATTCGCTGGCTGCGCGCTGCTGCTGGCGGTAGTGGCTTTATTTGAGAACATGACTGGTGCGATTTCGTAAGTTGAAATCGATGGTTTTCTTGTTGGGTTGTGTGTGGATTTTTCATAGTGGAGCGCGGAAAGAATGGAAAATTGGTATATGAAAGAGGTTTGTAGAGTAATAAGAGTTTTGAAAAGAGAAACTAAATCAGTTTATTTGAAACCTAAATCGTTACGTATTTGCTTACCGCAGGATCAGTTTGCCGTTAGTCAAATTTAGAGTGCGAGATTTTACTTTGTTTCTCGTAACATTTTCATTAACGTACTTGCGTATATGTATGTAAGAATTTATAAGAAGTCGCTTCCGTCAATTTTGCTTTTTTATATGCAAAAATCTCTACAAGAATATGGACTTTAGATCACTGTAATAATATACGGTAGTACTTAGATTTTAATTTGCAAGATCACAAAGTACAGTAACTTTTAAACTTTAGACCTTGGAAAGTAACGTAAATCAAGGGTTATGAGTAAAAAATGCCAGTAGGAATACATTACTCCTTTTGATTAGGGGTAGTACTCCGTTTATACGAATATATCTTTTTTATGTATTAATTATATTGAGTCATTATGAATAAATTACCATTAAAATATTTTTACTTTATACGTACTTTATGTAATCTATTCTTTTTTTATTATCGGCGATAGAGGATTAAGTTTCAGTATTGATTTGATTAGATTATCGCCATTTTAGTATCAATTTGTGCTAAATTCAGTGTTTTGGATTAATCATATTCTGATAATACACGGTCAGTCTAACTCAATTTAAAGTACGTACACTCTCTACCCTCCGTATCTGTTCTAACGAAATTTGAATGTACGAGTTAAAGCTATAGCACTTTGGCGATCGATATCTTTTACTGAATATGCCAACTCCATTAACGCACATATAACAGTCTGAAAAGTATTTCAACCGCAAAAATGTTAACTTTTACTCCTGCATTCAAATTTAGTTTGGATATATACAGAAATTAGAGGGTACACTTCTGCTTCAACTCAATTTATTTGCTGCAATTTTGAATTTTTTTTTCAAAAAGGTTAGTTGATAATGATATTATTTGTATCACATTGACTATTTTTTTAGACCTACTTACGCCCTTATTTTCATATAATTATTACGAACAGGGATAGAGATTAAATTATAACCTAAATATGTAAAATACGTGTTTCATTTCAGGCCTGCCTACTGAACTCGTCGGTAAGGCTTACGTAAGTAGACCCTACCTTAGACGCCTAGATTTAATATAAAATGATAAACTTACATACTGCATACTTACTTCAGCAATTATAGTCTAGTTCGTGCGAGTACATTATTCTTGTCGCTATGGTAACTAATTTGTAGCTTGTTTTGGTATCGGTTTCGAAAAATCATTGTATTCGTTTTTTCACTGAAAACGAAGATTCGAAAAATAACTGAATAAATATAAAAAACCGCTGCCATTTCATTGACACTATCGGGTCGGTAAGGATGTGTAATCTTATGCTCTTTCAAATGCTTTAGCAATTAGCACTGAATCGATAACACACACGCACACACACGCACATCCATGTAGACATTTTCTAAAAATAGTGTATTTTGATTCCTAATGTCTCAAGGAAGCAAAACTTAAACAGTCTCTTATAATCATATTCATAAGGAAATGACTGAAGTTTGAACGAATGTACCTCAGATCCAATTCGGTTAACTGGTAGAATCAAATTATTTTTACATAATCATTAGGAGAAATGGTCGATGTTAATGAGCACATAAGGTGCTGGGTTTATTTGAGAATATAACTGGCGTAATTTTGTAAGTTTTCGAAATGAACGTATATTTTGCATCATAAATTTGGATCTTTACATCGCAAGAAGATTTACAACTGCTCAAATTGAAGCTAAATAGTATAGCAGGATGCACTTACTTCGATCAAATCCATATACGCGAAAATAAACTTCTGCGCAGGAGGGTTAAATTGTATGAATTTTCTATGGACGAACCCGAAAAGAAATGTAAAATTAATTATATAGAGGAACTAAAAAAATGTAGTACTTTAATACATATGTGCTCATTAGTATCCAGCTTGTCTCCTTTACACTAATTAAACCAGCAAAAGAGCCTTTAAAATTATAATTTCTATAATCCTGTATTTAATGAAACGTTACACAGCTCTCAACTACTATTTTTACAAACACGTACATTTAATATCTTCAAAGTATAAAAAATTTCTCATATAAAATAAATGAAGATCACAAATTTAATAAACTCCCATCAATTTTAGCCATTTTAAAAATTAAAATTCATCGAAAAAGTCCATAAATAATTCAAATCACAACTTTCGCCATCACTTCCATAACTTCCCGGATGAAATTTAAAAATTCAGACACACCTCCAGCCTTTCCCAGCCCAACATACCCCTAATCCCCATCCGGCTCGGCTCCTCGAAATCACAAAATCGCACAGCCGCGCCACGGCAATCCAACTCCACAACCACCTCCGCCCGGAATGCCTCTCTCTCTCTCTCTCTCTCTTTCTCTCTCTGCCAATGGGCGCGAAGAGACGCCAGACGCCTTCCTTAGCCCGCGAATGCGTCTCCGCATCGACCGGCGCCGAGCCGAGCCTCCCAGGCGTATAGTCATACATACTGCCGGTATGCACCGCACGTACACTGTCTAACGGAGAGCGCCAGCGGCGCGGCGTGTAGGTTCGACTCTTTTTTACTCTATGTGTGTGTGTGTGTGTGTGGGTACTTGTAGTAGAGCTGCAGCTGCAGGCGGTGCACGATCCGGATTACACAATTACGATAGCGCGCGCGAGAGTGTTTGATTGACCAAGACGCGAAGAATTCGAGCGTTGGGAAAGCGTAGCACACGAGGCTAATGGCGCTGACCCTAATAAGCATCGATCTGCAGCGCGTTTGGTTTTTCGCCAGAGGCTGGTAGGGCTTTTTGTTTCTTTGTTCTGCTTTTTGGGGGGGGATTTTATTGAGTTTCGATGATGGTGATGGATTTGATTGGTACAGATGCAGTAGGCTGTTATTCTAATAAATATTACATGACGTGTAGTAATTATGTACAGGGTGTAGAAAAGGTATGGAAAGTATTAAGTATTAAGTATTAATCATATAAAAGCATTGAATGAGAATGTTTATTGTGAGGCACGAAATGGGTCTTAAGACCAAAATTAAAAATCGGACTCACCCATCGGATAGATTCTTTAAAATCCTGAAATTTTCCCATGTAATGTTTTCAGCAAAAATGCTTTCTTTTCGAAATTTTCCTGCCTTTCTATACTTTTATGACACCTTGTATGATTGCTTTATAATAAGAAAATAATTCTGATTAATAACGATAAACGAGAAAGATATTATAGTATCGGTTACTAAAAAAGTATACTATAGTTCTTAGTTTAATATCAGTACAATTACATTTTTCTTCCAATACCAGCTACTAACTACATTTGAAAATCGTAAATATTAAAAAAAAGGATTATAATGTATAACATTTATTAAGCTTTTCGATAAAAAAGTAAATTTTGATAAAATAACCAGTAACTGAAAATAAACTGCATATTAATAGAGTGCTTGTTAACTATAGGCAATCGTTATTTACTCAACGTAATAAATTATTCCTAATACTTCAAAAAAAAAACCATTACAATAAGTACACAAATAAATAAATATGTATATATATTTTTATTTATTCCAAATTGAATTAAAACTTCCAGAATGTTTACAAAATGAAATGTACAGGTAAATTTCTAGATTAAATAATTCAGATGTTAAAAAATTAGCGGTGGGTGTAACTCGTCTTCTGAGAGCGCAGCTGTTAATTCCAGCCCCTTAATTTCCAAGAGCCTGCAGCGAAGGCTTCATAAAATTCTCACTTTCCGCTGGCTATTCTCGTTTTTCTTTTCTAGTGCACAGCAGACTCCAGCATAACGGCAATGAAAATATTGGTGTAATTATAAATTTACCCAAAGTTAAAATTCAAATGTAAAATTTACTTTTTCTTTAAATTATTAAGATAATGAATCGAGCACTGAAAATTAAAAAGCATCATGGCACCTCATTAAGATTTTCCCATCAATATCAGAACAAACAAGTATACTCAAATTGTTTGAATTTTTTTTAAAATACTCATGCAACTTTATCTGATGGAATGCTCGTTTCCGCTAACCTCATTCGGGTTTAAAAAAAATTCAAAGAAATTCGATCAAGAAATTTTTATTTAGTCGAGTGTACGTATTACATCAATGAATTTTTAATAATCAAAATTAATTCTTAATTAATCCTGTACCGACAAGATGGTCGCTCTCGACCGCCCATTTTAAAAAATCTATAATCTATAAAGTAGTGTTCTTATTTTATAGATGCATCCTTGTGTTATAATTAAGCTTCTGGCACCAAAAAGAGGAAAAAAAAATTCCACAAAAACAGTATAGTGTAAAATTTAAGGCTTTCAAAAAATGACAAAAAAATCCCTATTTATAAATAAAAATAAATTAATTTAAACAGTAATGCAAAATATTACTTATAGCCCAAAATCGGCCTTAAAAAGTCGTACATTTTCAGCTATATTCAGGGAAACTTGTTTGTAACCATTTTCAGCATACATAAACTACGAGTTTTCTATCTTAATTTCGGACCTTTTTTATATAAACCATACAAATAAACACGATTTTTTCCTAGGCAAAGGCATCCCGACACCAAAGCACCCATTCAGCTCACCCAACCCTAATCCAATTCGACAAACGCGCATCTCCCCCGCACCCCGTCGCAAACCAACTCCACGCATGCGCGTCATCGGCCAACCAAAAAAAAAAGAAGAAAAAAAGAAACGGCACAATGCTACGTGCAGGCTCAGCAGGCGCCGTACACTGCGCACAGCGATATACAGTCCGCCCAGCCGCTGCAGTCGTTATCTACACATCGAGAGTCCACTCGAGCGTGCCTTAATCGCGTGGTCGGCCAGACCCGCGCGCGGGCGCGAGCTTACAGCGATGAATAATTCACGGCGCGCGCACCCGCACCCGCGTTAATCGCCTACGTTTCCACTGGGATTGATATTGGAGTCGCCCGCGTGTATGGCACGTCATATAACGAAGGAAGGGTGTAAAAAAAGAAAAGGCTGGAGCATGGAAATCGTGACGTTGAGGTGTATTGCGGAAGGCGCGCGGGAATCTTGCTGCAGCAGCCTGCTGTGTTAATCCTGCTCTGGAAGCTGATTAGAAGGATGATTTTAAATAAATAAGTCGAGTCAAAGTGAAAATGAAACCTATTTAGAGTGACGTTTCCTCGTGCTTTTTGGGTGAAGAAACGACTCTACTGGAGTCAATATTTTACTCGATGAAAAGTAACTGTACACTCTTAAGAGTTTCATAAAGAATGTATCTTTTCATCGAGTAAACAATTTATTTCAATATAGTTGACTCATATAACTTAGATGTCATGCGAAACATTCATTTTTGCTCGATTAAGAAAAGTGATCAAAATTTTCATCAACATTCTATCTTTTCATTAAATCAAAATTGACTCTCACCGAGTGACTTTTCACTCTAAAGTCTTAAAATAGTCGGTAGGTTGGATTGCGAAACGAGAGATAGGATTACGAGCGCTACTCGGTGGCATCAGGGAGCCCGCGATAATGCTATCAAGCAAGATTTCCCGTTTAATCTTCCTACGACGCGCCTCTGGTGCACTGCGGCCGTTCCGAATAGTATGCTCAGTCATCTCTTTTTCTTTTTTTTTAATTTGACTTTTACGTAGAAGAGCTTGTTGCACGTTTTTGTGCGGAGGTTCTCGGTGAGAAGTCTTGTTTGTAGTAAAACGTATAATAAATTCTGTTTTATTCGATAAATGTTTAGGTTTTGAAGCTTAATTATTGATGATCTTTTTTTTAGAACTTTTTTATATATAAGGAACTTATTAAATAATAATTTTGTTACTGTACAATTTTAAAAATGCACTTATTCAGCTGTAGTTCTGAGCAGTCCGTATAAATATTAATCTCTTTTATTCTAAGTCAGCTTTCGTTACACGTACATCAATATTCTGGTAGTATATAAACATTTACTTAACTTAGTTATATTTTATTACATCTATTTATAATACATATAGTACACTTTCAAGGCGCTCTGCACAACAACAGTAAACTTACGAGACACTGTATTTTTTATAGAAAGAAATGGTAACACAATAAGTTTAAGAAGTACTGTATCTACATATTTGCCTTGACATGAGTAGAAGTAGCACCAAAAGAAATGTGAAATGTTCATAAGCTGACGAATGTTGGAACTACATATGATGATACAATGCATTGTAAGGTTAGGAAAAATGATAATTTTATTACAATAAGCAAAAATTATTTAGATAAGTTTAGCAAAGATTGACTCATAATATTCTATTTATATAATATATCATATTTATGCTAAATACTTTAAACATCGTGAAAACAATACTTTCGGTACAACTGAGCTTCAAATTATAAATATTCATTATTTAATTGTTACATGCTATAGTTTTTTCCTTTAATATTTATGTAAATATTCAAAAATTCTGTCTATCTTTCACTGATTTTTTTAATAACTTATTAAATAATATACAAATGTATCATACATTTTATTTTCTGAAGAAGCTCAATAATTAAATTAACAGAAATGCAAATTTAGTCACTTATGTAAAATTCACAAAAAGCGCTACTTTAACATTCCAACTGATTAATTTGCTTCATTTCCTTCTTAACGCTTTCCTCTAATTTGTATTGCTATTTGAAATACGTGCGCTGCGAGAGTTTAACCGGGACGTTAAATTGCGTAGCGACGTGACCTCACTACACAAGTAATACCAACGCATCACAAAGCCTGATACTTTTTTACCCACTTCCAATCTGAAAACGGCATCAAATTGATTAAAATCGCATTTTCCAACTATACGAAAGTAGCGCAACTTAATGTTCACTCGGATATGCCTCAAACAGTTCAAAACATTATATAAGTAGGAAAGATAATTAATGCGAGAACTGCAAATAACTGTATACACACAACTAACTTCGCGAACTATATTAATAGCCGACCGCCTCCTGCCTCGGCTTTCTATTATTCCGCATGCCCAAACTTTTGTAAATTCTCGGTGCAGTCGCGCGCGCACTGCAGACGGACGAAATTTCGCTGCTCTGTCGTACAACAACTTGCGCAGCCGAGTCACTCCTATATCTCTTTCCGATTTTATCAACGTGCGCGCACACAAAGAAAGAGAAAACGAAAGAGAGACCCAGCTATATACACGGGGCAACCCCTATATTCGCCCGCTAAGACATCGACTTCGCCCTAACTTTATCAGCGCGGCATCCGTCTCGCTCCTCTTCTCCCCCCCTCGACAAATTGTTTTCTCAATCTCCTACCGTACCCGTCTGCCGCCGCTGCCGCTGATGCCGCACTATGTGCACGCTTCGTTTCATTTTCCTCTCGCTCGATCCATTTGCCAGAGAGCAGCGCCAGCGCGCTGTGTACTTTGCTATTACCAGGGCAGCCAGCAGCGGCGCGTAGGTACAGCAACACGTGCATCCCCCATCTCGCGGCAGAAGCGCGACTGGGTTTCTCGTATAGAGGCGCCCCGAGCTTTTACTTATGCAGCGGTTTTTTTCTTTTTTTTCCTCTTCTTCTTCTCTGTTGTTGTTGTGTTTTTGTTTCGGGAGAAAGGTTTGCTGCACGGAGCGGGCGTAAAAGGTGTAGAGCGTGATGAAGTCGCGCGAGGATTGTTGGGTGGAGGAGAGCGAGGCGAGAGGAATTTTCAAAATTAAACGAGGGTTTTGGGAGTCCGCGGTTTTAATGAAATTTGTACGCGGTGAGTTGGGATGTGTCATTTTTTTAAACAAACTTTTGATTAAGTTACAGAGAAATCGTTGGTGACGAAAGTTTACGACGCTTTGCGTGATTTTGTTTTATCTACGAAGAGATGGATTTTATAATGTTTTTGTATAAATAGCACGGACACTGCAAAGGTCCGGGATGAAATTTTCTCAAAATCTGTATATTAATATTTGTAAAGTGGGAATTGCACAGGATACTTGTCATCATAATAATATGTCATGTATAAAGTTACACAGGAAATTTCAAATATTTTTAGCCTTAAAATTATTTATGTTAATGAACTATTTTTTAATGTAAATAAGGTAAATATATGAATAGTCTTATCATTCATCTAGTCACTTTATAATTTATCGTTTACTTACAAAAAATACATACCTATGATATGATTAAAATCTCTTTTTTTAATACCAGTACTTATTAATCATTACTGTTAAATAATAAGTTTTGAAAGTATTAATTTCTAAAAAATAAGAGCCATTTTTATTTTAATTAAATACTTTAAAGAATATATTATATTATCCTCAAAGTTTGAAACAGAATCCTCAATTTGTTATGTGCATAAAATAATTCATTGAAGAGTACTTTATGACTCCCAAAAACACTTTTAATGTATAAAATCTTATTTTTACTTAGATAATAGTTAGTAGCGTTTAATAAACTTAATTGTTTTTAATATAATTTTTTAATGTATAAAAGGTAAATATTATTAAAGGAAAGGTTAAATAATTAAAATCTTAAAAAATCACCACAGAGCAACCTTTAACGTTCATTTCTAATGATAATATATTATTTTATTCATATCTTAAAACTCAAATCAGATTTGATTGTCCTTAATTAACTTTAGTTTGTATCCTATCAGATTTTTAATAGGCTTTTGTTGAACTCTTTTAAAGTTATCTACACTATTGAAGAAAATAAGGAGGAAATAACCAAGCCGCCTGCCTTAAGAAAGTTCCACGTATCAATAGATGCTTTTATAATATCGCGTGCCTTATAGTAAACGATAAAATAAAAGTAAAGTATAGGTAGGCTTAGCTGTGAATTATGTTTTATGCTGCTTCCTTAGACTGAAAACAGCTATAAAATCTTTCATGAAACTTGATAAGTCGGCGCTATAAACAAACACATACGTTACAAATTAGCTCTAGCAAAAGGAAGATAAGCAATAAACAGTTTTTTATTCAAGTTTAAGTTTCTGAAAGTAATATTTATTTATAATTTAATGCTTGAAATTTTAATCTTTTATAAAAATAATTCTATATTTACACTTCCGAACAATGTTTAAATTGAAATAACACCAAGCCTGTATTTATTGAATTAAACAATGTTTGAAAATTAAATTGATACACAAATTACTGAGTATTATTTTTATTGAATAAACACTTGTCGCTTCATTTCTTGTTATCTTTATCGGTAGAGAAATAACTGTTTAAATCCGCGACTCTTTTACTGTGACAGGCATGGTAATATAAACATTTCACTGTGCGTGTTTACAGGAGCTTATCTAAATAGTCGAATGACGATCGCTCCTTCAATCTCTGTGTGAAAATTACAGAAAATAACGAAAACGAAATCCAGATAGACTAACACTAAATTTATTTAAATTTTACTATCATTCCGTTATGCTACTTGCCGTACGAATTGTATAGATTGAAATAGAAACGGAAAATTCTTTTCGAATAGTTTTTAGGCACGACCGCTCCAAGGGAGAGCCTTATATTTCCATCATCGCAAAAAGTGTAATATCTTTAAAACTAACAAAATATTGCGTAGAAACCTGTTATAATACTGTATAAACATATTTCAAGCATCCCCGTAGATCTGTGTATGGGTGTATGATATATAGTGACATATAGGCATCCCCACTCGGACCCTCGACGGTTAGTAGAGTAGACTAGAGTATGGGTGTATGTGTGTATGTAATCAAGTTTATGCAATAACTCAGGGAGACTGCAGTGAAACTGGCTGAAATTTATAGAGGTTACTTGTCACATTATATAAGAAGCTGACGTATCTATTTTCAGCTATATCGCATAAGTATATTTCCATATAGGAGAACTTTTAAAGATCTTATAGAAAAATAAAATTTAGGTGTATTTTAAATAAATTTAATTTTTCTATTCAATTTTTCACAGTAAAGTTGTAGATCTCGAAAAAAATACAACTTTTCTACATATAGCATTTTTTACGAAATGGTATTTAAACAAAGCTTGAAAAAATACAACTTTTTTGTATTCAACATTTTGAATGTTAATGCCACTTGAATAAAGTTTGTTGAAAGAAATAAAAAATAAAGCGCATAAAGGGCATAGTAAATTGGTTTTAGGCCATAATTGGATTCTAACACATTATACGCAAAAATGTTCTACGGTACATTTGTAGATCATGAAAAAATTCAACTTTTTTTGTATTTGACAAGAAAAACGAAAAATAAAGCACAAAAAAAGGGATAAAAACTCGAATTTCAACTATATCTTTAATAAATTTCATATTTTTACTAAATATTCCATGGTATAGTTACAGATTTCAAAGAAACAAAACTCTTTTGTATTTAACACTTTTCAAAATAATGTGACTAAAACTGAGATCACTAGAGAAAACGAAAAATATTGGCGTTTAAAACTGTTTAAAATTTATTTGTAGCTTTCTTTAATCATGATAAAACAAGTTACCAAAATTTTAATGTTTTTGGACAAAGTGAAAACATGTTTGTTACATCAGGGGCAGACCACCTTAATCTTTACATTGTGAAAGCATTTTTCATTCGGTTCTTTAGGTCTAAAGCAGTGATATAAGATAACAACAAGACTACAAAATTGACATATTAATTTCTCATTGTTCCAAGGTATTGATAATTTTTCCCCTTTTTTATATATCACTATTTTAGAGTGTCTTTTATTATTGAACTATGTATATTAATATTTCCATTTCTTTTTTTAATATAATGCCAAACCAACAGGGAGCAATCAAAATAAAAGTGTGTCCGAAGCGCGACCATATTCGGTCGTGCCTTACATACAAAAAGCTACGCTTTCTGCACGCCTTGCATTGCTTACGATGCAAGGTGTGGAGGCGTTTCAGATCTTGCTCGCTCTGTAGCGTCGTAGCGGCTAGTCACGCGGCCTGCGGGCTGCAGGCCGCAGTCCGCGTAGCAAGCTGGTTGAAAATGAGTCTAACTAGTTTGGGAGCAGTTGGGACATTTCAAACTTCTGGTTCTAACAGGGAGACATTTTAGAGACTGAAACTTTCATACGAATAAAATTAATTACGACTATAAAACATAGAGAATGGAAATTTATTCAGATGACCTGAATAAATAAAGTTATCTGAATTTATAAAAGTCTTTTAATGAAATATAAATAGACTTGTTAAGCTGCATGCCTATTGAATTTTTCCATAAAATTAGCATATTGCACATATACCTGGTTGCGTTTTGATTTCTTTTTTAAATTTATTGATTAAACTGATTAAAAATCGTTCACGTATATGTAATATATAATAGTACAACGTAAATAAGTATATCGATAAGATTGGTTAAATCACTAACAAGGGGGAACCACGATGTTTGGGTCACGGATTTTGATGAAACTTTGAGCATATTTACTTATATCTAAACAATATCAAAAGTTTTGAACGATCAAAGACAGTAAATAAACATGAAAGAATAGTAAAAAATGAGAAATCGCGTAATTTAGTGATTTTTTCGTGTTTATTCAATATCTTTGATCTTTTATAACTTTTGATAATGTTAATATTTTTAACGCAGCACGTCTTAAATTAAAGCTCTTTCTTTCTACTTTGTATTATTTAACATGAAAAAAATGTGTGCACCCATAGGCGTCAAGTGATTATTATATTAATGATGACCGTTTTTAGTCCCATTAAATTCCCATTAAAGAAATTGAAATACATAGAAAGCTGTATCACAAGGTATTTTTTGCATGTTGAAAACTTTCCTCGTACATTTCAGAACCTATACAACAAGAAAAATAGAGTTTTAGAGACGTGCCTGATCATTTATTTTTCGTCATTTTTTTAACCACTTATGATTTTTAATATTGACATTGATTTTTAATATTGCCCATATTAGCAATGACTTTTGGCTCTATCTCAGGAACCGGGAACAATTAGATAAAACAATGCGTAGGTACTACGCTTCATTGTTCGAAAAGTCAATCCTCAAAGTTTCATCAAAATCCGAGACCTGAACTCCGTGATCTCTCCGTTTGTAAGTGTATTCGCCCCGAGCATGACAGCTGGTGACACCTAAAATTCGAAACTTCGGCGGGTAAACTCAACATACATTCGCCCGACATATATTCGAATCGAATGTTTTGAAATCGAGCCACCACATTGGTTAATTCCTGTGGATCGACCTATTTCATTGGAGCATTTTAAAAACGTTCGATCCAAATATGCATCCGTCGAGTGTACATATATATCATATATATATAGACATCCCTTTATTGCTGTTTTCCGCCAACTTAAGCGCTGCGATCGTATCTTTTTTCACCTCCAAGCGGATGTACATAACGAATACAAAATACAATTACAAATATTGTACAGTGCTTTTTACCTATATGCATTTCTATTTTCTAATGTGATCTTGACGTTGATATTATTCAACAGTATTATGAATATTATTTTTTGATATCGTTATTATATAGATTTTTAGCTTTGTATAATGATAAATACCTATATGAAATACAATAAAATTATCCTAATACAATGTAAAATTTGTCACGATAATTTTCATCAGAAATTTCTCTGTACATACATACAGACTTGTAAAAAATCGTCGTCAATGTAACAAAAAACAGAGCATAAACATCGTTTTCCAGTTAGAACCCACATACGAAAGCTAGTTGATCGCAATTCAATTAACAGTCACTCGAAAAAAAATATTTATCATTGATTATTCCAGCAGCATCTTGAATATCACTCAGCGACATAACAAGTCTCCACCGTAAATCAATACTCAGGCCATCAATCACACAAGCTCATCACGCGTCGCTCCTCCCGCTGCATCCACATCCATCCAAAAACCCCAAAACGCAGATAGCCATCGCTCGTCAAAAATCCGTCGCAGCCTCGCACGAACTCGTCTGCCACCCCCCGGACACGTCGCATCGCACTCCGTACTATACGACTAACAGCTGAGCACGGCGTCGACGTCGGCGTCGCGTCGGAGGGCGAGGGAGGTCGCATCGTCAAAGTGTGCGAGAGCATACATATGTATACGCGCGCGACGGGAGCTTTCGAGCGTGTCAATAATACGTATAGAAGCCACTACGGGCAGCGTCGACGGCACGTATATTGTACACGCGTATATATATGAAAGGAGCCGCGCGCGGAAGTCGGCCGAGTGCCAGGCACTATACGTGGCGCAGCGGCATATATATATATAGGGTGAGAGAGAGAAAGAGGCGCTAGCAAAGAGACGGATATCGAGCAGCTTGCTTTACGACAAAAAGTTCGAGCGGCCCATCCGCTATTTATCTTTTGCTCAAGCCTTTGTATATAACCTACAGCGAGGCAGAGATAAGAGAGGGACACGAACACCGAGATTGGGTACAACACGCGCGGGGAATGACTTTTTGTAATTATTATTGTTGTTATTTACGAGAGTTCGTACATGTGCGTGCGTATGTCTGTTGTGTGTATTTTCAGATTTCGACGCTTCGAACGAAGATTAGCAGATTTCAGATTTTATAAAAAAAGTAACAGTTAGTTTTTCTCAGAGGACTCTTACAAACTTTAGTACTTTTTGGATTCTTTAATAACGGCTAACAATCTTTTAGAAGCTTCAAAAAGTGATAGTTTTTGTTAAATAATCTGTACATTGCTTGTTTTCGTAGGAGGCTTCTGAAAAGAGCTAAGTACGGTATTTCCTGAGAAATCTGAAATGTGTATTCGTAAGGAGCTTTGATTTGCATACGTGGTTTCTGTGTTTATGCCCGTATGCGTGTTTGTGTTAGTGTGTGTATCTATGTATGCGGGTCTGTGTAATTGCTTCCTTTACAAAGGAAAGTATGCTGTCTTCCCTTTTGTTCCGGTTGTATACACAACTTTTGTTGGTTAAGTGATACGAGTAAGGATTACGTCGTACAAATGGGGCGCGATACTTCGATGCGACTTAGTCTTCGAGATTGCGCTGAGACTAACTTCGACGTAAGTTTGTTGAGAGTTTTATTGGCGCGGGTTAAGGTGTAGGTTGATTGCTTTACGTGAAAGTAGTTAAAAAAACGTTGCTAGGTATACGGGGTGGAAGTAATGGGAATTGCGATACTTGGACGTTGAATCATACTAAAGACTTAAAGATGCTAATGAGAACACAAATTGCTTGTTTGTAGATTAAAAGAAAGGATGAAGTGTACTGTAATAAATTAAAATTTTTAAATATTGGATTATTGGATTATTCATGAAGCTTAATGCCTTAGAATGACCCTAGTAAAAGTGAAAATGGTAATGAAACGTAAGAAAACGTAAACAAATGTAACAAGCCGTAAGAAGCTATTGGATTTCGGACATTATTATATTTTTTTACGTTTCTATACATATTTTTTGTGTTTTAATGTTTTTTTGTTCTATTACGTTTCATAAATTCGTAAAAAATATATAGCTTCAATTTTTCACCGATAGGTGGCGAGGGATATACAAACTAATCCATGTGTAAAAAATAGAAACTTTAAGTTACTTAAGAAGCATTGACACTTAGAAAATATTTTTTAGGAATATTTGACACTATGAAAGTCTGTTTAGTGAGTGGAATTTTTAGTGTGAAAATGTAATCTAAAGTAATAAAACGTATGCAAACGTAAAATAACGTAAGAAAATGTTTGAAAATATAATATAAAACGTCCAAAATCCAACAGTTTATTACGTTTTATTACGATTTATAATTTCCACAAGGGGATCATTTCACAATTATATAGTTTCAAAGTAATTATTTGTACTGCTCTTTTATAAAAGCGTTACATGATTAAAGTTATACATTTTCATGCTATATACTTTTACACTGACTACGCATTTTTGTTTAAGAACTAGAGTCTTAGCTACAGTGTACACTAGGCGCACATGTCGAGGTTAGGAGTTGTCATTTAAAAAACAATAAACAATACAGAATATAGCGATGAATCGGTCAACAACTGACAATGCTCGAAAAGACTCAACAATATCACAACTCCTATCGGGATTTAAATTGTCATGGCCGAAGCAAAGCAGTTTTGACGATGTCTTCTTTCCTAAATAAACATACACTAACAATTTTACTAAAAAATGTGGTTGCAAAGGTTTTATATGTAATAGTGAATGAATAAAAAGGGGACAAAGGTATTAACTCAGTTTGAACTGACTCTCGTAATTTAAATCTAACATATTTTCTAATCATTTATTAAGCTATTTAAAATTTGTCATTAAATTATTTTCTTTGTAGATTCTGAAACTGTAAGACATGTAGAATATTATTACATAATTAGTTTTTTAATTTATCCGTTGTATACGTTTATTAAGGAAGAAGAAAGTGTCGTTACTGCTTTGCTTCGGTCATGACACTTTAAATCCCAATTTTAGGCAAGAGTATTTATAACACAATCGAGTTTTTTTTTAATAGAATAAATGATAACAATTTAACTAAAACATAACAAAAAGTTTAGTATGTATGAATAATTTATTAGAACACCAGATTGAATTTCTTGATTTAGTTTTGCGAAGGAATGTTATTCTCATTTCAAACAATACTTTACAATTTTTAATGTATGAGTATACACAAAAAGTATTCATTTAAAATTTTAATAATCTCTATTGATACAATGAATTTTGACTGTAGTGGACTGTAAACATGAATTTACACAAAAAGTATTCGTTAAAAGTTAAAAAAATCTACAGATACAACGAATTTTTACTGTATTTGGCAATAAACGAGAACACATGCTTTAATTTTTATTATTTCCCCCAAAAATCAAGCATGACTACAAAAAAAACATTTTTCACCAATTGGATACATCCATTTTTGAAGTTTACCTTTGATAAATTCTTCATTGAAAATCACGATCAGCGAGCGGAAAACCTCGCCTTTTCCCCCAAACAATTGCGAAAATTCCCCGACAGGGATGAATTGCTGGATTAAAGCAGTGACCCATGCAACTCAGGTCCATTCACGCTTATTCTCTTCTCTTTAGCCTCTACCCGTCTTTTATTCTTTGAATTTCCAGGTTCGTGCGAAAGTATTATATACTTTTTGTGTGTTGTAGGAGAAAATTTTCATACGGATTCTCCAGCCGTAAGTTCTGGAATATAATATTCATTTTTACGATTTCATATGTGCACATCTTCCTCCGCGCTCATAAAATTCTCTCTTTTTGTGTCTTTTATTTTAATATTTTCTTTATATCAGTTTTTACAATTCGTTCTTTTCATATATGCTTGAGATGTTATAAATTTCGAGTTTCATCCGTAGGAGGAGTTATTGTAATGTAAACCCACGTCAAAAAATCAAAGTCTCTGTTGCGTGTCGACAACCTTCTATAGAAATTCATGATTCGTTTGAATGTTGTGATTGAAAAACTCTCTCAGCGTTCTTCAATTTTCCAAATGGTTATTTTATATTCAACTATTCAATCGGACCCCGGCCTCCCATGAGAGTCCATTGAAGTCGGTGAATAAAATGATAAAGACATTTTTGAAAATGTTTTTTTTGCCCATCATACTAGTTTATTGTAAATAATGTTTGTGCTTCAAGCATTTTTATATACGCTTTTTAAGTACTGCACACAGAGATTAATTTGTTTAAAATAAATTTAATCTTATGAAACTTGGCGTGAACCCAATCACTATTGATTTGAAGCACAGGGTCATTAAACGTGACTGGAAATACATACTGAAAAGTCAATAACTCCAGCTAAATATTAGTTTTAATCTATGTTTATCGTCCATCTGAGCAAGACAGCAACGAGAAAAAAGCGCACTAAAACAAAAAAAAAACTTTGCTTTATCTTTATGGTCACAACATTTTTCGTAAATCCCGAGCCATAAAATTAATCTCCTCATCTCTACCTGCGCCACTCACTCGTTCGCAATTGTTTCTCGCGCCATCCTTCACTCACTCACTCGTACACTCTCCACCTCTTCGGCTCCAAACGCAGCGTACACGTCCCCCATCCCTCCCTTTCTCTTCCTCTCTCGCTCTTCACCACCTTCTTTTTATTGCTCTTTAAGTCCAAGTGGATGAATGAAAAGTGCTGCAGCCTGAAGAGTTCTCTGCAGGCCGAGCGCTATATGCAGTCGTTTCAGCCCTTCCCGCTCTTGCCGCTCGTAAAAAGGCAATTCCTCCTCAAAGGACCCGCGCCAGGCAACCTCTCGATTTCTCGCTCCTATTCCGTTTTATTCGCGAAAAAAAACAACGAGAGCGGCTCGACGATCGCGCGCCGCCTTTGATTAGCGATCGCGGGCGCAAAGTGAAACGGATAGAGCATGGGCCGCGATCGAGGAGGGCTTTTATCTTTATTTACGCAGCGGCACGGGATATACTGTAAGCGGTGAGCTTGCGGTGCATCGAAAATCGCTGCGGTTAAATTTTATCGTGCAACGCATTACGCTAATGTGCCCCTTCGTGTACTACAGTGTGTATGTGTGTGTGAGAGAGAGAGCGAATTCGTGTATGTATATGTGTGAGGTAGAATTAGTGTGCGTATATATATATATATATAATATATATATGTGTGTGTGTGTGTGTGTGTGTGTGTGTGTATTAACTGCTGCTGTGTCGTAAGAGCTCATTTTCTCGTAAAAGCACCGCAGCTGCACGTTAGGTCATGCGCGGAATGAGTAGACCGGTCTCTCATTTTTTTTTTGCTTCCCCGTTGCTCGTCGAGCGTTACATAATTATCGGGATTTCGGAAGGCTGGCATCGGAGGGAGGATCGGCCGAGTAGCAGCAGGAGCAGTAGCAGCAGTGATTCGACGCGGGGCTTTGGACGGCGTAATTGCGTCTTCGATTTAGCGAAGATACGCGAGAGGGAATATTCCACTGCTGGGTAGTAAAAAATTGGTTTATTGCTGGTGAGTCGAGACTCATAAGAGCTTCGGGGGATACGAAATCGCTGAAGCGGAATTGCGTGGAGCGGAAGAAAAATTTTTTCTCTTTTAATCGTGCAGAATTTATTTTTGTAATCTGCATATTTCGTATTTCTTTGAGAATGTTTATAAACTTCATAAGTACGATTTTAAAATATTTCGCATATTATAACGTGCTATGCTCATTTTGTTTTGTTTTAAAATTAAGCTTCTCCCGGAATTTCATTTTAAACGAGACTACAAATTAGAGAATGCAGATTATTTTTCATTGTGCTCTTTTGAAATACTTTTATTATTTAGATGTTGGCAAGCTACGTTAAATTTTATAATGCTTCAAGCACTCGTCGTTATAAATTATATTTCAACCCCCAATTTATCATAATTTTTATACTTTTATTAAATTTTCATTATATTTTATTTTATACAACTGCAAATTACGTTAAATGTTATGATACGCCAAGCACTACTCAATATAATTCAAAATACTGATTATAATAATATATTATATAAAAATTAATAACAATCTTAAGACTTTCATTAAATATTCGTTAAATTTCAGGAACATCTACAAATCACTTTAAATTTTATAGGGTTTCAAGCACCACTGATTATAAATCATAATAATATTTCAAACCTTAATTTGCCGTCAATATTTAGTACACGTTATAATAAATGTACACGCATTTCCTGAAAAATTACAGCATGCATTAAACTTATTCCCCCTCTAGCCGCCTCATTCAAAACTGCATAATGACTTCATTTGAATCCAAAGCCCGCGCCTTCATTCTCATTCCAAATGAGTGTCATTATGAGTCCCGCGCGAACAAAAAACGTTAATCATCTCGTGGGGAGAGGGCACACTCGCGGGCGCAATCATTTGCCACCACTGTGCCTACAAACATCACTCTTTCCTCCTCCACTATACCTCTATTATAAGTTTGACGAGCTGCCGACCCGCGTGCGAGGCGTATAATTCGACGATGAGTATTCACACTCGCACACACACACACACACGTGCGCCTCGCGCTCATAAAGCAAAACCAGGCGGCGGCGCGCGCGCTAATTTATGTGGCCTACGAGTTGGGGAGAATTAGGGTCGGCGCGCGAGGATTCCCGCTGCCAGTCTACCCCGCAGGTATGTAGGCGCGGAAGTTTCAATTTGAAAACTGGGAGCGGGGGATCACACAGGAAGAGGTCGCAAGTCGGATAATTGCGCGGGTGACTCTGGCTTCTGTTACCCGGCTGGGCGTTCTATACCACGAAACAATGAGCCCGGTGTATGTGTGTGTGTGTTAGATAGGAAACAATTGCGTACATGCATGCAGGACACACGGCGCACACAAAATTCTCTTTTTGTTGTATCGAAGAGAAAGCACTATTTTTCTTATTTATGACAGATACTTGCGAAAATAGAAAATATAAAGGAAAGAATACAAGGAAATTTTGAGGAAAATGGACAGAGAATATGTTCTCTTCGTATTTGTCAAATTTTATATGATCCCTTCTGTTTCGCATTGTTGTGCAAGACATATTATGAAAAGTTGTGTTTTTTCGGAAATGCTTAAACCTGTTTAGGAAAGTTTTAGTCAATATTCAAAACATATATAACTTGTAGGCCATAATAGAAATAAATAATTAAGTTTCAGATTTTACTATACTCTCTGCTTAAACAATTAAGAATTTGTTACTTTATTTCTGTTTGTTTATAAATAAAAAACAATATTCTTCAAAAATGGAACCTAAAGCCATATTGTTATAAATCTAATAAGCTGAGTCTAAAAGAATAAAAATTAGCTAAGCTACAATTTTAAAGAAATTTTACGCGATTTGGTGGATACACGTACGATCTAGGGTAACTTGTCCCGAAAAATCCATTTTCGAAGCCCCTCTCCTCGCCGACACTGGGAGCGATCGAATAAAGGGGTGCGAAGGAGATTTAGGAGAATCTTGAGAAATGTCCCGACAAATTTCGCCTCTAAAATCTTTCTCACCTTTATTTATCACTCGCATTGTGTTGCGCGAGTGGAGAAAAATTGCGGCTAACGTAGCGTAAACCCCCCGTAATGCTCTGCCCTTTGTAAAGCTCGATAGCGTCGTAAATCTAAATCTCGGATTGGCCGTGTGCACCGACACACAGCAATATCCCTGCATTTCTTCACTCTGCCTCTGTCGCATAACACACGCGCTCCTTGAAGCATCATTGTGTGTGTGCTCTGTCCCACCCTACGTTACGTTACTCGTGTACACACTTCCAGGGAGTGTGTATTTCAGGCAGAGCCAGGCTCAAGCTCCCCCGCCTCGGGGTGTGTCCTAATTACAGTGTAAGGGCGCCTGATAAAAAAAAACCCTCGCTACCGAGATACACGTGTATGTGTGTGCGCTTGCAGGTATGCACGATGCGCGCGTAATTCGCGGAAAGTGACGTCTTCGCGCGGTAATTAAGTACGGAGCTTCTCCTTTTCGTTGCTGCTGCTGCTGCTTGTTTTTGTTTCGAGTGCCGTTGTTGCGGTCGTTGTTGCTTGTGTGTGTACTTGAGGGCGAACGCAATGGAGCGCGAAAAACTGGCTAATGAAGGCGGATTTCGAGGGGATGTGGGGGAGAGAGCGACGTCACGTCGAGGTTGTGTACTATAGAACTGGAGGTGCTCGATCTTTGAACATAATTCTTTTTAGCCTGATTTTTTGATATTCGACTATAGTATTAACACGTTCGTTGTCTGAAAATATTCGAGATATTTGAGTGTAAAGTTTCTGATTTTATTAAGTGAATACAGATGGGGACTCTCGATATAAGGCAGCTTGATATTGGTGATTTTTACAAGAATTTGAAATTGTCTCGCTGCTAGATAAATTCTTTATTATCTAAATATCATTTAATATTATTAGATTATAGAAAAGTTATCTAGCACGAACACTATTGTCAATTTTTGTGGAAATTTAAATCACCCATATTGAGCGACCATATATCAAGAGCCCACTGGATTTATTTTTATAATAGGAATACGCTACTCCTAGGATAGCTGAGTCAAAGGCTTATGATTATTGCAACTTTAATTGCTGTACATAAATTATTATATACGTTGGATAGCTGTAATATAAACATTGATTGTAAATCGGAATTTCTATTATACATTAGGTAGTTACACATCATTAAATATTATGGTTTCTGAATTGAATATTTAGGCACACATTGCATATTGAACAATAATGTTTGAGATATCTGGGATTAAAGTTTATGATTTAATTTATTATATATAAACATTTATCGTTAATTGACAATCTGTACGTGAGGTATTTTAATAGCAATCTTAATACTTTCATTAAATATTCATTAAATTTCACGAACATCTACAAATCGCTTTAAATTTTATAGGGCTTCAAGCACCACTGATTATAATTCATAATAATATTTCAAACCTTAATTTACCTTAATTTACCCAAATAGGTTTCAGGTTTATGATTTTGTATCTATTTATCTATCCATTTTTTCGAACGAAATGGAAACATCATGCAAATAGTGAATAATCAACTTGCAGAAACGAAAAAAATGTTGTAAAAATCTACTAGCCTACTTTACATTTCGTCTGTTGTTGACATGTTTCTCATTACCTTTTTGTGAACTCAGATCAACAGTGTTACCGGTGTTTATGATGTTTACGGATGTGCGAGAAATATTTAGCTTCTTATACAGAACGTGCTTTTAATTAAAGCTTGGCAGCTTAATGGGCTTTCAATTTAATGGGAGGAGGAGGAACGAAACAAAAGTAATGGAGATTCCGTATATAGCGTGTCGGCTGCATAAAATTGCATTCTCAAGGGCGAGCTAGATGGAAGAATTATAAGTAATGAACGGCCGCGGGTGCAGTGAATAGTGCCATGAGACATTTCATAGTTTTCAGTGCAAGAGTCAAGCACTATTCATTTAGCAGAAACA
This sequence comes from Gastracanthus pulcherrimus, assembly GCA_949152435.1. NCBI lineage: Eukaryota > Metazoa > Arthropoda > Insecta > Hymenoptera > Pteromalidae > Gastracanthus > Gastracanthus pulcherrimus. The sequence continues at coordinate 21,358,541 of OX424576.1, read as the reverse complement.
GAAATAAAAACGTTTCTGCAATATATATTTTTTAATTTTTACATTATAATACTTCTAATATCTAAATTTATACATATATAAATACTTTGTAAAATAGATATGATACTAATATACGATGTAGTAAATCAATATCTTTGTGTAATATTAGAAAAAAAAAAAATTTATATCTGACAAAGAAATTTAAAAACATATTTTTTTAGAATAATAGAGCTCTTTTACTGTAATATTCATAAAATGCATTGTACCTTTTAATTCAATTTGAACACTAATAGATTAACGAACCACTCTGCCTATTGTTAGTAATTAACATACGTATATGTATGTACATACCATTGCATATGGTATTTGTCGATTTTAAGATGTATTGTTCTGAATTTCAAAGAAATTAACTAAAAATATTAATTTATATTAATACTAATTTCAACAATTTGTATATTAATGTCAAATTCAATTAACTATAAATGAAAAATAAGATTAATTATTAAATACATTAATTATATCAATGAGCGAAAACTTTTATATTACATTAGTAGTATTAAAAATTAATATGCAAATATTGTTGCAAACTGTCAAATACTCCAGGCAATAATGGCCCAATAACAGTATTTGTTAACTAGCTTGCTAATTGAATCCTTGATTAAAAGCGGTCACAACAGTAAACAGTTTCTAAGCTCTCTCATCCCGCGTAGCATCCCAACCCACAATAACCATTAACCATTATCATAAACCACCAACATCCTATAAACTTTCATCAACTGTTTCAACGCAATTCGCTTTAACTCTCTCAAAAATTTTGCTGCCATGCGTGTAATATCATAGCGCTGCAACAAATAACGAGTGAATGTTCCAGATGAGAAATATACTGAAAGATTAATAACACGCGCATCTTCCCTTCGAGAAAAATGTCCTGGTATACGTATACCGTACCTGGACATCTCCCAAGAGAAATGAGGCAAAAAAGATAAGAGAGGCGTCGAGAAAATGGACACACATCGAATGTCGTAATCATCTTGTTCATTTATGATTGTCAATTTGGTCAAGCGAGAATGAATGCGAACACAAGAACTGAAGCGTAAAGGTCGAGTGTATTAATTTCGTATACCGTCTTTCATAGTTGTCTTCAGTTTTTTTCCTGAGAACTAAGTTTCTATTTGTTATGGAAAGGCACTCGCAAAAATAACTATTGTAGCCATTTTCGTTTATTTATCCTTAGATCTACAAGCTATTATTTAATCCATGAGACGTAAATTTAAAAACATGTAAAAAGGATCAACAGGTTAAATTAGTCAATTTCTTTTAATTTAAAGATCCCACTTGAAGAGAATGACAAACAATGGTTATTTAAGGTATGATTTATTATTTTAATCAAAATAAGTTTGAAGGGAGAATAGTCATGTAAAACACAAAAATGTATAGAAATGTTCGAAAAAAATTACAAAAAGAAATTCCTTTACTAGCTCTTTATTTTTCAAAACTTATCCTTTATGTTTTGTTTTTTACACGATTATCTCCCGTCAAAACTTTATTTTCCCTATAATTTGTATAACTCTTAATTAAATTTTTTTCGCATGGGTTAGGAATGCGTTAATATTCTCTTATTATAAAAAAAAGCTTTTCATAAATTTCTTAAAATGTTTATTATGTAAGTCGAGAAAATTCAATATTTGTTCATGAAAATAATGGCTTTTCCAACAAATATGCCAAAGTTTTGCACTACGTAGAAGGCCGCCAATTACCAAAACCTTTCAAACCATAAATTTCGAAGCCATTTAGCGGAGTACGTCGAATTTTCCGAAATTACCAAAGTTCAAAATTAAAAGAAATAACAAAAAATCGATCGATATATTCTCACGCTCCGCCCAAAGAGCACGCGTCAACCGCGGGGCGCACCCAAGAGAGCAAAACCAAAAGCAAAGATGAGGGAGAGAGAGAGACAGAGAGAGAGAGAGAGAGAGAGAGAGAAGAGAGAAGTGCCGATGTAGGATAGACGCTCCGCGACGGAAGTGCTTCGTAACGAAGCTGTTTGCCCTTGGGTTTGGCAAGTGGCCATTGATGAGACGTGCACACATACACAGACGTATATATGTTATACAGGCAAACGCCACCGATGACTTCACACACACACACACACACACAACACCGGTGCGGAAAACCGCAAATGTTTGAGCAGTCGTCAGCTATGCCCCGCTGATGATGTTATTGCGGCTTCACGCGACACAGAGGGAGAGAGAATATGATAGATCGCGCTTGTAATTTCAAGAGATGCCAGGATAAGCGATGGACGTCGTTTCGGTAAAGAGCGCGAGAGGACGGATAAAAACGTTCTTTCTTCCTTTTGGTGAAGTGCGTTTCTCGATGCTCTTCCTCTTTTTCTTCCTCTATCTTTTTATTTTCCCGCGGCGCGATTCTGGCCTAGCGAGCGGGATGAGAACTCCGACACAAGTTCGCTTGTACATATAGTGAGAATCCAGGATAAAGTTTCGGCCTCTTTATGTGTACGAGACTTTGCCGAGCTCCCGCTTTCATATTTAAAGAGCTAGCCGAGCACTTTTTCGTTGTTCGACGAGGAGGGGTGTATATATATATAGCGTATATAATGTGCTTGGGACGACTACGGTCGGACGCGTGTATATTTACTTGTGCGAAGCACGTCGCTCGGTTATGAGGAAAATGTTCATTGGATTCGCGTGATTCGTTTTTTTTGGGCTTCCTTATTTGGCGTAGTAATTTAGGGTGTGCGCAGAAAGGCTTTGAACATTTTTGCGGGTTAAGTATGAGTTTCTCGAATAAGGAAAACGGTTGAATTTTACTTTGTGGAAAATGTTTGGCTTGCTTTGCAGAATATAATTTATAGTCAGGTATATATTGCTTATTATTTTTACAAATAATAATAACAATAATTATTTTCATAATAAACCATTGATGATTTTGTCAGTAATTAATTATAGAACAAATAATATATTATAAAAATTATCAGACTTCCAAAATTTAATAAAATGTACACAACACAATAACAATGTTTACGTCGCAATAAAATATTGCGTTTTATATGTCATTATTACACTCTTGCTCAATGAGAATACATTCCTTTCACGACGGGACGTTTTATCAATAATAGTAATGGTGTCGTGGTATGGCTGCGGCTGTATATCGTCCGAACGCTTGGGGTGGAGTTGGTTATTAGACACAGGGATGTAGCCGAACTCCATATCTTGAGTGACATTTTTACGTAATACAGTAGGAGGATTGTACGGAAAATATATCAGATAATAAACCAAAATTATTATAACTCACGAAACTTATAGCTTCTTAGACGGTTCAATAAAAATAATGATATTTTTTATTATTGCACCAATATACAAAATTAAAATTGTTTCCATCGAGAATTTCATTTTATTAAATCAATAAAATTGATATTAAATTTCCAGTCAGTACGTTGGAAATCGATTAATATTTAGGTATTTATATATTTGAATCGACAAACTAACCACGCTCAAGCCATAAATTTTCTTTAATTAAATTTTCGATTTGCATCCAAGGGTGTTAATACGACTTTAGATGATAACCAAGATCGTGATCAGAATAAATCGCAAAAAGTGAACTCTGCATATTCATCACTATAGCAATAACGAAGATTAAAACGTGTTTTTCGAAAATTCAAACAACGCTAACATTGTATGTGAATAAAATATTTTTCATATTAAACCAAGTCATTGCAAAAAAAAGATAAATATTATATTTTGGAAAATGTGTTTGTGTGAGTAAGATTTTTCAATTTGCTTGTGCTCTATTTAATTGCTCTTTTATTAACGACTCACAGTTCTGTTTTGTTTCTAAATATTTTTATAATCAAAATCGAATACACACACACACACACACACACATATATATATATATATATATATATACGCCCACATATGAATTGGCCCGGAGTTCTCTTTTTTTTATATTCTTCCTACTTTTTAATTCCTTTTCCCACTATTTTTATAAGCGAGTCAAATATAAAATATAAAAATGCAAGTTGTAAAATAGAAGAGAATAATTTAGCTAAAAACACATGATAATCTAGGCTAAGAAACTAATTATATCTTTCAGATTTGATTAAACGAATAACTGATCAAATAAGTAGTCAGTAATAATAACTCTTCATTTGTTTGTCTATACTCAAACATTAGTCAAGCAGTAATTAAAATAATTATATCTCTAGAAATGATAAAATCAAATTGGAGCACATTAAAGTAATATGTAATGTATATAATGAAGCCTGAAATATGTGTCGTCGCTTATTTGATTATCTTTGGCTTTTTTAATTAAAACTGTATGTATATAGGTTAAGATGTTTTCTCTTATACTTTTTATGTTTCTTTTTCGACCTTAAATATAAAAAATTGTAGAATAATTTGTTTACATATTACAATATGAGAGACATTATAATATGATAGAAGGGTACCGTAATCCGGGGTGACTTTGAGCCACTTTGGAAATTCGTGTATGTATCTCTATTATTATATCATATCTACCGACATAAAATAAAATTTCACGTAATGATAGCAGCATATAGAATATATTCCAAGAATAAAAAAAAATTTTGACGTGTGTCGTAGTATGAAAATTTAAAAACTTGGTGGTCAAAGTCACCCTGAACACCGGAATGACTTTGACCGATATGATTAATAATTTATATCTAAGGTAAAAAAATGGTATATAAATTAATTAAAATTGATTTAAAAAATAGTTTTTATGATAAGGAACAGTTGAAAGTTTGAAGTAGTGTAGGGATAGTAAAGTTTTCAAATTTAGAAACAGTAAAAGACATTTAATTTATTAACCCATTTCTTCCCAAGCGGCCATTTTATAGTCGATTGGTTTTTTGCCTAAAAAATTGTCGAAAAAAAAATAATAATAACCAATAGCACTTTTCTGAAGTAAAATTGTCCGCTCTTTCCGATTCTGAAGTCAGAATTTTGAAATTTCTGTTGGAAAATTTCAAAATGGCGGTTTTAGGCAAAAAATCCAATCGACTACAAAATGTCCGTTTGGGAAATGGGTTATGAGAGATCGAAATAAATAACAATTACGATTAAAAATCTCTTTAGTCGAATATTTTGTTTATAGAGAACCTAACCTTCAAAATAGACCAGCCCAAAATTTTTTTTTTGCGTATTTGCGAGTGTGTATTACGTATAAGGTGGTATTTTTAAATTTGGCACAAAATCACTCCGGTTTACGGTACTTTAAGTGACAAAAAGAATGTATGAAAATTTTGATATTGCAAAATTAGATATCGCGTAAACTAGATAATGATTAGACAAAAAAATGTTTCAAATCTCTTTGATTTCCATCCGATTTTAATTTGGAAAGTCTCATTTTGATCCTTAAAAAATTTCAAAGAGACTTACGGATATAAAAATTGAATACAATCGGAAAACCTGCAGAATTACAACCAATTGTTTATGAGTCTGTACTCGTGTTTCTGTAAGTTCGTACATATACAAGTATAAACTATAGACTATAACTTTGCACGTTTTTAGATTTATTTCAATTTCTATATCGGTAAGTACCCTTGAAATCATTTAAAGTACAAAATGAAACCGTCCAAATTAAAATTGGATAAAAAATAGAAGAGATTCAAATATTTTGTCAAATCATTCTCTAGTTTATGCAATATCTTATTATGGAATATCAAAATTTTCATTAAAAAAATTTTGTTGTCACTTAAAGTATTATTTTGTCATATCATAATATTTCACACATTGTAATTCGTCAACAAATTATTATATAAATTTTTATATTCAAGGTAAATTTTAGTGAAAGAACCACCTTAATCTAAAAATTAATGTTCCCTAATGATCAATTCATTTTTTATAAACAATATCGATATTATTATGCAAGTAAAGTAAAATAGCAGCAATATGCATATAAGAAATAAATAAATAATATAACTTCATACATATTTATAATAAACGTATTAAATGTTTAGTATTTTCTAAAATAATAATTTTTTCTTCGATAAAAAAAAATTGTTTCATTAATATGTTGATGAGATAATAAACTTGCGAGTTTCAAATATCAATTAAAATAAAAATGGTAATACGATGTCATATAAACTATATTGCATTTTATGTAACTTCTTTTCCATTCAGAATCATTTTCATTAACAATCTGAACAAATATATAGTAATTACTAGTTTATCACACAATTCCACTCGATCATTCCCAAAAACGCAATTTTCGTCAATAAACCCCGGACAGACCACTAAAAACGAAGAAACCCGCAGGGCGAAAAGGGGCCGGAAATAGCAGACGAGAAAAAAGAAGCCAACGTGAAAGAGCCGCCGAGGAAATGAGAATAAGTGGCTCAACGTCGCGTCGTCGTCGCAGCGGGTGAGCTGCTAAGAAAAACGCAACAATGCCAACTGAAGAGGGCTTTTGCCTGCTTCACTCTTTCTCTATATCGGTGGTTATTCCGGAGAAACATCTTAAGTTCATTTTTCGTGTTTTCGTGTTACCATTGATGTGCTACATCAAAACATTACGAGATAGCAAGTAAATAATTTATTTATGTTGAATAGAGTATCAAACATAATATTAATCACACAGTGTCAAACTTAAGAAATAGACTTTAGTATATTTAAAGTTCTTTTCGAAAAAGAAATTGGCTTAAAAAAAATTTGAGCCCCGATAGACTCGTGTGACTCTACTAGGAAGCCAAATAATAGCTCTTAGAAAGTGACAGGTACATATAAGGAGTTACAAGTTAAAAGTTCTCGAGAATTTCTAAAAAGATTACATGTTAACTACATCTTTTTTAAAAACTTTTGTAGTCACGCAATCAAAGGTGCACTCGAATTTCTATGTTATGTATGTCATTACCAGTTCTTGGGGTCGTTCACCCCATATTTGGGGTAAGATTTTTAAAAATCGAAAAGACAGATAGAATCCCTTCAAACTCTGTACATGTACATTTTCATACGACCATATCGGATCTACCATTATGAATATTGTATAGGCCCTTGCACTTTAAGTTTTGTAGAAACTCAAAGAAGCCAATAAAGGTAAAAACCTAACGTTATACATTTTCAAAATGTAAACAATACAATTAAGGACTTAATATACGAAAAAAAGTTTTCTCAAATTAGTTGCATCTCATTTTAAGAAAAATATATTCTTAAAATGTGTAATCCAGCTCTCTAAATTTTGAAAACCGATTTTTTCACTCGACAATCTTCGAGTGGCTCCCTTATCACGCGCTAAGAGCAAAATCTCACTCGAAACGAGTCATAAACGAGCCACTCGAAGCCACTCTACCAATGAAAATATCACTTTTCAGAATTTAGAGAGTGCATTCCCACACCCACGCCACAATATCCCTTCTCTGCCAATCACTTCACATCTCACATATAACGCACATAAGAATAGAAAGCCTACCTTGCACGGTGGTGAGATCGGGCGCCGGTGGATCGGGCAGTCCCAGGGCGGCCGCCGGCAGCAGCAGCACAAGCAGACAGCCGAGCGACGCCATCCCACTGTAGCAGCATCTCAGTCCCCTTGCGTTCGACTTTCGCTCGCGCATGATGCCGTCCTCCTCCTCCTCCTCCTCCTCCTCCTCCGCCTCCTGCTGAGCTTTGCCGGCGGTCAGGCCCTTGTTGCTCCTCCGCCGCCTCCTCCTTCTCTCGTCCACGTCGTCGTCGTCGTCGTCGTCGTCGTGCGGCCTGCTGCTGCAGCCAGCGTACCTGGGCGCGGGGGGCTGCTCCGCGCTGGCCAGCCGGCCGCCCGAGCGCGTTCCAGGGCTGGGCCGCGCTGCTTCTGCTCCTGCTTACACTGCGCGGCTCGACGCCGGCGGCGCATCAACGGACGCAACGGGAATAAAGCCCAGCTGTGGCCGTGCAGAGAGAGAGATGGATAGAGAGAGAGAGATGAGAGAGATGAGATTGTAGGTAGAGTGGTGGTTAGAATATGTAGGGGGGTGGTGGCTTTGTGATCGGGGTGATGAGAAATAGGATGTTCGAAGGGGGTAGTCGATCGCGGATGAGGAGGAAAAGAAGAAGCGTGCGAGAATTTTTGAGAAGAGAACTGAATCTGGATGGGGTTATGCAAATTTTGTTTAAATTTATTCGTATGCATCTTTTTTCTATGTAAGGTGACGATGAAGAAATTAGTGGTGGAAAGGATATACAGAAACATCTACATGACGATTTTGAAAGATTCTCTATCGTGTCAAGCTACATAAATTGTAGTTGACGAATGCCTACAAACTGGTTTAACATTTTTTAAAGAAAAAATAATCTTTTTTTGGATTACTTTCAAAAAACACTTATTAATCAGCAAATTTCCATTATTTTTCAACAACGTTTCCCCCAAATTTTAAGAAATACTGTTTTATTTCTCAATTCAGATAAGCTTATCTTCAGATTTTATGTCTGCCGTTTAGACTTTTTCTCTTTACGACTTCACATATCACAGCATTTCTTACAAGACAAGGTATGTAGACAAAACAGCAATAAGAAAATTCTTCGTCTTAAAATGTGTACAAATAAGTATAAACAAAATACTTGCTGTACGTGTTAAAAAACGTGTTCTCTTTAAAAGAATCCAAAAAATGCATTTTTGCATTCACACGAAAATGAACTCTAAGTTGATGATCCAAAATGGGATATTCCATTTGATTATCTGTAAATAAGTTATTATCATTAAACTAAATAAAACTTTCATTTGTTTACTTTATTTATCAATCGTATTAATCAACAGGAGATATATTTATGTGAAATATATTATGCATTAACTTAAAAACATCTTTACAGATAATCAATCTGTTTTTTCTCTATAAAATCCACTTAAAAAATTGGTGTAATACAAACTTTAGCTACATCGTAAAAATTGCGTGTATAAGGACATTGTTCCAACATTTGATGTCCTTCTTTAACAGTGATTAATTCAAACTTTTTAATGAGCACAAAAGATTCTTATCTTTTGTGCTCATTAAAAAGTTTGAATTAATCACTGTTAAAGAAGGACATCAAATGTTGGAACAATGTCCTTATACACGCAATTTTTACGATGTAGCTAAAGTTTGTATTACACCAATTTTTTAAGTGGATTTTATAGAGATTGATTTACTCTTGTACAGTAAATAATATTATTTGAAAAGAAGAAAAATATCATTTTGATAAGCATTTAAAGTGGTGTTTACTCAACTTTGCACGTACAGTGACGCACTGCCTAATTATTCATCTGACTATAATCAACCTCTATCTACTTTAATATATCATCACCTCCGACTAAAAAAGTATCAACACAGAATCTGCTTGAAAAGGTACCAAATTGGAAGCCACTTAGATAAAGTATTATTTAGCGAGCCAACATTTGTTAGCCGAAATTAGTTTTTAGCAGTGGTGCAAACTTGAATTCTGATAATAAATTTTGGTCCGCGTAATGATATCTTTTCTAAACGGATTCCAAGTTGTTAACTTTTCAAGCAGATTCTGAGTTGGTACTTATTTAGTGAGAGGCGACGATTTGACAAAATATGTATTATATATACGTAAATGTGAATTATTGAAAATGGCTAGTAACGTTTATTTATATTATTACGCTATTCAATCTTTGAAAATTTATTAGTTTTTTCAGTTTAAGTTATTCTTATTAGAACAATGATTGGTCCCAGCGTTTTAACATAATCTACTATTTTAAATAAAGTCTGTAGGAGTAAAACTTTTTTATTACTTTGAATTCGGATAACCAGTTTTTCTATTTTAATTCACTACCTCTTACTTAAACAGATAGCTAAAACAATTTTACAGCTCAGTAACTCGCATCTTGTAGAAACCACGTATAAATATTACACCAATTTTCAAGGGAATTTTCGGATAAAATTTTTTCTTCCGGATGCGGATATGTGGGGCTTGCATCCCTCTGAGCGACTTTCTCCTCTCTGCCTGCATATCCATACACACACACACACACGCACACACACACGACTGCTGGCTGGCTTATATTTTTTCGGCGCTTTCTCATGCCTTTCCTTTTTTACGCTGCACCGACCGAGAAACGCTGCTAAACGATGTGCAAACGTTGGGATGAATAGACGTGTACGCTGGGCTCAGAGAGTTTTTTTCGTCAATGCGCGCATGTAGATTCGAGAATCGACGGTTTTTTGCTGTTCGTGCGTGCGCGCGGCGCTTGCATTCGGTTGACAGCCTCGGGATAGGGAGCTTTGAATCCAATGATTGATTTATTGTTATCGCGAAACTGTTCTTCTATTTTATCTAAAAGAGAGTTTTGTCGAAAAAGTGAGGAGAGATATTTAAAATTTGACGTACAATTCTTATGTAAATCTTTTTCTAAGACAATACTTTTTGTATATTCTTATTCATTAAAATTAGAAATTTGACCTTTAACATTGATGCAAAATAATTTTCTTAACACGAGCATGAAAAAGGCCCTTTTCCATGCTTGCAAAGCGAAATGTAAATTGGGCATTCCGAGCGTCTTCGCCAAGGCGGAAGGTAATGATTACCTTCCTCTGTAGTTTTAATAGGTCTAGTGGATGACTCGTAATGCCTATTTCCCCATTCCCTTTGCATGCATGAAAAAGGCCCTATTCAAACACTTATTAGAAAAATACGATGTATAACAGGGGTGGAAAGGGCTTTTTTTTAACTCAGACATGAAATAGACCTTTTTTCATGCCTAAATCGCGCATGTTTGTAAAAAGTGTGAAAAAATATTCATTTAGCGGGGAAAACAGTCATTTTTCTCCACTAATGTGGCCATTACGGTTGAGTCGGGAATAAGAGTAATTTGATTATATAGCGGAGAAAAATGACTTTTTTCCCCGCTTCTCAAAAATTGCGAAAAAATGTAGAAAAGAAGCTAAGGACCCATTTTTTCAGGTAAAAACATATATATTTCATTTTATATATCATTTACATTTTTATTTGTTACTTTCATTTTGTTTAATTGTCAATTTTTTGAAATACATAAATATATAAATTAAAAAGGAAAAAAATATTAAATAAATTAATATTAATATTTATTCAATTTAATGTTTGAACTATACGATTAAAAACAAAAATTAAAAATACAAAAATTTTCAACTGCGATGTGCACGACTCGAAATACGCGATCACCTACCCAACTTTCATGAATAAAAAAGGTGCTTTATGCCTTTGTTAAAAAAATATGGTGTGTAACACGGGACGAGAATCTATTTCAGACTCGGGTGAGGTATTTTTAGCACTTGTCTTTGTCTCGGGCGCCTTCGGCGTCCTCGACTTCGACTCGTGCTGAATACCACACCCTCGCTAGAAATAGCTCATTTTCTTCCCTTGTTGCACAATGTACTATTTCAGGAAAAGCCAATTTTCCCCCTTGTTGCACAATGTACTATTTCAGAAAAAGCCAATTTCCCCCAAGTTGTACAATGTACTATTGTTTGTCTTATCTGCATCACCGGAAGTATACTTTATCATGCATATAACGCGGGTGGAAAGTGGTTATTTACCGCCCTCAGGCGGAAAATAATACCCTCTGACGAAAAGTGCCGTACTTTTCCGCCTGCTTCATATGTACAAAAAATAATCCTTTTACAGATAGGACAAAAAATATTGTGTGCACCAAGGGCGGAAGACGATTGACGCTCGTGCTCCTTGCAGCCCTTGCCTCGGCCTGCAATGCGCACTCGCAGTAATCGCCTACTTTACGCCCTTGATACACAATATACTATTCTTTAATATTTGCTTTTATTTTAGCTTCCACTTCTCTCTTAACCATTGGAAGTCCATAATGGTTTTTCATTACATTTTACTTTAAATACAAAAAAAGATGCATTACAATTTTTCAAATGTTTGATAGATGGGTCTAAAAGCGTTAAAAATACTTCCCAAAATGTTACCTAATATTTATTCCTTTTATATTCATTAATTTTTATAAACGATTTGGATCTTTTTAAATTTATTGCAAGTTTACGAAACTAGGTATAACATTTTTAGAATGGGGTCGACTTTTTAGCATTAAAATGAGTTTTTAAGCAACTTCAATTGACGCGCTTTAAGAAATTTATAAGGTTTTAAAAGTGATACAAATTTCTTTTTGCTACGTAATTTATTCTACACAATCGCCCTATTTCACTTTCAGCTATATAATTCTGAATAAAATTAAACATCGATTTTAAAAATTTCCTGCATACTTCGCGTTCACGTGACGTTCTTGCCGCGCACAGCTGAGCATTGCGATAAATAATTCAAGACCAGAGCACGGGCTCGACATTGTATCATATATATTATACCCGCACATATGCGTAAATTAGACGACGCAGCAAATCTTCTTACCCCTATATACCCTGCAGGCCCCTTTTAGCGAACGCCAGCTGCTGCTGACTTATAAATGAAGCGCACTAATTATGCATGCGTTATCGTGGCTTGCTTCGCGACTCGTCATCGATTCGCGCGCGCGTTTCATCATCAAGGCGACGCGGTGCCATTGCACTCAGCGACAGACTCCTTGCATCGTATAATCAAAAGCTCGTGGACTCGCGGGTCGCGATAGTGACCGAAATGCGGCAAAAAAATGCAAGAGCGCGCAAGCGAGCGCAAGTTACACGCATCAAAAGGTTGACGGCAAGTTTAACGTTCGAAAAATTAACGAGAACGCGATTTTTATTGCTTGTAGAAGCTTGCTTCTATATTCTTCGATAAATATAACGTTTTTATCGTCCATTTAATTTCTTTTTTTAGACGGTTACTTATATGGTCTTACTTTGAAAGACTTATTATGCGGAGAAAAATGCACCAAACACAATTTTTTTCATCGTATATCTAATAATATGTAATATTATTCCATGCTTTAAAATATTATAAAAAATTTAGTAGGTACGTATTCAGAATAAGTATCGATTATTATATTTTATGTTATGCGCAAAGATAAAGTGCATAATGCTTATTTACTAAAAAAATGGAATTTATATGACTTCTATCTTTAAAAAGAAATACATAATAAAATTTAGAACAAATAAAATAAATAATGATGTCAATTAACCTTATAATTAAAACTATATAAGATTCTTCCTAAATTTGTCTTACATCTTTTTTTGAAATACATAAAACAATCACGTTACCGTGAAATTAATGTAACTTAAACACATAAAGAATTTTTATTGATTATCAAAAAATAGCAGATTTGTAACTCGCCATAGAAAAATCGTATATTATACATGAACATTAAAAACAATATTTAAGTTTCGATTTAAATGCTTTCAAGAATTTAAACAATATTAAATAAATAAACAAAAAATCTCAAATAATCGTCGGCTATTTCATTTTCAAATGTTATTTCTAAAATGCCGTTTGCAGAATTGAGAATTCTTTCCAAGACCAACAGTAGCTACCCGGGGTCAAAATTCAACGATGAAATTCATTTAAGATTAACTGAACCATTACGACCTATTTACAGAACTAATCGCAATGATAATTGCGGATAAAACAGCGCGCAACTCGAGACCGTACACCCCTCCCCACCCTTTCTTTCCACTCTCGTCAACTCGAGCAAAAGGTCAATCGACGCAAGACAAAGGCCATCGCACTGGCGCAAAAAACTACCACACTGGCGCATGAAACAGCCCCGCCGTACTCTACACTCGCACCTACACACATCCCCCCTTACACAGGTACATATACACGCAACAATGCGCCGATCGTCTGGGGCGCGCGAAAGTCGCCCCGAGGGAACAAAGGGATGTCGGACCATACAAAAGACAAGAAGAACTACAGTCACACAGAAGAAAGAAAGAACGAAGTCTCATGAAAAGAAGAAGAAGAAGTAGACTAGGATCGGCTACGTGAATTTTATACCCAGCCCGCCAGCGAATTCACATCTCTCGTCGTCCTGTGGCGGCGGTGGCGGCGGTGTCGACCACGCAATGCGCTGCTGCGCGCTTCGAGGAATATTCCTCTTCTTTCTTTGATCCTTCCTCGCGCAGCCCCGCGCGCTCTCACGCTCCTGATCGATCAGGCTTGTGCTGCTGCATTATACACCCCCTGCCGCTGCTGCAACTAGGCAGAGCTGCTTCTGCTGCTGCTACCCGCGCACACACACGAGACCTGGCGGCAGGTGAGAAAGTAAGAGAGAGAGAGAGAGGGAGGGAGGTGGAGCTGCTGGACATCGTGGCTGCGAGCGCGCGATGACGGGGTGCGGGGTGCGCGGCGTTGCGAGAATTTGGCGTGGGCTCTTTAAAAATTCAACGCGGAAGTGCTTGACAGTGATTTAGAGGTGAATGTTACATTTTTAACTGTAATAGGTATATAGTATACTTTTCCGTGTTTCGTTTTTAGAAAGTGCGTTAATTCTCAACTGACAAATTGCGCTGGGTCTATATTTCTGTGTGATAGAGGGGTTTACTGGGTTTCTCGTTTGTAGAGCATGTATTTTATGCGTTTCTTTCGTTTTCGTAGAATGATGAAATTTTTGAAAATTAAATGAAATGAGTTTTTTGTAATAAACGTTTAGTTAAAATTGCTTGTACTCTATTTATTTCTGGATAAGACATGAGTGGCGATTAAATAAAAAAAAAGAAAGTGATATAGTAACGAAAAAGGGTAGCATTAAGTGCAGAGACCGTTAGACCTACTTCCGAGCTGCATAAACGTCAGTAGTAACTTTCACGATTGATTTACGTATGCATTTGCAATTGAAAAATTAGAAAAATACACTGCTAGAAAATAATAAAACAGCTATAACAGACTAGTTTGCATGACAAAATGACTTCAAAACGTTTAAATACATACATTATCCTAGAGTAAAAATGTAAATAATCCCTTTTAGTGCAGCAAACGAGATGTTTGTACACATTTTCCCTTTCATTTAACCCATTACTTCCTAAGCGACCATGTAAATGTCGATTAGTTTATCGCTTAGAAGGAACAATGAATACTGATTTATAGGTTGAAATCCCTAACAATAAACGCGCTTTAACGTATATAAGTAGTTGCTTAGATTACGAAAAAACATGAATATAAAAAAATTGATCATCTGAGCCAAGGCGAAAAGTGCCGTCAAAGATACTTGTTTTAAATATTTGTCGTATTTGGTTCGTAAATTTTTTGTTATACTCATGATTTTCTGTAATCTATTATTGTCAATTGATTTATCGACTAGAAAAAATAGAAAATGGTTATAATTAACAACGAGAAATATAAATTCTGAAAGAGAAAAACTAATTGTTATTTCCTGAAGTAAGATTTTCAAAAATTTGCGGTCTCCCAAAGTAGGTAATAACTTAAATTCTTTCTAACAAAAAAAGCTATTCTACATACTTTGAGCAGCCACGCTAAATTTTAGGCAATAAATTACAAAAATAAGACTTCAGAACCTGAACTTTCTTCTTCGAAAAATGCACTATTATCCATCGTTACCACTCTTCTTTCTCATACATTTCCCAGGCACAAAATCCAATCCACACATTCGCGGTCCATCGCTATCTCAACCGACAACAACTTAACGCGCGCCGAGCAACCGCACACGCATCGCCTACAGAGCCGCAAAACCCGCAGGCCGCGGGTGTCAGCTGTGAGCGTCCGCAGCCACTACAATCCACATCCCATGCAGCCCCGAAACAAAGGAAGCTCCAACAAGCGCGTCAAACCAAAGCGAACCCCGTTTAACCCACTCCTCTGATTCCTCTCCCTCGCACTCTCCTACCTTTCTCTCTTTCTCTCTCTCGATCTCTCACTGCGCCCGCGTGCCACGCACTTTTCTTCGTGTATGTATACTTCCGAGCGCACGCACGTTGGAGTACAATGAGACGGAGTTCGCGCTAAGGGGTGTCCCTGCCGGCCTGCAGGGCAGAGGCAGCAGCACTACGCCAGCGGTGCCGGCCCCGTCGCGACGCCAGCCGAGCCAAGCCAGCCGACGTCGGGGCGCCGGCGCTCTCGCAGCCCCCGATTTCGCCTCATCCCCACTACTGTGCCAGTGCTGCTGCTGCTGCTGCTGGTGTGTGTGTGTGTATCGCGTGCACGCGGCCTGTTTCTACTGATGCCATGCCACCCACCCTCTCTGCCCTCATGGCTGGATGTATATATGACGAGTGTAACGCGCGCGGGGCAAGTTGTATGTACGCGGGGTGCTGAGGGAGTTGCATGACTTTTCGTACTTGCGAGGGTATATTATTATATACGCTGCGGGGGGTAAGAGAATTTCAGCGATTTTTGCGGATTTTTCTTTTTTGCTTTTTGCTTTTTGCTTTTTTGGGGAAGCGGGTGGCTCGTTGGCGACGGATGGGAGGTATCCCTTTGGTTTGTCTGGGGAGTGCCTTTGAGAATGGATAATTGATGATGAAATATAGTCGGTCATTGTGAGAGATGCGAGTGAAAGGATTTCGCAATGTGGTTGCATTGTTAGACAGATACGCTGGCCTTTAAAGAGGAAATTCCGTCCGAACAATGGAAATACGGATAAAATTATTATTCTGTAATAGATATATGATGTGAAAAATAACTACACAGCATTGATTAGATAAAATATTTCTATTAATTAAAAAAATTAAATAACAAAAAAATAACAACAAATATGCTTCTATCTGGAGTAAGAAGAAATTTATGCATGTTTACAACCCAACAAACTTTTATTTTTAAACTTATGTTTTTTTTAAAACGCTTTTTAGAATCCTTAAATAATTTACAAGACCTCCACCGTTTCGATTTAAACAAATACTATAAATATCATTGAAGAACAATATGCATTTGTTTATAATACTTTTGATCGCAGTTCTCACTATCCTGCGTTACATTTTATAAACAAATGTACATTGTACATCAATGATTAAATATTTTTTAAAAATTGAAACTGCTGAGGTTTTTTAAACTGTCTAAGGATTCTATAAAGCATCTGAAGAAAATCATAAGTTTTAAAGTAAAAGTTTGTTGGGTTGTAAACGAGCGTAAATTTTTTCTTACTCTAGGTAGAAGCATATTTCTTGTTATTATTTTGTTATTAAATGTTTTTCGTAAATAGAAATTTATCTAATCAATGCTGTGTAGTTATTTTGAACAACATATATCTATTACAAAAAATTAATTTTTTTCCGTATTTCCATTATTTCGATGGAATTTCCTTCTTAAACATTAATGTCGATTTGATCGAGATATATAAGATTGTTCAGAAGTACTATATTTTATAGTTTTTTTAATAAATAGCATCAAATGATTTTTATGATGCTTTGATTTAATTATACCGTTTTCAGTACTGTCTGACGTAGGTATTACTTCTATTTCCTACAATCGACTGCTATTTTATAGTCTTATGTGTTATCAAGTCGGTTCTATTTTTATTCGGTAGACTTTTATGCAGTCTACTAATTTACTGCGGTTTTAATCACTTCTTGCCGCTTCCGTTATACATATTAAAATTCTTTAAATTCTTAGTTGTTATCACAAGTTTAAAAACCGTGTTTTATTATAAATATTTTGAAAATATATAAGACGATTTCAAAATACATTGTAATAATTATAATATTATAAAAATGTGTATAAATATTATAAAATGAGTTTTTTAAGATTATACTGTGGAGAAATGTAATTATGTATTATGCAAAACAGAAACGCGAATGAAGTATATTACCATAGCATAACATTTCTAGTTAAAACAGTACTTTACTGTATAAAACTATATTAAACAAAAACTTTATAGATAACTTTTCCAAAAAAACGTTTTCAAAAACAGCGTTTCGTCTAAGCAATCAGAATGGACTCCTCAATAAGGCTCTAATCGCTTTCCTTAGACGCCTACCGTATTGGTTTTCGGCTTGTCTATTTAAAATAGGTAAAGCTTCTAACAAAATTAATAAACACGTTTTTGAATCCATTCATTTTCTATGTTACTCTCTTTACTTTCTCAAAGAGAAAAGTTTTTGTAAACATGAAAATTTTTAGATTGGAGATTTAATAAATTTCGATATTTTTTATGCGCTTGTATACCATTTCTACATCTAGTGATAAAGCGAGAGACTGTTTACGCAAGGGAATAGTGTGACGGTCAAAAGTCTCATTAGGCGAAAAATGGGGGTTACGTAAACACGGGCTAGGGAACAGGAGTGGGGTCTGCGAGAGACTTGAAGTTCGCTTGATTAGTCTCTCGCTTTATCATTAGGTGTAGAAAAGGCATTAAGAATAAAAGATCCGTAAGTGCTTGTCTTTTGCAAATAAAATCTTTTTATAAGGTAAATACTTCAAATACCCACAGATATGAGCCACGTATCTTCACGGAGTCTGGCAGACGCCACGTCGCTAGTTTTGTTTTAAATGTTAAGTCGTCAGTGAAGGGTTAAAATCAGGGCGCCAGAGGTCCTATATTACGGGAGTTGAATGATATTGATAAACAAAAAAATCATAAACCTAAAACCCAACTACCCCAAGAACTGTAATTTTCAATTAACAATAAATATTTAAATCATAGAATCATAAACGATTTAAACCAATATATATCCTGTTACCCCAGACATACAATATTTTTATTAAAAATAAATGTTTAAATAATAAAGTTCAACTTAACTACTCCAGGGACAGGAAATTTTAGTTAATAACGTTTAAACAATAAAATTATATGCACCTTTAATTAGGCTAACTAATACTACCAAGCTACAACCAAGGGTACTAACTTGTAAAAAAATAAGATTTACGGTTTTTGATTCTATTATTACGATAGATATCAATTGAAATTAACTATATGTAACTAATGTACTATATAATTAAAATATATGTTTCCATAAAGTACACATGATTTCCTTTTGATTGATATATCTAACAATTATTTTAATTTTTTTTTTTTCAAAAGAAAAAGAAAAATATAAATTTTAATTTTTTTTGTATATAAATTTTACGAAATTTGTAAAAATTAAGCAAAATTTGTTTTTATTTTATACGTCAAACATATTGAAAATATGCACATTGTCTTGAGATAGACGTAATCTTTTTCCAATTTATATATATATATATATATATATATATATATATATATATATATATATATATATATATATATAAAATACCTTAATACTATTTTAGAAGAAGAAATATGATTAAATGCTGAATACGCATTTTTCTAAAATCGTTAATTTTAGAAAATTCGGAAATAATTTTTTAATATATTCTAGTACACATGATTTCCTGTTGGTTGATAAATCTTGCAATTATATTAATTTTTTTTTAATTATTATTATTTTTTTTTTCAATTCCCCGTTAGTCCGAATTTTTCTGGGACTTTTTAAGAAAAATGTTTCTCCGGATTTCCTGATAGCGGAGATCGCGCCTGCAAACCGCAACCTAGTTAACGGAAATAATGCCTGTATATGTAACAAAAAAAAAAAATAAAAAAGTTATGAAATTTATAAAAATAAAGAAAAAATTTTGTTACTCTTTATACGTCAAACATATTGAAAATATGTACATTTTCTTATGTATTTTTTAAAATCGTTAATTTTAGAAAAATCATAAATAATTTTTTAGCCTATTCTAGTTCGCGTGATTTTTTTTGATTAATATATCTTGCAATGATTTTAATTATTTTTTATTCATTTAAAAAAAAAATTAAATCGATATTTTTAATAACCTTATGCTTATGAAATTAATGAATTTGCAGCGTTCAGACAGGTTGAACATTATTTTGAGTTAATATATATCTTTAGAATGTCAATATTTAAACGCTTATGTTTAATAAGTTAATTTAACATTATTTAATTTAAAGCGAATTTCAATGAGAAAATTCTTAAAGTCGATTTTTCAGAACCTCTCTTTGAAAAAGCATTCTGTTAAAGCGGTTAGCAGCGGTTTTTCATTTAACGGCTGCAGGCGAAACAAAGGAGAGATAACTAAGTTAACTTATAAGAACAAAGAATTTTATATTGGAACATTGAATTTAGATTGAAGAAGCTAAGGTCCAATTAATTGGCAACGGTTTTTTAAACTAAACTAATAATATTGTATCTTTAAGCTTTTCACTTATAACCAGAAGCCCACCTTGAATTTCATAAAAATTATACGCAAATAATTTGCACATGCCTAATCCTTTGAAATAAAAATGAGTCTCTCAAAACCTCTTACACCAGCCGCACTTTTCCCCAAAAACTATGTAATCCGCGTCAAAAATAATCCTCACCGTGCAGCCAACAAAGAAGAATATCGCCCGCCCTCGGTCTTTCGCCCCGTACACGCGGCATAACCGCGCTCTCGCGCACGGCATCAAACGCGCGGTCCGTCTTTTGAGGGCGCTCCTCTTATACTTGTCGCTGCCTCGCTTGCGGCACACGAGTGTCGCGGGACTCGAGTGCCGGCACGTCGACGTATCAAGCAGCTGGTAGCCTGCAGTGCGACTCCTTTATGCTCGCGCGCGCCCGCGAGGAGAATGAAAAGTGCCGCCTCGCGCCGAGTCAAGCTCCGCGCGAACTTATATAGATACGTGCTCGATGCTCTCTTCTGGCATTTCCGCGTGCACTGTGAAATTCTTGGCATTTGGAGTCGGACAATAAGGGAAATAGGTCCATAGGGGAGCCCGGGGTAAAATGGGTACTGAGAATTAAATAAATTAAATAATTCACTACAAAATCTTTACTGTGACGATGCGAGTATCGCCATTTGAAGAATCCTCGACAGACATGTAGGCGGGTGAGAAGTTAATAATCTATAATAAGCAAATAAAGAAAATAATTAATTTGAAATTAAAATGGGTTTTACGACGAACGAGTTCGCAAGCTTCGCGACGCGGTAGATCGGGTGGACGTGGCAGTTCAAGTCCAGTCCGTATCGCTAAAAGCCAGGAGGATAAGCAGCTCGCGTAGATAAGCAGACCATAACTCATTCACCGTCGTCGTCTTCTCCTATACTAGTCTAGTACCGGCAGATGTTCCCTGTGCCTTTCTCTCTCGATATGGTGGCAGACTGAGTTAAACTTGAAAAAAGAAAATTCTTTTCGCGAGCTGATAAAAAATTTTCCTCTATAGGAAACTATTCTGAAAATATTTTTGCTATAATATCTGTCATTTTACCGTTATAAAACCTTAAAATCTTACTCCTACATCCAACTTCCCGAACCAACTGCCCCGCCTAATTCTGGACCGTTGGCTGCCATACGCCAGTTCCATCACTGAAAATTACGGAGAGATTGCTTGCCCGTTATGTGGAAATTTCCATGATTTGAAATTGTTGGAAATCCAAATTAATGTTGCTCGTAGAACAATGTCAAAATAAGGATATATAGGACTATAATAATGCCGGTAATCTTGTATGGGTGCGAAACCTGGGCGCTCACTAAAGCGGAAGAAAATCGTTTTAGGGTATTTGAAAATAAGGTTCTGCGGAAAATATACGGGCCAAAGAAAGATGAGGAAACTGGGGAGTGGAGGAAACTGCACAATGACGAGCTACATAATTTGTACGCGTCACCAAATATTAAATGAATAATAAAATCACGGAGACTAAGATGGGCAGGGCACGTGGCAAGAATGGGCGATGATCGTACAGCAGCGCGCATAATGAAAGGAAAACCGAAAGCAACGCGACCTCTTGGTAGACCTAGACGCAGATGGGAGGATAACGTAAAATCAGACGTAACTGAAATGGATGGGGTTGGCACAAAATAGGGAAACGTGGAAGGCTTGCGTAGATGAGGCAATGAACTTTCGAGTTCGAAATGCCATTTAAAAAAAAAAAAAAAAATACAATGACATATGACCAGATAGAAATTTATTTTACCCGGACAAATATATCTGATTTTAATGCGCCTAGATATCATAAATATAGACAATATATATAGTAAACGAGAAAATTAACCAGCACCTTTCCACGATTCCTTTGAAAGAACTAAGCAATAATATCCGGATGTAAACAAATTTTAGAAGGTACTTTTTGATAAACAGTTTGCGCTAAAATCAAAGTCATGTTCCTGTGGTTCTTTTTATTTAAGTAGGTATTGTGAAAATTCAATCAAAATTTTAAATGTGTGTAACCATAACCCGAGAATTTATTATATGCACCGCGACCTTCTTCTGTTTTAAACAACTCCAACTTCGCAGTTGACTATTAAAATATAATAAATATTAAAAAGAAATTTCTGCATGATATTGCTTATTAATTTCTATTAAATCAATCATGCAAAAACACAAATTAATTTTCTCGTTTATATATATGGATGATTCTCTGGGAAAGCGAGATCAACAAAAATTATTTATTTTATTTGTTCGGTAAAAATTTTCCTCTTAGTATGTAGAATGTATGTGAATTTTTTCAGATTTTTTGAAATCGTTAGGTTCAAAGTTGATTAAGGCTAAATATGAGTCAGCATGTAGTCATTTTTTACATTTTTCAAGCAAATTTTAACCTCTTATATTAATGGCTACTATGGCAGTCACTTTTGTACTGGAAAAAGCTATCGCCTTAAGTTAGGCCGATATATTGTTTTAATTTTGTGTAAAATAACCGGGACACGGATTGGTCGACTTTTTAACTTTTACCTTTATACAACTCAAACGAACAAATTATAGCCGAAACTCGAGTCCAGCTCTAATCAATATTTAACTTTACAATAGTTCAGTGCCACTCAAACGTAGAAATATTTAATTAATGCTATAATTCCTGCGGTTAGTTATTTTAAAAAATCGTAGGGATAATTCCCAAAAATTTCAATGTTCTTTAAAAGACTTGGCTTGTAATTTTTTCAAACTGTTGAGTAACTTATTTACATCGATTACTAATAATTTTTAAATAAAAGCATACGACAAAAAAAAATAACATGATTTGATAATATAAGGGATAGAGATATACCCGGTATAGTTGTAGCTCATAAAATTGGGCCTTTATGATATGACCGCTCTCGCGGCTTAGCTCCTCTACAGGCCGTTTGCTTCTCTTTTCCTAGTTTTTGCCTTGTTTTACGACGCGGCGGAATTGATCTTGGATGGCTGCCCGCGCGCATGCAAAGAAGATTATACGTGGATATTCGGAATGCACGTATGCAAGCGTATGCGCGCGCGCTTCCGAGAGATGCAGCGAGGATGTAAGTGAAAGGATAGCGACGCGAGGAAATGGAATATATTTCGCCATGATTACATAATTTGAACTTCTTCGTAATGAGAATTCTTGGAAGGCTTGCAGATTTTCATTATTTAAAATAGCTGGTCGCTTTTTACAGCTGTCGCTCCGTAGTAATAAAAGCAAAACATTCGACTTATGAATAATTATAACACTTTCGACGCAGGTCTTTTGCAATGCGCACTTCCAGATGATTCTTGAAATGGAAAAATTTATTTTCTTCTTGCTCGACCCAAGAAATTACAAATCTCGCTTGCAATTATTAACTTTTCCAAGTCAAAAGATTTTTCCACTTGCTTTGGCGAATGATTTGATCGCTCATGGAGATTGAAAAGCAGTCGATGGCATTTCTTTATGATTGTCAGGTGATTAACTCGAGAGAAATTGTATTTTAATAATTTCTCTATGTAATAAATACTTAACATTGTAAGAAAACAATAAGATTTTTCTTTGTAATATTCAAATTCCATCAGTGAAAGGCTGGATTAGTGATTACTTGTAGGTAATGATGGATGTATACTTAACAAGGAAATTGGACTCTGAATCGACAATGATTATCTAGTATTCATACAAATTTCAAAGTAAAGTTAAAAAGCGATCTACTACCGTGTGGCTATTTTTCAACTAACACATAAATTTGTGAAATTACTTAATATTTTATTTAATTATGGAGATAAATCTCTAAGATAGTACATTGTGTACCAAGGGCGAAAAGTGGGTCTTTTTTTATCGATTGTAAAGTTTGCAGTACAAGTCGTAGGTGAGCGAGTAGGAGCCGAAGGAGAGTGCGTATGACGTACCGGAGACGAGTAAGGCAAACACAGGAGGTCATAAAGGCCCACTGGTCCGTGGTAGACACCATGTTTTTTGTAACACATGTCTGGATTACGCATTTTTCTTATACCTATAGAGCGACACCAAAGTGTGCCGTTTTTCGACACAAAAACTTGGGCCTGTTAGATTATAAAATTAAAAACATATGTATGACCTATTTTTCACAAATCAAGCTACTAAAATGTTTAGGCCCCTCTAAACACGTTGTATTATCATCCGAATGGTACCTCGTGTTTAGGGGCCCCTAAACACGTTTTGGCTATAGTTTTGTTTTGGTTGATCAGTGAGCTAAATAGCTCTAAGCGTGCGCAAAAGTCTTTTTGCGCCCGCTTTTTTTGCCGGTCAGACAACGTTCGCTTTAGGTCCGCTCTATAGGTAAGAAAAACGCGTAAATTGTGCGTATATTACAAAAAAAATATTTTACTTCAGCATATATGCTTTTATTAGGGGCAACTGAGAACATTTATTAAATAATTTCTATATTCAACAATGAATTATTTAAAGTGTGAAATATAATAAGACTATTTTGAAATTCCAAAATGTAGCTATAAAACTAAAACGAATCGACCAAATTCCCTGGAATTTTCACGCGCCCAGATATTGATAGCAAACATGTATGCAAAATTTAGTTAGCAAGTGGTTTATGACATACGATGGAATCCATATACATACACGCCCCGTCCCCACACACACACATACGTACAAACGCACATACGCGCACACGTACACACACATACGCACACGAACACGCGCACACATATACACATACACCCATGCACACGCACACGGACACACGCGTATGCACACATAAATATGGATGAATTATTGAATAATATGAAAACGTAAACAAAAATGTAGCAAAATATTAAGAAGTATGAACAATTGTAATAAAAGCCATAGCATACATCGAATGGAAAGTACATTTTATTATAAAGTGTGCAGAAATTTAAGACTCATAAAATAATTAAAATCTACAAAAATATTAGCTTATTACAAAATATTTGTATATCCCAAAAAATATGCATTGATTCACACTTTTCCATATTTTTGGTACATTTATTATCATTTGTATACACTTTTATACATTTACAATATTTTAATATTATAATAATTCAAAATATGTTCATTTTAAATACGTAATAATTTCTTTGTATCATAAGAAAACTTTCAATATAGGTAGGTACGATTTTTAAAGATGGAAAACTACGCTATTTTAAAGTTAAACTTATTGTAATGTTTTTTTGCGATAAAGTGGCTAAACTAATTATTTTCTTGTAATTCATTTCTATTTGACAATTCTTATCTGAGTAAGTTATTTACTGTCACAGTTTTAATTTCTCAGTAACTGCCAAAGACTATGCTAGTAAGCTCTGTCTTGTACTCATATAACTCTATATTTAATCAACCGAAAAATATCAACAGTAAATGAGTATAAGTGATTTTTTCGAATAAGTTAACAATATACAATTAGTAATAATTTTATGTAATATAAAAGATATATAATATTATAGCAAAATTATATATAATTATAAAAGATTAATAATAATATTGGTAATAAGAATTGACTAAGTGCAGAATACAATAAAAAATGGCATCTAAAGATAAAGCAAATGAATATGATATAAAAAACGATTGTAGAGATTTTCAGTTGCTATTGCAGAAAAATTTCAATGATAAATTGATAGTTGTAAATTACTCGATTGACAATTTACTACCGTTGGGAGAAAACTTTATCAGTAAGATACTGAAAATAACCGCAAAAGTTCGGCGATCAAAAAATGCTCCTATTAAAGACCTTCACTTCGTGGCCAAAATGGCGACGGAATTTCCCCACAATTGGACCTGTTTATTTAAAAAAGAAATATCTATGTATACACAGATAATTCCTTTTTATAAAAGTATTGAACTGAAAAACGGGCTTCATGAGAAAGAAACTATTGCCAATCTTATTCCAATGATATATGGATATCGTATATCTTTGAATCCAAAAATTGACAAAGCTGATTAAGATGCGGCGATTCTTCTGGAGGATCTTAAAGATCGAGGATATTATGTTATGGATAAGAAAATTGGTGAGTACATAGTGGTAATGACAATTAATATTATTCTACTGTACTAATCTACTCTTCAATTTGGTTATTTAACATGAATCCTTAAGTTTTTATTATTTTAATAAATCGGTTGACAAGATCCATATACCTACACTGAAAAAGGAGTTCCGTCGACACACCAAAAAAAAACCGCTGTCGATGCATTGGCACTTAGCATCCTCAAACTAAATTAATTGTTTCAATATTAAATTCTTCGTTCTAATAAATTAATATTAAATTGCTATTATATCTCTTTCTAATTAATAGCTCAAGAAAGATGTGCTTTTTTATCATTTATGGTTTGTCAAAAGATAATTTTTTACTATAAGAATACACAATAATTATACACAAAGATAGGTAATCATCCTTATTACAGCAATTTTTTTCGGTGCGTAATTTATTCAAACTATTTAAATATTTAAATTATATGTAATTAGATGTTAGTACGTATATTAACTGAATTCCTAATTATCTAAAATATTTTAACGATTTTTCATCATAGATTTCCGATATATAACTGTTTAGACTATATATGATTTTTTTCGTGTATAACAAAAGAAGCGAAAAAGCTTATCCAAATGTTTCGGTTGTAGAAGATACGGAATTTTATGTTCTTTTTAATGCATTTATACTAAATTGACCATAATATTTCTAAAATACCAGAAACCCGAAAAACTAAAACTCAAAAGTTGAAAAATTAAAATATCATTATGAAACAAAAACAAGTAGACGAATCTCGAAACTGCTTTCTAATTTTGAATTTTCATTTAAAATCGAAAGAAATGAGCTTTTTTTGTAAAAAATGACCACGCCGTTCTCAAGATATTAGCGACCCAAAAAAGATTTAAAAAAAAACATAACCTCAATATCTCAGAAAATAAAATCAATTTTTCTTACAAAATTATTCTTTTCTCGACAAAAGAAAAAGGTCAAGCCCAAAAAATTTGGCCGAATATTTATCTTCATATTCCGAATCATCTCAATTTTTTTCAAAAATTTTACGTCATATATTTTCGAGATATAATTGTTTAAACAGAAAATGACGTTTACGTGTATAACAAAAGAAGGGAATTACCTTATCGAAACTTTTTAGTCCGGATTGTTAGTTAATTTTATGCTCTTTCAAATTATATTATTTTTACTGTAACAAAAAATGCGAAAAACTAAATCGCAAAAATCAAAAAACCGTTATAAAAACCAAAAACATCGAAAACCAACAAAAATATATTTTTGTCCCCCCATTCTCCAAAAAAAACTGAGCCCTGAAACATTAAGTTTCATTGTGTATATGGGTGTTTGTCAAAAAGTTGTACTATTCTTGTCCCTCCTGTTTTACAAGGTAAATTTAAGTTCGCTGATATAACACACACACGCACGCACGCACGCACGCTCGCATACACACATACACACACACACACATACACATATCCATACGAACATTTTCTATGAATAGTGTATTTTGATTCCTTATAACTATTTTTTTTACTATCACAAAGCTTCCTCTTCGAGGAAGCAATATATTGGAGGCGATTTACAAACGAAAATTTTATAAGAATTAAGAGATGAATGAATAATATATCCGGTACGAATCAAATATTATAATTCATACTAAGCTTGCAACTACTTTGATTATTACTTCAGATTAATTTTTCCAAATCTTAGGAAGGAGGTTAGAATTTTGACAAACTGAAACATAAACAAACTTTATGATGGATACTGCTTACTGTTGCCTTGACTATATAATATCGTATCCGTATTGAGAAGAAAAATAATTACAGTAACTATTAATAATTATTTGGTATTGCTGCAATAATAACTTAGTAAGGTAAGTGTACCTAATATGGCCCACCTATTGAGCATTTACCATAGTTGATGTATTGAAAGAATTTTATTTGCACCGGTTGGAAGAAACTTTTTCTATTTGAAATTTTGCAATTAGGGCAATTGTATAGAGTTTTGAAAATAAATAGCTTGTGGATATATTGGGTTTCGTATGTACCCAATATGTCCCGCCATTATTTTTCTTTTTTCCATCACTAATAAAAAGCAAATATATGTATCGAATAAGGTTGAAAATAATTAAATAATATAGATAAATGTTAAAAGAAATAAATTGCATTAAGGTCCCTCTAAATACTCGATATAGCACACTCCATATATATAGTAAATGGGAGTAAATGATGGGTTCCTTTGCGCCATTGATTCTCATCAGAGAATTAATATTTTGAGTTGAAAAAATTGTCAGTGATAGATATTGATACGTAATATACGCAGATCAGAGCTGCAGTCGTAATTCTTTGTGAATTCAATGATAAAAATCATTGAAATTTGGATATTGTCCGAGCTGTCATTTTGTATGATAATAAACAAAAGCAAATATAGTAAATGGAGAAAAATGCAGCTCCTTTGCACCACTGATTTCTTTCGGGGAAGTAAAATTTTGCACTGAAAAAATTATCCATGCAAGCTTTTGATATGTATTTTGCGCGGATCTCAACTAAAGTCGTAATTCTTCGTAAATTCAATAAAAGAAATCATTGAATTTATTTATCATCAGAAAAATTGCAAATGTTAGTCGAACAAAGTCTTAAACTTTCGCCGACTATTTCGAACGAAAAATAATAAATACAAAGAAAAATTTAGTAGTCTAATTTTTAATAATGATTATCTAACTTATTTTTAAAGGAAATCAACGATTATTACTCTGTAAATATTGTTTAAGTATTTCTTCGTCATTCGTTAATCATTTCGCTGCTGCTGTTGCCCGGCTGAAAGTTTGGACGACTGTAAAGTTGGAACTGTTTGATGCATAACGCGTACTTCGTCGATAATCAATGTTAGTTTGACAACTCGATCAACGTCTAAATTTCAATGATTTTTCTCATTGAATTCACAAAGATTGTGTTTCTTTTTCAGCACGAAATATTTATTCTCCGAGAAAAATAAGTGGCGCAAAGCCACCTATCATTTTCTCCATTTACTATGTATATTTTCCCCATTTACTATATCTGTGAAGTGTGCTATCTCGAATGATTAGAGGGACTTTAATTTAAACAAGGTTTAGGCATACTGGACAGATACCTTTGTTGGTCGTAATAGAAAGATCTAAAATTATTTTTGAGGATATAAATAACATATAAAACCTAAAAATTACTTAAACACCGTAGGATCGCCATCGTGCCTGGTGGACCATATTAGGTACAGTCACCTTATTATTTACTTTGCATTTCACCTAAACGTAGCATAGATCATAAAATCAAATTCTGGTTGCGATAGTAAACCGTTTTTCTCAATGTGGAAAGAAGATTTTCGGCAACATACATTAAATACTTAAATAAGTAGATTGATGCCGATTACATTCAGTCCCAAACTATGTGAGAAGGTAATTGACCAGAAATAATAAATTATCTCTCGCGTCTCGATCCTATGCACAAACTTATTTATAAAGAAATTCTCAATGAATCTCTGAGGGGATTCCGTCAAACTGCTTTACTCGGGATAGGTAAAGATAATTTAACTGAACTAAACTGTGAATATTGTTATTGTATTCATCAAATTATAAATCAACAAATTCGACTATAATAATAAATAAATTCAGCTTTGAAGAATAATTAATAATTATTATGTTGGTTGGATTAAATAATAACACACAAATTAAAAGTTTAAATTGCCCACACGAGCATATATTATTGTACAGAATTTTAACAATAAACTTTAATTATTTACTTATTAATTAATAAATATAATTTGTTCTATTTTAATTTTATTTCAACTCTTTAACTATTATTGTTCTACTATAGCTATATATTTACTCTTCTCATAATTACTATATATATATATATATATATACGTTCTAATGAATATATTATATGTTAATTTCAAATTTATTAACCAGAAGTAGATTTACATACATAGAGTTTGACGGAATGATGTAAATCCCTACAGAGGTAAACTAGTTACCTGTGCGCAGGTCCGGCACATACTACTAAAGTAACAGAAAATACTTAAAACTTAACTTACTTATTTAAAACTAACTTAAAAACTAAACTGGTATAGTATAAATTGTAAATTAAACTAGTATCGTTGTAAAATGTAGTTGACTTATCTAATAACAAAAATAGTGTTTGTATATACATATATTTAACATAACTGCACTTCAGATAATTTAGATATCTTTTATCCAGATTTTTAGTTTATTTTTTTGTGCTGACTTTTTTTTGTTTCTGGGAATCACTAAGTTTTCTTTGCTAGTGATACTGCTTGACTTAAGGAATTGACTTCTTAGACTAGGGTAATGATATATTAGTGTTTCAATAGCAAATAGTTGTTCCAAGTTCAGTGGATTATCATGGATGGTGAAATTATTTTTATTAACAATTTTGAGTATTCTTTACTGGAGATTTTGCAATAAATCGAGGTTATTTTTATAAGCACCTCCCCAAGGAATTATTCCATAATTTATCAAACTATGAAAAAAAGCATAGTATATGATTCTCATCATTTTAGTTGACATAAATTTGTCGATTGTATAGAATATATATACTAAATATTTGGATCTCTTTATGATGTATTGAATTTGCTTATCCCATTTTAAGTTATAATCAAATATGATTCCTAAGTACTTGCAACTTTCGACTCTATTTAATTTTTAATTTTTAATTTTTGTCTAGAATTTCGTCATAATTTTTGTACTGTGCTTTTAAGTGATCATTAGCATGATTTATTTTCCATAGATTATATAAGAAATCCTTGGTTTCACAAGATTTTATAATAGCATCTGTGATCCAATTATTCCTATGTATCTTTTTGTCTTTATGTTTTTTGTTTTTGCTATCTCTACACATAGCTTTATTTCATTTATTAATTGGTCTGCGGCCATGTTAGGATCCTGTATTGAGATAGTTGCACTCCAATTTCTTGTTTTAGCAATATTTCTCAATTTGTTATAATCCAGTGTTACAGTTGAAATCTTTCTTTCAGTTTTTATTTTATTAATAGCAATAAATAAAGGGTAGTGGTCTGTTATAGAATGTTTTAATTTATATGTTTCTGTTCTTAAAAAGCTTGTTTTTGAAAAAATGTTGTCAATACAAGATCCTCTACAATTGCTAATTGGATGTCTGGTTACACCTGAAAACTCAGAAATATATCCCTTATCTAGAAAATTACAAAGAAATTCTTGACTCATTTTATCTAACTGAAGTAAATCAATATTAAAATCTCCTATCACTAAATGGTTTTTGATATTTCTTTTTTAATTTAGGAATTTATGTAAATCTAGTATAAATTCAGTCTTAGGTATATCATGAAATCTATATATAACAGAAACTTCCATACTACAGCCATTATTTAAAGTAATATTCGTATTAAGTATTTTAATCCTTCCAGATTCAACAACTTTTGTATGAAGTATATTCTTATTAACAAAAACAATTACGCCATCATTTTGATTAATTCTACTTAAATTATAGTAACTTTCAAAACCATTTATTTCATATAATTTATAATTTTCCTGAACAAAAGTTTCTGTACATATTACAAGGGAAGGTTATTTGGTTAACTAGTTAAATATTAATTATTTAGTTTTGCATTAAAAAGTGGCACACAATTTTTGTATCAAAACAATACTTTCTTTTTAAGAAACCAAAGAGGGTATGAATATGCAATAATTACAAGTTTAATGATTTCTTAATTTATATTAAAATATATAGAAAAATACTAGTATGTTACAACTGTTGCATACAAATATTTTCAATAATCATATCTACAGGCTATCAATTCCATGTCATTTTTTCGACAAATAAACAAGGTGGTAATTTTGGCATCAATTCTATATCTATCAGCACTTCTGTATTTAAGTGAACACTGTAAGCATAATAATGGTGAAAAAAAATTGCTGAAATTGATCTGCTAGAAGATATATGTGATTGTCATACATGAATATAATTTTTAATTTACCAAATTGAGAACCTTTTTCAGTTATTTTTGTTACAAATATAGTTCCGGTATAACATTATTATATACATATCTATACTTGAGATACATATTTATGCAGAAGCCACCTTAATAGAGTCAACAAATTCTTACAGACTTATGAATATTTGATAGTTTTAACAGAAATCGACTTAAGCTCAGTTTATGGATTGATACGTGTCTGCAATTTCAAATAACCAATACATACAGCTTCTTCAGTCAATTGTAGTGAATTCATTAAAAAGTATTACAATAGTCGACTTAACACCTAACATGTCAACATCATTTTTTGTTCAATTCTTATATTTTATATATACCAAGTTATTCCAATTCAATTTCATTATTGCACAACAAAGTATCAAATGCCGAAATAGTTTGTGTTGCTTTGTCGTACGTCAGATGTTTAGTCGACTGTTATAATTGCACCGTTTGATTAATTCACTATAACTTACTGAACCAGCTACCCGTACGTGCTACTTCAAATATGAAAATTAATGAGCCCGGCTTAACTCGAATGCTTTATAAAGTATACAAAATTTATTAAACTGTAACAATTTGCTATTTATTCTTTTTTGTCAAATGTTATATAACTTTGAGCGGAAGAACAAGAACCCAAGGAAAAATGTTTTTATTAGACACTTGTCGGATGCTGTACAGTATTTATTTAAGAGGACATTCAATATCTCTGTCCTTGTTAAATAAATATTATTTACACATAGCTTTATATAATATTTTTCTTCAGATTTTAAAAATGTCTTGTCGTCTTAATTTTAATAGTCAACACATTTTTACAGTCTAATGAATGTTTTATAGTTGTAATAGAATTCGATTCAAGTTAAGTTCATTGATTTGTACGTGTCTGAAGTTTGAAATAACCAATATGTAGAGCTTCCTTGTTAGCATCATCCCGCGGTATCCCTATAATATCTTCTATCACCTCTCTTCCCTCTCATTAATTTGCATTACTTTTCAAAATCCTCTATCCAATAAAGCACTATAGGTGTCACTAAAGCGAAAGCGTCGAAAGTGCATGTCACAAAGAAGAGCGAAGTAACAGCGTTGGTGACAGCCAAGAGTAGCAGCAGCAGCACTCTTGCGCCGTTGTCGACAGAGATGACCGAACAATTGCACTCTCGTTTCTCTGCAGGGGCGTGCGCGGACCGAGGGACATGAGTGTCGTCGTCGTCGTGAGCAGCAGCGTATGCGCTCGTGTCGGACCCCTGGGGGGGGGGGGGCATTATAATTCAACGCTTACTGAGACCTTCTCCTGCTCGTCGCACCATTGTCATGGAATCACTGCACGAGCTGTGATGTGTGTGTATGAGTAGTGGGTCTCCTTTGTGCGTGCACTTGCGATACTAGGTCCAGGTCCAGGTCCTTAAGTCCATTGAGCGTTGGTCTTTTGATTATTTTTTTCTCTTTTTTTTTGAACGAGATGACAAAGCTTCAAAAATAAAGAGTATTTTGAGTGCTAGAAAGATACTTAACATGTTTCGTTTTTGAAATAACTGAAATATATCAAATAAAGAGGTTATGATAGGCATTGATTTTGTATGTCAAAATTTCTAATAAAAAAGTAATGATACTTAATATTTTGATGCTCAAAATATTCCTTATTTTTAGATGAAATCGAAACAAGTCTTAATTTTTCGTTAATGAAATTATATAGAAACAATTGCCGTAATAGTTAATACGTAGAAGGACAGGGAGATTCGAAGTCTCCTTAAATTAAATATTATATAATTAACATTAAGAAAGATAATATAAAATCTCTGATGATGTAAGCTATATCAGAACCCTAGAACGTTTTCGCACCTATAACTTGCACTTTGCACTGTTCATTCGTTGATAAACACCGGAAAATCCGGCGGGTGCCGAACGAATGGAGCGTGGTACAGTCCCGCGCTATTTTCAGGTGGCAGCTCTGATTTTCGGGAAACTGCTCAAGTGATAATACCATTGGAGCGCGGGCTTGTCCGATTATTTAAAATGCTTTTATAGCGTGCCTATTTTTCACCGGATAAACCAGTGGACTTTCTTGATTGTCGGGAAAATTTCAGAGTAAATTCAGGGGATAAACGTAGCCGGATTAAAGTGTGAAATTTTAACCGGATAATAACTTGATTTTTCTTTCCGTGTGGACTCTTCGCTCTATATTATTCCGCTTTCGGCCGCAAACGCGTCGACTGTTCCTCCACGCGCAAGCACACTATCGACGCAACGCGCAATGTCCCTAGCCGCGCCGCTCTCACTCGCAACACACCGGCCGCCTCGCGCATGCCAAAGTCACTACACCCCTCTTTTTTCTCTCTCTCTCTACGCCATGCTCGACTAGATTCTCAGAAGCCGGTCCGCTTCGTACGCTTTATCGCAATTCACTTGCGATTTTCCTTTCTTTCACACTTCCTTTTATTTCTCTTTTCAACTATTATTTTTCACACGCGCACGAAAGCCCCGGATAAATGCTTCTAATAATCAAAATCCTGTCGCATGTGTAATTCACCCTTCCGCGGAGAAAACTCTCGAACACGATAACCCCAATGAATTTACACGTCACGCCTATCAACGATTGTTTAATAATTCTCAGAAACGTCGCGGAGAATTTACTCAAACGCGCATACTCGAAAATAGTTCTCGTTATAAAATTAACAAAACTCACACGTAAATCCTCATGACTTTCTCAACTCTCTCCTCTCCCGTATACCGTCTCCTCTCCTCTCCTCGATCTGCACTAAAATTCCAATTTTCCCAATTACACACGATGACTCTAATTTACCCCCCTTTACCCTATAATTCCCTTTACGCAATTATCCTTCGAAAATAAACCCAACAAATCAAATAAGAAAAACCCGAAAATCGCGAAAACTCTGCGGAAGCGCATGTGCTGTACAACTCTCCCTCCCCGAGCTTGCTTCTCGTCGCTTTCGATTCTCGCCCGCGATCGCTTCGATTATCGAATCGAAATACGCCCGCGAGATTCAAACTCTCCCTAGTGCAGCGCGGTGGCGCACCGATTCTACACGCCGTTCGCTTTCTCATGTCCTCCGCTCGACCGCTTCATTCATACACCTGCATATATATATATATATATATATATATATATATATATATATATATATATATATATATATATATATATATATATTGCACATAAACGAACAATAGATCACGCAACTAAATTCTAGTTGTGACAGCAAAACATTTTTGTCCATGTAGAAATTAAGAAAAATTTCGACAACCTATATTAAATACCTAAATAAGTAGATTGATGCCGAGTACATCCAGTCCCAAACTCTTACAATTTTACTGCTCGATGCTATCTTTAATTGCGCTTCGATGGCTCGGAACGAAACTTCCGATGAAATAGATATAAAACACAACATCGCACGCCTCATCAGGACCTTACAAGAGTCATTTTGATTATACTAAGGCTCTATTTCATGTCTCTGGCATGGCGCGCAACGTAGTGCCTTATCCTTGATCAATCGGGTAACTTCTCTTCGCACTAAACTTTCAACAGTACAATGTTCACCCTGCATCGATAATTCCTCAGGCCTGGACATGCAGCACTCGACACTGGCCATAAAAGCACTGGCGAGATTCCACGCTCTAGGCTTGGTCGCGCGAGCCCAGTACCCCGGCGTATTCGAGACGATCAAGGCACCCTCTGTAATGCAATCGGGCATCGACCACACGTACTTCGACATGGCCTACGACAGCTTCGTGGTCCTGACCAAGAGCGAGCCGCGTTTCCAGCGGTACGCCGAGCGCGTCGAGAAGATGGCCGCGCGCCAGAAGGGCAGCTGGAGATACGAGCTCGTACAGCACGAGCTCTGGTCGACGATCGTGCACGCCGACTACTGGACCAACAACGTCATGTTCCACCGCGACGAGGCAACTGACAGGCCCGACGATACCAAGATCATCGACTTTCAGACTTACCAGTTCGCCGACCTGTTCGTCGATCTGACGTATTTTCTCTGCACCAGTCTCGACGACGAGGTGAAACTTAATCGCTTCGACGAGCTGCTCGATATTTACTATGAGACGCTGCTCGGTGTACTGGGTAGGATGCGCTACGACGTGAGCGCGATGTCGAGGGAGAAATTCGACCAGCGGCTGAGAGAGGACGCGGGCAAGGATTTTCTGCACTGCACCCTGACTTTGAATGTAATTACGGCCGACTTCATCTCGGGCTTCACGGTTGACGATGTCGAGGATCAGGAAAAGTTTATCTTGTCGTTAATCACTAGTCGAGGCAATGATTTGTATTATAAAAAGTTGTCACAGCTTTTCCAGATTTATGAGGATAGGGATTGGCTGCATTGACTTTCAGGTATTGTTGTAATATGAGCTAGTCAAAGTTAGTTTTTGAAAACAAAAATTCAATAAACGATGACATTTCTAGTTATATTTATTCAAAACAACATTTGTAACATTATTCTCATTCAGAATATTAAGAACCGATGGAATAAACCATGGTTTGAGAAAAAAAGTAATGGTTTGACTTATATTATAATGATGTTAAAATTAAAGTAATGTGAAAGAAATGGCTGACAAAACCAAATTCAATTTTATTGTACTGGGCATTGTGTTTATTTGGTTATCCATTTGATAATCCAATCTCGACATTCTATATGCGTGTACAGATTCTAAATCTTTTTGATTTTAGGTAAGCCATCTGATCGGAAAGCTGTCAACCATCTATTTTGGAGCACTGACTTCCGAACTTTGGACAGCATATATATTAGGACTTAAATAAAATAAAAAATGTTTTTTCTTCTCTATAGTATTGGCCAATAAAGTGCCCTAAAAGTTTCTAAGAAATGTATACCAGTATCTATTCGTTAGAAGCTATCACAGAGCACCCCTTTAAGCACAATATTTTATTATAAGCAATAAATTTGCACAAGTAATCTCTTGCTGGTCTTTTTTACTCTTAGACATAATAGTATATTGTGTAACATGGGGGAGAAGTAAACTGAGAGAAAGGATTCTTTGCGGCAAAGAATATTTCTTAATTGTTAAGTTTTGTGGATTTCAATACGCTCAAATGAATGTTTCTTAACAGTTAAACGCATCGTCTTAATAGTTAAGAACTGAGTACTTGAGTAGCGACAACGGCTGACCGCCTGACTGTAAGGTTAACTGAATTTTTCATATTTCTAGGATGTTTATATGACCGTTACATGTTAGTATAAGTTTTCGCCTGCTACGATTATGTCTACGCATAGGATCTTTTTATATTTTAATGCTTGAAAAACATCATTATATGCTAGAACATCTTCAAATAACTTTTCGTACTTGGCATATTTATCTTACTCGTGCAGACTTTTCTCAAGTTCCAGTTCTTAACTATTAAGGTGATGCTAAAACCACCGGTCATCGACAAATACGAGGAACCATTTTTCTCATTTTATTTTCAATTTCGAGTAAATATATCTATGAAACGTTGTTGTCCCTATAGAAAACAACTCTTCAGAGAGATATTTAATCAAAATTGAAAATTGAAAGAAAATAGTGGTTTTCCGTATTTGACGACAATACGAGGGTTTAGAATCACCTTAAGAATTCAACATTTGCGGCAAGTGCGTGAGAATTCAATTCCGCAAGTACACGATAGATTTTCCACAAGGAATCCTTTCTCTCAGTGTAAGCTTTTTTCGCCCGCGTGTGAGGTTTGCAATACGAGTCGTAGGTGAGCAAGCACGAACCGAAGCCGAATGCGTATTGCGAGTTGCAGACGAGTATTACAAACACACAAGGCGAAAAAGGCCTCTCCCCCATGGTGCACACCATATTTGTTGTCACACATGTCTGAATAACGTGTTATCTTAAGCCTATAACGCGGAAATAAATTTGGCCGTTCTTCGACACGGTACAAACACACGCTTGTTAGACTGCAAAATCAAACTATAATAATGTCACGGCCTCTCTAAACATGTTGTATCATCTGGGTGATACCATATGTTTAGCTAGGCCTAAACCATCTTAAGGCTTATTTTCGAAAATATACTTTACGCTATCTATAGCCGACGTAAAGTGAGTACTTTACGCCCACTCATTGGAAGCGGGCGTACAGTAAATTTTTTCCACTGATATTTTTTTCACTTGCCGATCGGAAAACGGCCATTTAGTCTCGCTATGGACGTGAAATGACGCGTTTTCGTGCAGTGTGTCCAAAAATATATTAGAATGTTTTTTGAGCTAATTATCTACTTAGCTATGAGTATAGAATATTTCTTTTTTTTATAATTATACTTACAATGTTTTCATATTTATCAAAATCAATAATCAAGTAAATTTATCATACGCTTGATTTACATTAGGTTAATATTTTAATACAGCTATTAAATTTTGTTTCATAAATGAGAAGGTCAAAGTAAATGCAATTTCGATTGCAGGTAGCGAATTTTTTATTATCTTTCAAAAAATGTCGTGTACAACAAATTTTTTATCATGTTTTCTATGTTTTGTTTTATATTAAACAAATTAGTTTGATTGCAAGAAGCTATCTAATTACTACTTAAAAGGACTGGCATGTGGCATGCTTCTTTTCGATTTGCCAGGACAAGTAACGTACGTATACTGTTTTATAATGAAAAATTATAAAACAAATCATACAAATTAAACCAGGATTACATTTATTACGTAGCAGCACTATATGAGAAGGAAAAACTCCGACTCCGATCCCCTACTCCGTTGCCCTTTCTTATGCAGCCTCTTTATCCCATTAAAACGTCACATCAACATCCTCGACTCATCCAGCCTCAAATTTAAATACTAAAATCTCCCTTTCTCTCTATTTTCAAGAAGACCATTTCGACAATCACTTAAAGTCGATGATCCCAATCTCCCAAAACTCTCAATTACAAAACGCGAAAAAAAACTACTCGTATGTTTCACTCGGGTCGATCTTAACCGAAAGGTCGACGTTCATTCGCCCATTGGGAAACGCCTCGTCTCTCATGCTAATGAGCGACGCGACTTTCCTTTTCCGTACATACATACATGTCATACACGCTTTGGGATCGCACAAGACGTTCCACTGTATAGGTATACCGATCGCATCGATGACGAGTCATCGAACTTGGAAGCCGTTCATCTCAGTGAGTGCAGGCACCGCGAAATGAGCTCGTAATTCTCGGCGGCATAGGTACACGAATACCGGCTGGCCCACTTTTACCTTTTTGCTCCATCTTGAACCGGTCCGCGCGTAAAAGGCGTTGTATTGCGCAACTGGCAGCGGCGTGGCGTGCACACATCGCTCGAAATCACGGCAATCGACTCCAGCTTCGATTAACGAAATAGCGCCGTGAGGGGGGAAAAAAGAGGCGAAGTAACGGCCAGCCGCGGGATTGTTAATTGGGGATTTTTACGGAAAAGAAGTTAGAGTACAAGCGTCGTTGCGTAAGGGATTGCAATAGTTTGAGATTTATTTTTGATGGATTCTGGTTTTTGTAGGTGCATGCATTGGCCTGTTTGAAATGATTATAAATACAATTTTGATGAAATGATCTTCATGAGCAAATACTTTTAACTATTTCATATTTCTGTATGTGTCAAACAAAGTATTTTAATTAAAAAAGCACTTCAGC
The DNA here is from genome assembly GCA_949152435.1 of Gastracanthus pulcherrimus. Taxonomy (NCBI): domain Eukaryota; kingdom Metazoa; phylum Arthropoda; class Insecta; order Hymenoptera; family Pteromalidae; genus Gastracanthus; species Gastracanthus pulcherrimus. The sequence goes on along the minus strand of OX424576.1, from coordinate 21,318,977 downwards.
CTGAACGATCTGCCCGGCTCTCGAATGGGAATTATTAATAGATAACCCAGGCACAGAAGTTAAATGAAATTTATTAAAACTTAATCGAAAACTTACGTAGTTCGATAATGCAAGATTAGAGCTTATCGTCAAATTTTAAAAGCGAGGTGACTGGAACACGAAATTGATCAGCGACACGAACTCGTCGTTCCTATCCCTTTCAAATGTACGTCGCAATTACTAATTTCTCAATGAAGTGGGTTCTTATATGTGCAATCGAATGCGAAACGATTGTTTATTTAAATAGCTAAACAATACGTAAATTATTTCTGTGGATCGTGTTGCTCAGTAAAGTGTAGGTCTATTGCATCCCTTTAAGGTTTGGATATGCATGAAGTAGAAGGATTACCTGTGTTAAGGGGGACGATATCGAAAAAACAAAAAATTTCTTTTATTACAGTTTTCAAATATCCAAAAAATTTGATTGCGTCTTTCTATTCCTTAGGGTTTCATATAATTTTAAAAATAGTCGTACCTATATAGGAATTTAAAAAGATCTGTGAACTATAAAAAGTTTTATGCAGCTACGCTCAGCGACTCAAATAATGATTTTCTCGATACTACTTTTTTTATCTATAATTACGCCATTTCTTAACCATTCGAACTTTTTTAAAAGCTATGCAATAATACTATCTTTAGTTGAGCGTAAGGGTTTTTTTTTTTTATTTTTTCTGTTTGTGTAATATTAAGAAAACGAGACATTTTTTCGTGATTTCAGATATTAGTTTTCAAAAGTTTGCCATTTTGTAACAATAATTCTTTTTAAAACCCCTACGCTCAACTGAAGCTAATGGATGTTAAAATATATTCTTTAAACGTACACAAAAGATACTTTAAAACATGTCTTCTACTTCAAATTTATTTTTGGCCTTATATCGTGAATGTACTTTGGCCATCACCTAGTGATACTTTAAAACTATGTACTATAAAGTGGTAATAAAGATATTTCATAAAATGTTTAAATGCAAAGCAATAAAAAGTCTCGAAAGTAGCTTTATTTTTCTGTCGTTCACCGTGGATTTCTCCCCTAAATGATATTCATTACCTAATTAATCTGTCAATTGATGCAAATCAAAAATGTTTTGAGGGTGCAAGTATAAATTAATGATTTAATGCAATGAATCCTTTTTCTCAGTGTAGAGAAGAATTAGAAGTTTGTATACTTTACATTTGAAACTTTTATATTTTACTCTTATGTAAAAATCGTGTTCTGCAGGTCATTAGTGTACAGTCATAAAATATTCGGTCACGAAGAACTTAGCCCTTTATTTATTTATTTATTTATTTAATATATTAAATTTTTATTTTTAAAGAAAGAAAGATAAGTGAGTGTGCAAAAAGGCCCCACTCTCCCGTACTCAAGTGCATAACGCACATGTAACGTACAAGTATAATTATTAATGCGTGATCTCATTTTATCAGATTATATATATTCTGGGTTCATTTAGTATTAATAATATTACTTTGGTAAACGCGTTTAAGTAAACAATTGCTTAATTATTTCACACCTACTTCAAAGAGGTCAATAACATTATCATTTACAAAAGTCTATAGCACGTTGATTAAATTTAAATTTATTGATCTCAGCAAGCATATAACACTTTTACGTTACTTCCGTTTCTTTTTACGTGATGTAGTATACTGTTTTATTACAGCCTATAAAAGCTTCGCGAAAAAAATATTTGATAAAGGTCTTACAAAAAAATGTACATAGAATATTGAATAAAAAATGTTTCAACCCAAGATATATATCGATTCTTCAGTGAAATTAAATAAAATTTTGAGAACTGTATAACTACTTAAGGTGGTACTTCATGAGAATTCATCTTAAAAATAAAAATAAATACAATAATTTATTTACGTATTACAATATCACCAACAATATATTATACAAAAATGGCACTTAGAGTGACAATAAAAAATTTCTTTCATGAAAATTTCGATATTGCAAAATTAGATATCACGTAAATTAGAGAATGATTTGACAAATAATCCGAATCTTCTTTTATTCGATTTTAATTTTGCAGGTCTCATTTTGTGCCTTGAAAGGTTTCAGAGGGAGTTACCGATAATTAAATTGTAAAACATAAAGAAAACCTCAAAGTTACAGCCAATTGTTAGCAAGTGCGTACACGTGTTCTTATAAGTTCGTGCTTGTACAAGTATTAACTATTGGCTGTAAGCTGTAACTTTGTAGATTCTCAATTTTTTTAAGTCCCTGAAATCTTTCAATGAACAGAATGAGACCTTCGAAATTAAAATTGGATAAAAAGAAATTCGGATAATTTGTCAAATCATTCTCTAATTTACGCGATATCTAATTTCACAATATCGAAATTTTCATGGAAAGAATCCTGTTGTCACTTAAAGTACCCTTCTTTCATATTATAACGATGCTGATATTGTAACACGTGAACAAATTATTGTATAAATTTTTCTTTTTTAAGTCGATTCTCATGAAAGAACCACCGAACACAACAAGTTTCATCAAAATCACCAGTAGTTCTCAAGATATTTGGGAATATTACACACACACGCACACACCCACACACATAAGTATCAAATTAAAAACCTCCTCATACATTCATAAAAATTCTACATTATGATTGTGATGTCTTTTAGCACACTTCTGTACAGTTGTGCTGAAAACTTTGAACCGCAAAACAACAAACAAGAAAGCGGCATATTCTACACACATACGTCGGAAAACGTTCGTGCACGACAGCAAGTGCTATAACCGCGCAACGAAGAAAGAAAAAGAACCTTCCCAACAAAGACGCTAGACGATAAAAAGAGAATAGCTCGAAGGTAATATTCGTCGAGGGGGGGTGGCGACGACGGCTCGGAGCAAAATGAAAATGAGGCTTTGTGCGTGCCGGGAGGTATCGCGGCGCGCGTGCAACGCTCTGTCATCGCTCTCTTATATATAGCGCGAGGGTGAAAGAGAGAGAGAGAGAGAGAGAGAGAGAGACGTTCGCGGCGCCGAGAATTCCTTATCGCCGGGTAATCGAACCCTCGAATTTCATTTCTCGCGCGCGAGCGCCACACCCCATTGGAATCGAGAGAAATATATGCGCGGCGCGACTATGGCCCGCGTATCGCGCTCTATCTATCTTTCCGACGCGCCACATGGCTTTGCATATATATACGCGTTTGCGAGGTGTCTTCTTTTTCGCTCGATTTTTCGGTGTACGCTCGGGCGCGCGGGGGGCGAGGTGAAAAATTCGTCGACGGTGCTCTGAGTGAGAAGTCGAGTAGATTTGAATATAATGCCGCGCGCGCGCGACGCTTTCGATATTTTTGCGATTTGCGTGTGTGGGGCGCGAGAAATGCTTTGGGAATCTGATCGTGAATTTATGTGCGTTTTATGCACGGAGATTGTGAAAATGTGTTTAGTTAGAGTGGTATGGAAGTGAATATATGTATCCTATGTACGTACCTTCCTTTGGAAATTTTTGTGCAATCTTGTGAAATAAATCGTTAAGCCAATAAATTAATTCGATGAGGATACTTCTAAAAAAATGTTATCTATTTGTAGACATTTTAGTGATTAAATGATATGTGTAATAAATAACTATTTTCAATTTAATTATTTATTTTCTGGTGTGTATCACATGCGTATAATCAGTTAGGTTGTGAAATAATCTGTGAATATTATTTTATTGCGACACATTCGTTGTAGAGTTTTATTAATTATCTGTTATTGAGAATTAATCTTGCACGCGGTAGAAGGCTTTCTGACCATGTACTTAATAAACCCAGAGTTCATTGAATATTTTACCGTGAACATAATCATTTTTAAAAATGTACATTTATATATTCATGTATATAATTATGATCGTATCGTTGTAATTTTTTACGTTGAATTTTGTCATTACTCATAATATAACATTTTTTTAAATAATAATAATAATAATAACGCATAACTAATAAAAATTATAAGCATTAGAACATACTTGTAAAATACATTATGTGCAATCAATATCAGTACACTCTTCACCTGCAATTTTAAAATCGATAAGTTGATTCCAAGATGTACCTGAAAATAGCAGCAAAAAGAGTACAACGCATGAATCACCGATTTTACCCAACCCATGTACTCTTCGTTGCATTACATGAATAAAAGAGTGGTGCGTAGCAATAGTGTACAGCAAGTGTTACAGAGGGCGACCAATCGATACGTCGAGCGTTGCGTGTATTGTTTATAATTAAACGCGTGGCAGTGGTCAATAAAGAGATTGAATTACCTTTCTCCGGCGACGCGAAGAGCAGGAGTATAGAAGTGCAGTAGACGACAAGTGCACACAGCGGTAGAATTATGCAAAACGAACGGCGGTGGTGACTCGCCTCTTTCATTCTGACGCGGGGCTGATTAAAGCTCGAGCTTCGGAAGCGAGCTCGTTTTTCATTGCTTAATGATCCACGTGATGGAGTACGGCGCGCACACGGCTATTCAACATGCCGTGATAAAAAATTGCAACATGCAGGTACAATTGTTGAACAATAAAGAAGAGAATATTGGAGAATTGTGAGAGTGATTGCGAGGCGAATGGGTAACAAAAATCTTTATTTATCTTATTTAAAAAATATAATCTTCATAAAAAATATCGTAGTATTCCTTTTGCACGTCGATGACTCACTATTAGTCACTACTTTAATACTAGTTCCCGACTCACTGACCGACCTGCGATACCAAATCCGACCAGAACGTCGAGTAGTCTTTCAATACGCTTCCCCTGTAACAAAGAAAATGTAGACGTATATTGTAGTAACTATATAAATGTACATCTATTTAATTTAACCTATACTTTTACTCTTCATTTGTACACATTAATCATGTAAAATTGCACGCGTTTTTCATGATAGCTAAAGTATAGTAAAAACTTCGTTAAATTTTGTAAATGAAAAAAAACACCTTGAAACAAATTGGAAGAACGTAAAAGAAAACGAGTTTCCGCGTCACCTACGTGAAATTACAGCAAAACTACATAAAAGCAATGGCTGAATGAGCGCTTTTCTTCGGAAAGAGCTAAAATACCCTCGAGACCCGTGCGCACCTATACACAGTAAAAGCAGGAGAGCACGAAAAGCCATTTAGCCGTGTCTCGCGCGCGCGCGCTTGCTCGCTCGAATTAAACACGCCACGTAATTCTCTAATAATTGCGATGTATCGTTGCACTCCTGCACACAGAAGGAGGAAACAAGAATAGTGACGATTACTCATCTGGTAAAAACATCGGAAACCATGACATGCACTTACATTTACTAATATTTATTGACAGAACCTAGTTACTTAATATTTGTAGCATGTATTTTATAATTTCTTGTATTCTATTTAATACTAGCATTTGTCCGTGCTCGAACCAATTACATATTTCATATATGTAAAATGCTTATCTTTGAAAAAAGATACAAATAAGAGATAATGCATTCTTTAGAATTTGAAATAGCATTTATTATATTTTTTACTATAATGTATAAAATGTTTAAACCTTTTTAGGAAATTTTCATTAAAAAAATTGTATCTATAGATAAAATATTATCTAGATAATAAATTATCTAGGTAACAAACTACCTAGATATATTACCTCATTTTTGTATCTAGATATATATTTATCTTCTAAATAAATAACATAAACATTTTTGTCAATAAGTATCCTTGAAGTATATAGATATTTTTATAAGAAAAATCCTTTTCTATCTAGATTTTTGCCTAGATAAATTAATTTTTAGATACTTGCGAAGAAATACATAAATTATATAATGACTTGTAAAAGTTGTAATAAATGAATCATTTGTTCCTATCTTTCTGCGATACTTCACATGCATGAATTAAATGGTGAATCCTAATTTGATAAAAAAATATACTCCGTCAAACGGTTTAATCCTATCAAGCATGTTCAAGAAGTTTCTTTTTTATTTTTAACTTACAAGGAGAACACCAACCCTACGGAACTCGGCTTTTGATGAGGCTTTGGGAGGTGCTTCCTGGTACCTAAGAATGAAGCCTAGCACCCTTAGTTTGTTCTACTCAACCCTTGTATATGAGATATAAGCTATTTTACTCCTAATATACGTTATTTGAGTTAAAGGGGGTACCTCTTCTATTGATTATAAATATGCATGTATTGGCAATAGAAAAATTGCTTGCAAAATAATAAAAGTAGGTAGAAAGAGCTTTAAATTGAGACCTGTAACGTTAAAAATTATTAATCTGAGCCAATGTTATTAACAATTGAAAATGATGACTTAAGCTAAAAATGCATGAATATTTGAGGAAATTAAACTGTTCTAATTTCATTGATTTTTTATGCATTTTTAGTCTTCGTATTCAATTGTTAATAACTTAGGCCCGTATTAATATTTTTGAACGCTACAGGTCTTAAATTAAAGCTCTTTCTACCTATTATTATTATCTTTCAAATCAGTTTTTCTACTATGAATATATAATTACAATCATTAGAAGAGGTACCGTTTTTCACTAAAATAACGTATATTCGGAGTAAAATAACTTACATCTCGAATACAAGGGCCTATCAGAACAATCTAAGGGTAAAAGGCTTTATTTTTAATTATTAGAAAGCACATCCCAAAGCCTCATTAAAATCCGAGTTCCGTAGGGTTGGCGTTCTCCTTGTTAAACAAAAATTACAGCAACGAATCCAGTATATTCTTCGTGTCTCAACTTTTCAGAATATTCTACATTAAAAAAATCACAAATTATTGCTCATTGTAAATTAATTATAAACACATAAATAAATAAATAGCCAAATAATGTACATATTTATAAACAAATGCATTTTTAGTTTCTCTTATATAGAAACTAATATTATGACGCAAAACATTATTTTGGATTTATGGGTTATTCTCTAAATTCGAATCTGCAGTCAACATTTTAAAATTTTTAAAATCACAGATGATGGTTTCAACTTCCATAATGCATCCACCCCTTTGAATATCAAAGTACAACAAAATTCCGCCAACAGATGCAAATTCGGCAACCTTAACAAGCTCTAATGAAGCGATCCCGCAACATTCTCAACGTTTAGATTGATGTACGCCTGGAAAGGGTGAATTGTAACTTTCGACGTATGGTCACTCACGTGAAGTAAACGGTGCCGCGGGCATTGAGCGGCGCGTTCCAGATGAGGGTCGCCTGCTGCTTGTCGCGCGGATCGGCGTGCGTGACCGCGCTGCACTCCGAGTGCACATTGGTGTTGGGCGTCTGGGCCCAGGAGCCGATCCACTCGTGGTTCTGGGCGTTGCGGGCCTGCAGGAAGAAGCCCTTGAAGTCGGAGCCCTGGATCCTCACTGGAAGCGAAGACATAATCGATTCTTATAGCGATCTAGTGTACACGAGCATGTCGTCAAAAGCTAGGTTTTCTCAATCATGAAAAATTTTTATCATATTTGAGCTTGTCGTCTTTGATTACTGTAAAAGCACACATACGTCTCCTTTAAAGGAGTTCTATATTTTATATCGATGTCTACCGGAATATTCATGAAAAATTACTGATCTAAATAACGGTCCTGTAGTATTAAACCATTCTTGTTTTTCGAAGTTTTATCAATATTTAAATCTATCGTAGTATCTCAACTACTTTTAAAGGCACACATTTAAAGTTTGGAGGCAGTCTATGAAATACTAATACCTCACGATAGCGATAAAAAGTTAGAGTGAAATTGGTTATGGGTATTTCCTATATTTTCAGGTGGTAGTCGTACATTTTTTATTTTATAATGTATTTAATTAATTGCTTTCTTTCAGAATTTTCAAAACTCATGAGCAAGGTATACAAGCAATGTAGAGTTTTCAAACTACAATGATTACTCTTTATAAATTTATCATATATATGATATTGATAGTCCTGTTGAAAAGAAAATACAGCTGAAAAATCTACTTGAAAATTTAGGTAGATTTTCATCTGGATTTTGAATTTATAATCTTAGAGTCTTTTTGATAATTATTATAACATTTCTTTAGAAATGTTGTTTTACGCATTCTATATAGGATTTTTTGTGAAGTCTATCAAGAAATACATTGGAAAAAAGACTTGTATTTCAACCCTAAAAATATTCCGACCAACTCCAGTTTGAAACCAGTTCAAACCACCTGGATTTCCAGTTCGATTTTCGTAATAGACGTTTAAAGAAAATATTTCGAATTTCTTATTAAAATATACCTATTTCTATAAAATTAAGGTGAAAAAGTTATATATTTTTGTAGCTATAATTGTCTAAATTCATGATTTCAATTTTACTATATCGCAGTGGAAGCTTCTCTTATACTAAATTAATAAAAATTGCGGTTCAAAGAAATTACTTACGTATTTTAATTAAATAAATTATTAATGACACATATAATTATATTTAAGTATTAGTTTTCTTAAGATATTCTTAGTTAATTATTGAAAAAATGAAAAAAATGAACTATTTACTAAAATATTAAAATAGACACGTAAGAATATAACTATAAATTCACGTATTTTTTCAGTCAATGGTAAAATAACTTTTAATTGTTATAACCCAGGTTGTCAAAGATGTAAATCCTAGGAATCGATTGAAAAAATCGTTATACTTCAGAAATGACAAAAAATCAATATAATCTGATATTTGTACAAGTGATATAAAAACCTCACTCTCTTAATTAGCGAATAATTATTTCAATGTTTAATCATGTACAGGTGGCAAGATGTTATCAAATGTATTATGACAACTAATTATTTATAAGTAAACAGGGAATATTTTAATAATACAACGTTAATTTTGTGCAACATAATGCTTTGTAAATAGATATTTGCATATCAGAAATAAATCATACGAAATCTAATAACATGCTGTGTATAACATGTTTTACGATAAAACTAAAGACTCTTTGTTTTTGATACTTTATCCATGCTCATAAATCACTTGGCAGTATTGCATTACCTACACCTGCACACAGTGCAATTGCTTGAAAAACGTTGCCTGCGAGCTTATTTTATCGTAGAAACAAATAATATCGGCTAAAAATATTGATAATACGTAGTATGTCAACCGTTTATACCCTTCCCATTATACCGCAAACTTGCTATTCTATCAAGCTCGGGTTTATTTACCTCTTAACGCGAACTGCGTCGAAACGAAACAAAGTAACTAAACCGTAGTGTAAAGCTCCCGCGAGCCTGAGCTTTACACACTCTCATCAATTTGCAACGAAACGCAGCCACTGCAATCACAGCGCGCTGCACTCAACTCGTCACCGTATATGCAAAGCCAAAAGTTGACCCCCAGTACTACAACAGAACCAAACCAAATTGAGAAAAACCAATAGCAACTCAAAACCTTATTAAAAAAAATAATAAGTATACCTTCCAAATCGAGAAAACCACACTCTATGAATCAAGCCATTAATGGAAAAAGTTTATATTCCGTGCAGCCTTGCGACTGCCTTCTAACCACTCGCACGTGTATAAATATACACAAGATATACGCACGCATATACGAAATAATCAAAGCCCACTAATCTGATCCATTCCTCATGCCGACGGGCAATTTCCCGTCTCCCAAGATTGTGCCTCATATTATATACCTGCGCGCCTTTATAGAGGGGTCATAGACACGGAAACTACGCGGGAAATTAGATATCACCACCACCACCGACGCAGTCTTTGACTTCTCATAAGCAGCACCAGCTGCCAAGGACGCGTAGGAGAGAAAGAGAGAGAGAGAGAGGGCGGGTCGAAGTGTCTCGCGTGTCGCGACGCTTGCTCTCGTTTATATATCTTCCGTGAAGGGAGAAGGGGATTTTCAGTAGGTACGGGCAGGCTCCGGCTTGACATGGTATATAGTGCACGCGCCGCGCGGTAAAAGCGAAATAAACAGAGTCGCCGGGCGACAAGACGTTATTCGACGTCTACGCCGTGGCTGTATATGGCTTTTTACGAGGAGCGCCGCGCAGACGACGGGAGTTTAATGCTTCGAGGAGGTTGTGGACCTATCCTCGTTGCGGCGTTGTGACTGTTGGCTGCGTGTATTTACGAGCTTTTTCGGGGGAAACTTGAGCTTTACGCTGGGCCGAAGTGGAAATGATTTCTTTTTTCTTTTGAGGGCGTTATTGGGAGGTGTATCTTTCGGTTGTTTTTTTGGGAGGGAATAGAGCTTCGTTTAAGGTGTGAGTTTGTTGGTGAATACACGATTTTTTATACGGTTTAAAGTGGAAGTTGAAGGAAAATGGACAAATGGCAGAAAGAGAGTTAAGGTGGTCCTCTAGCAAAATTTGACGAAAAACTCGATTTTCTTTTATTTCATTTTCTAATACTTTGTACATTTTTAGAGCAGAAAATGATTTTGTATTGGCAATATTTGCCATAAGAATAATTTTAATGAGCTTAATAGTTATTTACTTCCAACCTTTATTGCACACAATCCAGCGTGTTCCTACACTATCCAAATCCAAACCCGTGTCCAAATCTACTATGTAGACAAACTTCAGAAAACATAGAAATTATTAAAAACAAATTTATCGATATTCTGCGATAGACAAATTGTTTTAAAATCATCAGAAAATTATTTATTTCTTTTATATAAGTGCGATTTTTTCCATATATGGTTTTTGAATGTTCAGCAAGTCTTATACGCATAGGATTACAATGAATTAATCTGAAACTTTAAGAATATAAAAATGTTATTTTTTAGGTTATATTTACAATAGAAATTCAATATAATTTTATTTTTCTTTATAATTGTGTTTTTAAAAATATGGAGTTCACAGTTCTGTGTGGTACAGGTGTTAGATATTACATATTTTTTTTCTAATACTATACTTGCATTCCTTTGCTCAAGGACAGTTTTGAAAAAACGTCAATTTTCATTGAAAATTACTAGATTTTTCTACATAACTATGGGTAAACTGTCTAAAAATTTATGAAAATTGACAAAGAAACTCTCTTTTATGTAACAAATATAACCAACAATTTAAAAAAATGTTATCATGTAACTAGCAAATTTTTCAAAATTTACTATAGGGCCACCTTAAAGGACTTAATAAATTGAATATATTATGTTAACGTTAAAATTATTCTTAAAAATTAAATGGCAAAACGGTTATTACTCGACAAAAAGAAAGTCAGATCAGTATAATTAAAATTCTACCTGAGTTTTAAAAACACTTATTTTCCAACATAAATTCGTACACATGCATGTATAATATTGCAGCTTCCTCATATGTCTTTAAGGGTGGATTTATGTATACACGGATGTATTATAAAAGAAGAACGAGGAAAATTGTTTTTTAAGGAGGTCAAGTTCTATTGGTCTTTTAAAACGATGACATACCGTTAATATTAAAAAGACTATATTTAGCTTAAATAAAAACTGGCACAAAAACCTTACATACTTTTTTGTAGTACAACTTACTTATAGAGAAACACATTTAACTTAAATAATTATTTTACTCTAGCCGTCTTCTTTTAAAATTAGAGTGATTAAGTATAATAGTTTAATATTTTCTGTACAAAAATAAAAACCCAACGTTAAATATATACGAATACATAACTATATCTCTTGATTATATTGATTATGAATTTGTCACTACGTTATACATGTTTCCCTCATTTTTATTGAATGATGATATACATCAAAGCAAGCTCCTCATAACACGATATTCACCCTTATAAATATAATACTTATCGACGTCTGTCTATAGTTTATGAACTAAAAACCTGAATATATATTTTTTAACAGATCAATCAATTATAAAGTAACTTTCTTTTGTTAAGAGTTATAAAGATTTCCCCTTCTGACCTACACTTTTATTTGTTTAAATTATTTATTAACTTTCAAGTTAGTCACCTAGGAAATGGAATTATTTGAAAAATAATCGACTAAATAGATAAAGTGAAAGAATATTAATAAAGTATTAAGAGACAAAACTAGTCTTAATATTTAATACTTTTAACTGAATGTTCACAGATTACCGACTTTAAATCACCTATGTTGATAATCAAAATAAACGCAAACCATCAATACTTCCGTTCTTACATAATTCCATGTCCTTTATCAATCATTGCGCAACGCGTGCATCGTTTACACGATCTCGAAAGAAAATAAAGAATAAACAACCAAGAAGAATAAATAAAACAGTGAGAAAAACCGCCTCAATGTCGCTGCATGCTACCTCCCGATAGTCACGATAGCATCACCAACACCACACCGCGTATCTCGTAATGAGCAAACGCACCAGGCGTTATATTCCGCGAGCGCATCCGGTACAACAGCACCATATAAATACACACGTATATGCACGTGTGTACACCGCGAGTGCAAAAAGGACATGACACGTACGGAGAGAGATAATCGCGTATGTCCCGCATGCACTTGCGGTGATACGCGCATATATATATATATATATATATATATATACGGTGCGCGACTGTTCTAACGAAATCGATGACCATTGTGCAGAGGGGAGGCCGAGGCAAAACGGGGCACTAAACAGTAAGCTTTGGTTTCTTATCTTTAATGAGTGAGGTAAATTTGTATGTAAATTATTTTAAGTTATTATCAGCTTATTTACAGGAAGAACCTATGAAAGCGCTTATAAATAATTAATGTGAACAATATTTGAATATGTTGTTCTTTACATCTGCCGAAACTATAAGGCAGAACAGGGGACCCCTACAGTTTTTGCTTCAAAACATAGTCTATAAATATTTAAAATTTTAAACAGAAATAACTTTGATAAATTACAATAATAATAATATTTAATGCATTTAAATAAAATTCTAATGAAATTTTTATAAAATGCTAATGATATTTTAATAAAATTTTAATAACATTACCGGAAATTCAAAAACTTTGGATATTCAAAATGGCTATTCAAAATTTTGGATACTAAAAATGACTTGTATTTTAATCTTTACATTGTAACGATAAGTATACAATTTTCATTAAAAAAATTCAATTCGGTCTCGGCTATATAGTCAATGACTAGTAAATGAATTAGGAAAACACGCTTTTCAATATTTTGTAATGTGAAGCGCTCACGACTTAGGTCTATAAACCTCGAAATTTATCAAATATTGAATAACTTTTACAATATTTTCTAACAACCAAATAGTTTTGTTAACCGGCGTACCAGAATACCCTCGCTAAACATTTTGGCACGACGCAACCATGTACTTCGATAATAGAAAACACAACCGATACCCCGTGTTGCCCCTTCTTCCCCGAGACACGTGTAAGCATGCATGCATGCATGCATGCGAGAATGTCCGCAAGATAGCCATTAAACTCCATTAAGTACCACCATGCCGCGCGCAGCGCATAGAGACCTTCGCCGCAAACTCATAACTGGGTCTTCTCGTCGCGCGCGGTGTTTTATCGCTTTCTCACTGCGCGCAAGTGAAAAAAAAAAGAAGAAATAGTGGTATAGTGCCGCGACGTATATAGGTATGCGCAAGAGAGAAATAATGCCCGGCGAGGATTCTGCAGCATGCGGCGAGCTGCGCAATTAAAAAGAAAATATCCGTGGCGCGGTGTTTGCGTATTGCGCGCGTATATTACGCACTGCGCCGCCGTACAATTATGATGGATGGAGCAGCGTTAGAGTGCGTACGTATAAGAGAGAAAAACCAACATCGCGGAGTTACGGGATACAGCTGTTGGCGATGGTTTAAGTTTGAGATTGTATAATGCGCATTGTGTACTTTGAGGTGGCTGCAGGCTATACGAGTTTTGGTTCCATTGACGCCCGATGCGATTTTCATATTAACTTTCGGTGAGGCGAAAGTTTGTAATTAATTTTGGGGTTATTAAACGAACGTCGAGTGTTGTGAAACGGCTGTGGACCTCGTTAGAGAATGAAATACGAGCTATTGTGGAAATGAATGCGCGAGATGCACTTGGGGATAATGCGAAGTTTATTAATTATTCATTTGGGTTACTTACTTTTTAACAGCTTTGGCATTTACAAACGGATAATGTTAAAATAAAAAATGTATAGTTATGGAAGGTGTATAAAACTCACATAAAGATTGGAATGCAATTTCTCATGGTGAAGTGCAGTACCTTGTTTATGTTAACGTGAAATTCGATCTTCATCGATTCTAAATTTTCTGCTCTTATGATATAGCATAGGATAGCGTATAAAGTATTTTCTTGTACACTTGGGACGTTTTTTCGGCATTCGACAATCTATTATTTCTGAATTTAATCAGAAAAGAAGAAAATCTTCACCCCAGTAGCAGCTTTCTATACTCATGGGATTATTAAAGCATTGATCGTAACACTTTTTCTATTTGCATTTTCAATCAGAACTTCTTGATTGCAATCAGAAATCCAATGAAAGCTAAATAAAATGGAGCATAATATTTCTTGAGAGCAAATGAAGTATTGAATTCAAAACGAAAGTCTTACAACACTTTGAATAAATTAATGGAAATGCAATGCAGAATTAAAAAGTTATTACTATACAAATTACAAATTACAAATAACAAAGAAACATTATACGTTAGATTATACGTTATACCTAATATTAATCCGCGTCCATTAATTTCAACAAAAGAATACGTTACATTTTGTGCTGGCAAAGAATTTCTCAAAAAGACTTTCTTAGTATATGTGCAGTTTTACAACCATTATTTGGCAAAAATCAATATTTGCTGTATAATTTAAGTTTCATCTATATGCCAAACATTCATGCAGGGTCAGACGTGTAAAATGCATTTTTGGCATGCAGCATCTTGAAGCGTGAAAAGTAAAAAAATTGTTACTGTTTGAATAAAGAAAAAAGATAAAGTTTAATAATAATATAAATATTTCAATAGTGTATAGAATATTTATTTTTTAATATTTTTTACAAGAAAATTTATATTATATTTGAATAAAAACATAAAATCTACACTATAAAAAACATGTATCGCTGAGATTTCAAACATTAGAGACAAAGTCCCCTCAAGTATAAGAAAGATTCAGGCTCAAGACTAACGCATGGCGTATCCATTCACTTATCGTTCTACTTCGTACATTTTTATCGCAAACAATTTTACTCGATTTTCCAGAAATTAGTTTGTTTTTCTACCTTCCAAGCAGATCCATCAAAACGTCACGCGACATTTATTATTATCGCGCATATTCCATACAAAAAAAAATCTCACTCCACGCGGATCCTTGTTTTAACTTTCCGATAACGATCTGTTCGACCATAATTATAACTTTTCACCGCCTACGCTAAAAATTTCGACTAGCACGAAGCCTCAAACTTACCCAATTCCGTTTCCCTGTTCAATGGGTATAATACACAATGAAAACCGCCAAGAAACGATGCGCAAAGTCATACATTCCAAATTAAAGCTCGATTTAAAGAGATCGTACTTAGGCAACAGACAAAAAAATATTTGGAATTATTTTTTTATTAACTAATAGACGTAATTTTACAACTTATTCTGCATCGAAAGTACATACAGTAGAGCCTTATTGTACTTGTAAAATACAATAAAAAAGAATAAAAAATCGTTACTTAGCCAAAATACATATTTTACAGGTAGTGGGTTATAATCCAATTAAAAGTTATTTGTAAATAAATATTATTCATTAAATATTTTAGTAATTTTTTCATATATCGACCGGCGACATATCGAAGATCCATTGTACATTAATTAACGTATGGTAATTTTTTCGCGGTGAAATATTGAAAAATGAAGATTTTATATGAACAATATACTGACAAATTAATCTTGTAAAACTCAAATTATTATTTTCATTAGAACACTTCGAGATAATTTTTAGAAAGGTATTTCAGCCCTTTTTCTTCAATATTTGAAATAACATTCTTTTCTTTTCAATTTTTCAAGTTTTTGGCTACTCTGATCCGGTAAAAAATGACTTAGGACTCCATCACAAGATTATAAATGACCCACTTTATCTGACTCGTATATTTAGTATGCAAAACTTTGAGTTCATCATATAGAAAAAAGGTATAAAAAATATAAAAAAAAATTACATGAGACACCTCAACCCACCGGACATTATACGGTTAAATTTGTCTAAAAGTCCTTTGTTTATGTACTAGATAAACTCCTTAAGGAATTATCCTTTAGAATTTGTTATTTTACCCACTGCGCAGCGCCTTTAAAATAGAAACTTTGCCGTAAAATATATTATAGCTGTTACTCCTTCGTTTTTCACTCTTATGCTACAAACATTTACCATAAATTAATTAACATATGTTTGTTCTTTAAATACAGAATTTGTTATAAATCATGAACGGACTTCAATGTTATTTCTCAAGAAAAATCCGCAAACATTACGTTTTTCTGCTAGCCATATGTGCTCGACCCTTTGCAAAAAGGAAATGTCTCTTCTCCGAGACACGCATGGCGCGCCAGCATACCAATGAGGGAAATATAAAACCAAAATAAAGCAGACAAGCAGAGCGTCTCGCCGCCAGAAAAACGAAAATAAAAAAAGAAAAAGAAACAAAACTCACCGGTGATTTGCGAGCCGGGCTCGAAGCGATCGCTGGATGCGAGGACTCGGTAGGGGTTGGACGAGAGGGGCTGGGGCTTCGTCTGGCCGTGATACGGCTGATTCGGCCGGGGCTTGACGCAGGCATCGACCGGCCCTCCGTCCGGAAATCCACTGGCGATCGCCGCCAGACCCAACGCCATCAGAATCGCAACGATGGACATCTTCTCGTGATACTTTCTGCGCGTGTAGGATGTATCGGGTTAGTTCTAGTTTTTCTCTTTTCGCTCGACGGTCGCTGACTTCTCGCTGCCGTGGCACCTGTCAATTTCGTATGTACGAGGGCGCTTGGGTAGAGGTGTATTGGGGTGGGTGGATTATGAGCTTATGATGAATTTGACCTTTGAATGGGGAGCGCGACACGTGTACATGCCGCGCCTCTCGATTCTAGTATGTATGGCCGATGGAGAGTCTTTTGGTGATGGGGAAGTTTTTAATTTGAAGGGTGCGGGGCGTGGATAATGGTTTGACGGTGATTTAGGCTTCTTTATACTGGTTTTGAAAGTCATTATATGCGTGGAAAGTGGAAAATTTGGTGATTGGTTAGGGGTTAAGGGGAGAAGTTAATGCGGAATGAAATTACAATCATTGAAACTTTTGGAAATAATTTTTTCTCTTATCTGTTAAGATATTACGTTACAAATAATGGAAATTCAAAACTATATTGTTCATTACTGATACAATTCGAAAAAAATGGATTCACAAATGTTTGATTTCGACTATGTATGTACTCGTCAGAGCGTCTTACCATGTCGGACTTTTTCTACTTGCAGCATACTTACTAATACGTATAATTGAGTTAGCTTCTAGCGTAATTTTAAAATAATGTTTTTTTTTTAAATATTTTTTATAATACGTGAAATTTGAGCATTTTTAGAGTTTTCGAGTAGCAGGAGAAAATCATTTCTACACAAAATAAAAATTAATTTTCGTAAATATTGAAAATTTTTGAAAATTTAGAATATTTTTTCTTGATATATATACTTTTTATTTTTATTGGCTTGGACGACTCAAAAATCCTGATTCTACGTCCGCCTTGTATGCATACAAAATCCCCTATTCATGCACTAATTAAAAAATACGGTGTGTAACAGGAGGGGAGAAAGGTATTTTTCAAACTCGGATGATGATTTGAGCACTCGCTTAGAAAAAGCCAATTTTTCATATTTGCGTTTTATGATTTGCAAAATGTCATATAATGAAAGAAATGTAAATACAAAATAGAAATCTAATAAATATAATAATAAAAAACAATACTTCTCCAAAATTTAAATATTAGTTTTACCACTTTGATAGATTACAATGAAAGAAAAGATCTTATCAATTAAAAAAAAGGAAATATTTTTATTCCTTAATCAGAAATAATAATTATTCAAATTTTGTGTTACAAATATCATTCTACAACTCATCTAACATTTTATATTTTTGTCATGATTCTACATGTTATATGGTCAATGGCAAATTTTAAAATATGTTCAATCGGAATTGCAACTTTTAAAACAATTTTCTCAGCACAAGTTTCACGATTGTTAAAAATCCAAAAATTATCAAACGAAATTAAAACGCATGAGATAAGCACCTTATAGTCACCGGCAAGAACAACGCACACTGGAGTTCGTTCTTTGAAAAGAATCGGAGGGACACTGAGGCCAGACGTGGGTTTCCCTGCTTCTCGAGCCTCTACGTCGCAGAGATTTCTCGCGAGCGCACAGATCCCACCATCGAATCCTTCCCAGCTGGACTTGATTCTCCTCGTTAATTGTTACTTTCACTCTCGGCGAGAATCCACCGCGCGCGTCTCTCGATGCGTGTCGTATGGAGTGTAGTCGCCTTTGAGATGCTGGATCCCGTCTTTTTCTATTTTTTTTTTACTTTTTCTTGGGTTCGATAACTATTTTTTCCTTTCCCTTTGTACTTTTGTTCCTTTTCTTTTGCATAAATTCGATTGACGCAAGAGTGCGTACTGCGAAGTATACTTTGCATAATGTCGTATAATTTGCTTGGGAAACTGCGGGCTCCGTGCTGGATTAACTATTGAACGGGTATAACGGGGGATTGTTGTTGTAAGGTATAGGACTTTTGCGACTCGAGAAATGCTTCGTTAAAGCTGAACACTGTCGAAACAATATATTGGATTTTATTTTACAAATTGTATTTTTCTTTTTATTTTTAAAATTTGTTTTTATTCTGTAGAAGAAATAACATTTTGGGCATATTGCTAGTAAAAAGTATAAAGTACTATCATAAATAAAAGAGTATATACAGACATTTGTTCAGATAAATTGTAAAAATAACAATGCCTGCCCCTGTGAAGCTAAAGAAAATAATACGAACGTATCTACAAGATTGAAGTCTCTACATTCACTACACGATAGCATTTGCCAAAATATCTTAACATGCGACACATAGTCAATATTGAAATGGGCAATATTACACGCCGCCTGGCATTATCCCACTTTCTCGTTATATCGCAAGGTTAATTTTGCCCTCTTTTTCTTGAAAATTTTGAAATAAATAAAACCTTTTTTATCGTAAATATATAACATGTACATTTAATTAGAAGTAAAATAAATTATAATAAAAATGCTCAAAAACTGTAATTAAACAATTATTTATTGTTATATATTAATCTATTTAAGTTGTTACACAATGTTCGTAAAAATATTTGCATTTTATGAAATTGATCGATAGTTATAATTTCAATTAGCTATATATAAATAATTACTTACAGGGAAGACAAGCACACATTACTCTTCATTATTGCTAACAAATAATTGTTTTTCTTATGCGCAAATATTATGCTACAAAATCCGTTGAGGTACTAAATGAGTATCATCACATAAGAAAAATTAATTACTATTTACAAATCATAACACTTTTCCTTGTATTCGGAATTTGTTCATATATATATATATATATATATATATATATATATATATATATATATATATATATATATTTCAATAAAACCTATTAAGATTAATTTGTCGGAACTTGTACTCTACTTTATCATAATTATATTCGTTCCATATACCATTTACATATCAACGCTGTCGCTAACAACACACCATTTAAATAATATATGATAGATGCTTATGAGATAACAGTTCATGTGATTCTTCAAAGTTTCACAACATGTTCCTAACGCCAAACATTTTAATGGTCCATTAACCCTGGTCACCTAGTGCGTATTTGCTAAATAAACATTACTATTACATAAAATAATTGCACACAATCTGTGTATTACAAACGTAAAAAAAATATTATAAAACATTTATTCCGTATAAGTCGAAAATTGAATCTCCCGAACAATGAAGCTTCTATAACAGTTTGCTCCATCGTTCCATCCATCCATCCGACCATCGGAACGTCTATCACTCTTTCAAACGAACGAAACCGCAAACATACGAAACAAAACCGAAAGAAAAAAAATAATCGAACACATGAATAAAAGAAGTCGCCCACGTGAGAGAAAGAGAGAGAGAGAGACAACTTCTTGACAAGAACTTCACATCCGCGACACGAACATCCAGAGCCGTTCCGCGATAAATCATCGCTTGCTCCTCTGCGTATATAAGCACTAATGTATATAACGCAAGCGCACACTCACACACATATGTATTGCAGGGAAAAAGAAATACACGCGCGCACACATGCAAACACACGTACGAATATGTACAATATAAATCCGTCGTATAGAAATTACCCATTATATACGTTATAGATCGTCAGAAAGGTCGCGCGTTCTCTCTCTCTCTCTCTCTCTCTCTCTCTCTCTCTCTCTCTCTCACTCGCTCTTCGATTTCGTCACGCACGCGATTTAAAACGCGCGCTCGCGCCACCGCATCATCATCTTTGTATTATACAGCGCGCTACTCGTATACATATGAAGAAGTGGTGTGAATAATATGGTCAAACTGAAAATTCCGTCAGTCGTGACGTTCTTTCTAGTTCGCTTTTCTATATGACATCATCAAAAATTAAGGTGTCAAGTCTGGTTTAAATAATAAAACTTAATATACATTTTTAAGGTCTCACAAAGATTATCTTTATATCAAAATATAATACCTCATGAGTATTGTAATAGTTTATACTTTTTGTTCATTTTACTATTTAGGCACGACAGCGACACGGAAGTGCCTTATATTTTCGTTAGCGAAAAATGTGTGAGATAGGATATCTCACGCAATTTTTGACCAATCAGGATGAAATTTTAGGACAGATCTCCTCCAGTACAATATCAAATTCTACTTTTTTTATCCCGATCCTGTACGTAGTTTTTAAATTGCGAGCACTTTTTGTTTATTTTTACGTGTTTTTTTAAATAAAATTCATGTTACACGATTATCTCCGCGAAATCTTAGTGAATCCGGCTCAAAACTTTTTTGTGAACTCTCCTAAATATAACAACGTGATGGTCCTATTTTGGTATTGATCCTGCAAATATACGCTGAATGCGGAGACTATAAAAAATCGCTAATAACGGTTTTTGGGCTATAACTTGGAAACTAAGCATTCTACGAAAAAAAGTTACATAGCAAAGTTATAGATCTTTGAAAAATACAACTTTTTCCCATTGACATCTATTTATTAAAATACTTTTAACTCGAGTTAACAGGCCAAAAACGAATTTTAACATCGAAAAACAGCTTTTTACCATATAACTTTACAGCTATGCATTTTACATGATAAAGTTAAATGGAAAAGTTGTAGATCTTTGAAAAATACAATTTATCTTTCTTGACACCAAGACACGAAAATGGAAAATGTTTTTAAATAAAGTTAATAGTCCAAAAACGATTTTTAACATCGAAAAAGGCAGTTTTTTACTATAAAACTTTGCAGGTATGCATTTTACGTAAAAAAAATTCATGAAAAAGTTGTAGATCTCAAAAAACACAACTTTTTATGGTAGCAAATATTAAAAAAAAATGCTTTTACACAAGAAACAGCCTAAAATACGATTTTTCATACACATCATTTAATAACCATTGCGGTGCAGCACGCCAAATCGATCTTAAAATTTTTTAAAGATGTCCCCTTTTCAATAAAAGTTGTATATCCAAAGTACGACCACTTAAACACGATAGTATTTTTTTTTACTAAATACAAACAGATAATAGTGTCAGAGTTAAAAGTAAGCTTTAGTTTAGCGCTTCGCGAGAGTGTTAGGCAAGCAAGCGAACGCGCAGCGTGAGCAAGGCGAGCGCGAAGCGCAAGCTGAGTTCGGTCGTGCCTCTAATGCAAAACGCGAAGCATTTTGCATGCCTTGTATCGCCTGGCGAGGCGAAGAGCGAGGCTGGAGAGCGAGCGCGAAGCCCCGAAGATTTATCACTAAAAGCGGTCAGTTCATCAATCAAAATAAATAACGAAATAGAAGTTATCGATCTTACATTAATTTTTCAGCGACTTTCATTAAATATTCAATGTAAAAGAGACATGAATAAATTTTTGACTTATGAACTGGCTCCTTATCCACTGTCATTGTTTAATGAAGAAGGGATGCGAAAAACGCGAAAATCAGCTTTTTACGACAATTTTGTTACTATACCGACAGCGCCGACAGAAAATGTTTTTTATATAGTCGATGGTTGATTCCTCCTTCATCGAATTGTTTGGCACATGAACGATACCGTTGATGCAATATTACAGCAATACATTGGATATGTTTTAAAGTATTATACAAAAAATTGTTGCATTGTTTTTGATGGGTACTCTCATAGTGGCACAAAATCAGCCGAGCGCTTACGCCGACAAAATAAAACGTTTGGTCGAGATATAAACTTTGACAAAAATACAAAGATTTCATTTAGACTAGACAAGTTTTTAGCAAGCGAAAACAATAAAACAAACTTAATTATTTTATTGCGCGAAGAGCTCCACAAAGTAGGTTGTTTAACAAAAGCCGCAGAAGATGCCGATTGTTTAATTATTAATACAGCGATTAATCTCAAGCGTAATGATAACAATATAATAATCGTAGGAGAAGATGTCGATCTTTTAGTTTTGTTAACACTCTCAGTTGTTTCCTTTATCAGCTGTTTTCTTTTTCTCAAATCAGGCAAATTTTACCATTCAGTGCGGTAAAATTTATAGTCTGTGCGATAAAATTTGTCGTCAATGAGGTAAAGTTTATAGTAAAATGTGAGTAAAAAGTGTTAGAAAGTAGCAGTATCCCAGCTTTATCGATCTTAAAGTTATGTACGGTAATTTTTACCCTGAATTTCGTTATAATTTTTATTAGAAAATTCTCTCTGTGTAATAAATGTAACATTGAAAATATAATATTTTTCAAACATAAAGTTAAATTTCCCATTACATTTCATATTTTTTCAGATGTTCAATTCGTAAGTATCGAATCTTAATATGAAAAAAAAAGATCGAATTTATCTTCATATTATTAAGCTAAGATAATCAATATACCAAGTACATGTGATGGCAGCCGCTGACTCGGATATAGCTATGCTTATCGGTTTTTTGTACGACAATTTTAGCTTTACTTTATTCACACTATTTTGCGCACATACTACAAGTATCCATCTAAATAATGATATTTTTTTCGAATCTTAATATTGCATATAGAGCCCAAGTTAATTAAAACAAAAAAAAATTTCTCGGCTTGCAGATATCGTAGACTAACTTTTCGGGGCTTAAAATTTACACAAAAATAGTAGCTTTTCGAATATCTATGCACAATTTAAATAAAAATATTATTTATGATACTGTGCCCTTTTGTTTATAACGAAAAAACGACCCTTTCTTTGACGCCATTTTTAAATACTTTAAACTTACAAAATCGTTTAGACTCAAGTTGTTTATTATAATACAAGTCTTAAAGAAGAGAATGAGACCTTAAACGATTATAAGTAACGCCCCAAAGCTGTAGAAATTAAGTTTTGCCACGATGGTTTTCTTACTTGCAAAATGGATTTTGCAACAATTAATGAATACTTTTTGCTGAAATGTTGTACACATAACAAGTACTATAAAGGCTATATTATCACATAGTTTCAAAATCCTCTGATAATTATTTAAACAAATTAAAAATAATTTTAAAAAAGGCTTATTTTCGTAGCTTCTGATTTTTTATAAGTAAAAAAATTAATAAAATTTAACTTCCAGGGGCTCATTTGATAGATATTTTTAATGCCTATAAGCATCTATTTTTTATTTTTTGTTAGTAGCAACACATTTCTCTCTAGAGCCAAAAAACTGTTTTTCGATAATATTTTCATTATTTAAACAATGTTCCGGAACTTCTCTCGAGTTGTTTTTATTTTTCCTATGTTAAGGACACTTTTCTTTATAAGATTCAATTGTAACATATCCTCTTTACACGATTTTCTCAAAAAAAATTAATATGACTGGACTAACTCAATAACGTATTATTTTGTGTTGATTTATAAATAATCTAATAGTGTTTAATTAAACCCCGAACCCGGACATAACAATTTGGGGGCTCATCCGAGATATAACAAACAATGATTCGATCTCCAGTTAAAAAAAGAAGTGTATCAAGAATACAAAATGCAAACATGCAAACAGATCCTCAGCCGGATCTATCTTTGGCTCTGCGAGAAATTTCACTGGAAAACAGAGACCTTGAAAACACGCGACATGAAATTGTTGTATTAAGTGAGGAACTCGAGATACGCCGTGTCAAGAAAGTGAAATTAACTGCTACTTTGATGACAGAACGACGACTGAAATGAGAACAACGAGAAGCTGATGATCTTTGGATGAAAGAAAACATTTACGACATGGAGCAACGCCTAATTCAGCTAGCTTTTAGATCCTCAACACATTCAATGACTGGGCGACAGATGCAGAGACGTATACTGGATCAGATTTACGATTTCCCCTGGATCTGATTCGAGGCCGTCCGACAGACCGAAAGGAAGCTATACCAATTATAGAAAACGTACAAGAGGTACAATCCAAGCTAGAAGAAGTCCACCAATTAGTAAGACCACAAATCCAAATAACATAGGATAAAACAAAAGTTTGGTATGATTAGAAGGCTCGACGTACGAATTTTGAAGGACAAAAACTTTGGTTCTTCAATCCGCAACGGAGAAAACGTTTGACACCAAAACGACAAAGTAACTGGGAAGGCCTCTTTACCATCGTGAAGAAATTAAATGACGCCGTCTTCTGCATCAACAAGAGGAAAAAGAGATCAACTCTCAGTTCTTTGAGCTGTGGTTTTTCTGAGAGACGTTGGGCGAATGCCGGAGCAGGTATTTTGGGTATGTGGTCCACATTAAATCAACACCCACCCCAAATCCAACCTCAATTTAACATTGTCGAAGTCCAAATTTGAAGTTTCCCTGAAGTGGCGATTGGATGAAGATCCTGGAGTCATGGGGAGAAGAATGAAGATGAAATTCGATTGGGAAACTACAGAACGTCGAAGTTCGGTAACTTGTTGTTGGACAACAAGGTAGGATAAGATGCCGGTAGCACGGTTCCCTGGTAATTGAGTTATTCATATTTGATTGTCGGGACGACAATCTGAAGAAGAAGAGAGAAATGTTATAATATTCAGAAAACTACCGATCGGTCTTTTTAAAAAAATAGCTCCGTAAATACGTGGCTTATAAACGTTAATGTTAAAATTTTATTTTATAGGTAGTAATTTAGAAATTTGTGAGCTAACTAATAAGATCATTAACAAATTTGTTTTACTACATTTTTAATACTCATGAGGTTTCATATTTTGCCAAACAACAATTTGAGTGCCAGCTTCAACAGAAGCATTCTAGTGAGAACTTAACATTTATGTGTTAAATTTCAAGATTTAACTCAGACTTATCACTTTAATGTTTAATTGACTAAAATTGCAAAATTTTTCGTACACACGACTCGATTTCTCAATGTGTCAATATTATCGGTACCACTAATGTTTATTTTATATAAGTTATATATAAATATAATTATTTCTCATATTATAAACGTAAATTCACTACAAGTTTAAACACAACAAACAAAAATCTAAGTAAATTTGACTAACTAATTAAACTCAGTTGATGTTTATTATTTTGCCTTAATCATTTTTTCGACTTATTATTCTGTATCTCATTGTATGCATTTATATATTAATTTAAAAATACATATTTTCAATTCGAATAAATATTCATTCATGTAATATAGCTGCTGCTAATACATGTTTATTAAAAACTCATAAATATGTACTATAGTTTTATACAAATGTAAGTATTTACCAACTCAAAGAAATGTTTTTTTTTTCAACAAAAAATGTTTTCTAATTTAACACAGTTCTTTCAAAACACAACAAAATCTTCGGCACCTCTTAACTAACTGCACACATGCACACATAATCTATGTAGAACGTTCGGCACCGTGCAGGCAAAAGCAAGAAAAAAAGAGAAAGAGAGAAAAGTGTATAGCGCTCCGACCCTGCTCTGCGTGACAGTCGATCGCGTTGCGTGTCCCTTTACTCTTGCGCGCGCCAAACTACCCGCGGCACGTTTTCAAGCCAAACCTCCTTTCTCTCTCTCTCTCTCTCTCTCTCTCTCTCTCTCTCTCTCTCTCTCTCTCTCTCTCTCTCTCTCTCTCTCTCGTTCTACCCTATACTACACACACACACACACACACGATAGAAAACGAACTACATGTATCAGCCAGCAACGCGCGCCTATACACGTGTACACACTATACAAGCGCGCGTAAATACAACTTTTCACACTAGCGCATATTGATTTTCCGGCGGAGGCGGCTTTATCCTATTCGAGCGCGCCGTTGCGGTAAAATATTCCGAACGGAATACGTATATATATATATATATATATATATATATATATATATATATATATATATATATATATATATATATATATATATATATATATATATATATATATATATATATATATATATATATATATATATATATATATATACATATATATATATATAAACGCCGCAGGTGCGCGGATTTACTGTCGAATATTCGTAGGTCGAGAAAAGAGAGGCCTGATTGCCCCCCAATAGAATCGTACGTGTGTACGGCACACGTCCGATATAATTGACGTGCGCTTCAAATCCCGTACACGGTGATGCAGGCGCGCGCGCTCCAACTTGAAAAGGCGCGCGCCTGTTTTACGTATAGATACATGCGCCACAGCCGCGATAATCAGCTGCTGGTGATTACAGGCGTTTGTCGCGAAATCCGCGGCTGTATTTAGGGAAGTCGAACTATGTGTGGGTGCGAAGTGCATGGGAACGCGAGCAGCGACGTTTTGTCGAGGAATGCGAATAGAATGAAATGATTGTATTGAATGTGTGGCAAGAGCGGGATGGAAACGTGCCTGTTAACATTTACGGATTTCTATATTACAACGTAGGTATAGTTAGTTGTCGAGGTGGACGATGTTTTGTTCGGTTGGGGTATGTATGTATGTATTAACGCGCCTGACTTTGGGGTTGTATATCGTTTGAATAGAGGGCACTTTGTCAAAATTGATGATTGAATGATTCTCATAAAGACCAATGGATTATATAGAATATTTCAGGCACTTTCCGATATTATGTATTTATCTTGTGGAATGATGTTGATCGATAGCGAAAATTAAATCTTGTTAGAAGTAGGAAATAGTTTGACGATACCATTTTCAATATGGACGTTGTTGAGTATTGAAGATAGTTTTAAAATATTTTTCAATTTTTTTTAATAAAAATTTTTAAATTATATAAAAATAGTTATCGGGGAATGAAGAATCTTGCATTTTAAAAAAGATAACTTACTTTAGTAACTATAGTTAGTTATTGAGGTATTCTTCGTAGATCAAAAGTGCATCAGTTTTGACAGTATCCCTAATTCATGCACACTTTTTCAACATACTTCTAAAATATTAACGTTCACAGTGGAAAAAATCAAGTACCTTTTTCATCTACTAAACATTCGTTTATAAATTACCTATGATGTCATTTGTTCTTTTTCTTATTGTTAACCGCTGCAGACACTTTTTGTATACGATGATTATAGTTGGCTTCAGTTTCCGTGGATTTCGATGACGCCGACGTATTAGGTATAAGATATTGTGCATCTGGATCCGTTTCAAAATAATTGTCTAAGTCCTTATCCTTTTCGCTAACGGGAATCGCACAGGGACGAGGGAACCAGCCTCGAACGCGATTATCTTTACCATCAGTCAATATTGTCAGACTTTCTTTCTCCCCAAACAACCAGTTGCTGCACAGAATGAAATGATTTGAATGTAGTGAAGTTTAATAATCTCATTAACATGATATATAAAAAAGTAAACTTACTTGCGCCATCGAGTAACTATTACAGTATCACCAATATCGAGCTTGATACGAGGTTCATCAGTAATTGGTGGTGAACAAAGTACTCTAAATCCATGACTAATTGGAACCCAAGATCCTGTTGCTCGCGCTACAACTCTGTATCTTTTGGCTCGTCTTCGTTTCTCTTGCTTTTGTGCTAATTGTTCACGCTGATACAAAAAATAAAGAAAATCAATTGATTACCATTATGTAGATAGAATTAAATAAATTTAAGGATATATACTCATGTAGACGCGTAAAAAGGAATTTTTTTAAAATTTAATCTATTGCGTAGAGTAATAATTCTTTTTGGCAATTATTTTTAAAAATTATTCTTCTTATTTCTTAACAACATAGCTTTCAACAAGTTGATCTATTCGTAACAATAAAAAAATGTGTAGTGTATAACACAATTTAGAAAACTATACTTAACTGATTTCAAAACTTTTTTGTGTGTTTTATTCGTAATTAGATTTGCTATAGTAACATATAGGTACCTAATGAACTAATAATCAAACGTTTTGGTCAAAGCAATTTTTTTTATTTTTCTTTCTGGACGAAAAAAAGTATTTCGGTGTAGATTCGTAATTAGATTCGTTATAGTATGAGTACCTATATTAATGTATTAATAATCAGATATTTCGGGCAACGCAATTTTTTTATTGATTCTAGATCGTAGCAAACCATGAACGTATATTTTAGGAAAAACTTGGATGTTTTTTTTTCTATTCAGATAAGACTACAAAAGGAGGATGTCCATGGCGCCCCCCTTGAGGAAAATTATGAAACCAACGCCATCGTTTATAGCTCATTTTAATATGAATTTAAAAAAAATTCGACCTTAAGTGCGGGGAAAGCTGAAGAAAATAATATCTATGGATTTGTCCCATTTAAAGACATGTAAACAGTCTAACCATACTCAGGACTATCTACTTTTTCGCATTTTCACCACGTTCTTTTCAAATTTCCCCGCACACGAAGAGGTAAAATTTTTTCTTAAAATTCATGTTTTAGTGTGTTCTAAATGATGGCATCGGTTTTATACGTCCCCCTTCAACGGATAAAATATTATAAATTTGTGGGCATCCTCCTTTTTGTACACAGTTTAGACCTTTCCATAGTCACATACGTAGCAATTTATTCGACGCTACATGAAAACAAAAGCAGTAAGAAAATTTATTTCAGCAGGTAAAACCTTTCGTTCTCCTAATTGCCTAAATTTATTCTGACATTTAAACTATTTCCTAGACCGTTTGAATTCGAGAACAGAATTCGCGGATACATTGTGTTCACGAAAATATACAGAATTGGCTACCGGTTTGTCAACTTTGAAGTAGAGAAAATATAAATTTGCATTCAATTATAATCGATTTTTGTATTCACGAATCTCTGATAAAAGAAAACTATTAAAATGTTTCTTTTTTCTACTTCAAGCCTGACCGTCCCTCGCTTGAAATCGCTCTGTCTTGGAATGGAAGAATAATAAAATATTTTGTGTTTTTTCAAGCTTGGGCTTCAGAAAACGGCCCAGGTTTGGAGTGGATGAAAGACGAATTTGGATAGTTGATGAGAAATTCGTCAAAAATCAAATAAAAAAATCGTGAATTGTGATAGATCGTCGTGGCTCCAAGGGACGGCCTAGGCTTGAAATAGAAGAAAAGTAAATTTCGACAGTTTTCGATCAGGGATTCCTTTTTTTTATATCCGATGGGTATATAGATGGCGCTACTATGTCCTTACTACCATCCTGGCCTCCCTTAATTAACCCCTTCATTTGGGTATAAAAATCAAGGTATTTTTTAACTCTCATAGAACAACAAAACGGTTTCTCGATGAGTAAAAATTCACCATTACCCACAGAAAGAGATTGAAGGACGATTAAATGCTATAGGTGATGGTATATAGATAAGATGACTTTATCCAATGCATAACCCAATCTATAGGAATCTTTCATATATTGATAATTAGAAATAAGAAAACGAGATTAACAAGATTGGATGTTGTTTTCGAAATTCAACGAGACATCGTACAGCCAATCCCAAATGAATTCGAGCAACATAACAATTTGAACCCCGATTTGAAATAACTAAAATAGATGTTGAGATAATCATCAATATGAGCGACAGTTATACGAGAGATTATCATGAATACGTATGAAAGAAAAAACAGCCTTGTGCGCTTTCTATATACAATGTATGAAAATTCAAAATGTAGCAAGTAATGTCAGCAAGATGGTATATATGAAATGATGCGTACAAGAATGTACGTGGCACCTGACGGATTCGTCGTTGCCGAAGTAGGTATAAGCAAAAAAAAAAAACAAAACAAAGACTTTGAGTAACAGGAGTAAATATTGAGAATTTAGACTCAAAGCATGAGCCCAAGTCAAGTTTTGAAATATAACAATTACAAAAGAAATAACAACATTTTATAAGATGTGATGTAAAGGGGGTTTTTATTTTTCTGAAATTTTTAATATTTAATTTTTAAATAAAAAGGGGAGTAGTAGAAATGGGATTTTGTAGATTCAGAAAAACAGAGAATGTATCACATCTAATGTAAAAATGATTTAAAGAAATTTTTTTACATCATTAAATTAATTAAAAACATTTAAAGCAAAATACACCCATAAAATTTAGCTTTTTTAATTAGTATTAATATAGGTGATATATGTAAAAAGATTTGAAAGGTGGAGAATTTGATTTGAGAATTTGAGTGTGAACCAATATTGTTCAAAAGAATGGAAAAAGTTTACTTTCCTGTTAGTTCGACTTATTCGACTTGACTGGGTTCCACTTAGATTCCGAAGTCTGAATATGGGCACTCCAAGACCCACCAGACCAAACTACTAAAAACCAGGTTTTCGACGCTATCTTTTTTTCCCAATAAAGCGAACTAGATTTTGCCTGTAGATCAGTTTTTATGACACTAGTAAACACACTAGAAACCCGAAACTTGTGACTCCGAAACAACTTGAACAACTCGAAAGTGGAGATTTGATAAGAAATGATTGTGTGAAGTGAGAAAATCACGAAATTGAGTTGAAATGGTGGCTTTAAACTACACACTCCCAAGCGAGCAGTGCGGAGAAGTAGAGAGGTAGGAAAGACGAAGCGGGAGAGTAGAAAAACAGCACGTCTGGCCGCTCCGGAGTGCGATGAGTGAATCGGGGATTCTTTGTCAATACAACAATCGTGATAAACTATCGAAATTGGTTTTCCTTCATTTCAAGCCTGGGTTCCAAGGAACGGATCAGGCTTTCAGTGGATGAAAAACAAGTTTGAATAGATTTTAATTAGAGATTTGTCGTAAATACGAAAATTGTGATAAACTATCAAAGTTCATATTTTCTCCAGATTAAGCCTGGGCTTCAGGGGGCGGCCCAGGCTTGGAGTAGACCAGAGAAAAGTTTTTGCTACTATATTCACCATTTGACAGTGTTATGCTAAGTATGCCTAGGAATAAAGA
This sequence comes from Gastracanthus pulcherrimus, assembly GCA_949152435.1. Taxonomy (NCBI): domain Eukaryota; kingdom Metazoa; phylum Arthropoda; class Insecta; order Hymenoptera; family Pteromalidae; genus Gastracanthus; species Gastracanthus pulcherrimus. The sequence goes on along the minus strand of OX424576.1, from coordinate 21,287,654 downwards.
CAATGCCAGATTTTCATAAATGCCTACGAGATATTATAGAAGTAAATGTCAAATTTTTTATCCGTATTTGTAATTTTTTTACTAAGAATTCTTAAAAAATGCTTTCTATACGCGTTTACATAAAAATATATCTCTTAAACATCGTTTTAGCTAAATAAAATCGGATAATTCCACTTTTTTAATTTTTTAGAAGATTAAGACAAATTGTAATCTTTGCCTATTAATTTAAATGAAATAACGTATTTTATATATTTTCTTAATGGATGAATTTTGAGTTTTGGGTAAAAATAACACTATAAATGTGAAGAAAACAATGTATTACGATCATAAAGCACATAAAATCAATGATCACTAAAAGTGGAGTTATCCAATTTTGTTCGCCCACTCCAGGTTTATTTTTCTTACCAATGGAGTGCATTTAAAGTACTGATACTATATTTCGCTTATAGCGGCGAAATTGATAAACAAGATTCGATGACACTCTTGAATTGTTAAAAGAAATAGAAAAGATTTGTGTAACATAATAAGGGTATGTAAAAGAAGTAATACTAACAGTTAACGTATATTGATCACAGCCTTCTATAACTGGCCAAATGACTCCATCACCTGGTGCAGAACAATGCCATGAAAGCACTTGTTTAACATTAAACAACCAGCCCATTGAATATGGGTGAATAAATTGTTCAACTGTTATTGATCTTCGATAACTTGCTTTCTCTAAAATCCAGCATTCTATGCCAGTTTGATTCTTAATAATAGCATGTAACTGTAATAAAATAAATGTGAAAATATTAACTTTTAATAGAAATGATAAATAATAGTAAATTTTCATTATGTATGTTAAATTAATGTAAGAATGATTACCTGAAAATATAACAGCATTCCTACTGCTATCACAACTCCAATTGAAAGCCCAATGCTAAACAGAACTGAAACTAATATAAATACTGAAGGTGGCTGAAATGGCAAAGGTCTAGCAGAGAATACAGCCAACAACCAGCAGACCATTATATAAGTTGAAACACAACATCCAGCAACGGCGCTGGACAAAAATGCAGTAAAATAACCATGATTATAGTGACCAACACAATTGTTTATCCATGGACAGTGATGATCCATTTTCAAAACACATCGACCACCTGCAAAATTAATGTAAATTTTAAGAAACAAGATAAATTTTGTTGTATTTAAAAAATAGTTAATTTAAAGCAATAGTTACATTTTCGACAATGATGTGATCGTGGGGCTTTATATCCTAGGCATACGGTACAATATTGCAAAAATTGGCAGCTTTTTTCATTATCCTACAAATTTAATGTAATGTAAAGATAGGTTGCCAATGTGTATAAAATGTCATAAAAATAAAATTTCCTAATTACCGGAATCCAGTTGTATGGAAGATATCCAGGTCCTTCGTAAATAGAATTAATAAAATGATACAAAGTGAAGCCACTAAGAACAATAAATATTATAAAACTGAAATCAGAAGAAGCATTTTTATTGGGACTCCACCATTGTCTGCTACAGTGTATAGTCATCAATGTGATTATTTTTATTATTGCTGAAACAGAAAAAAGGAAATAAACAGCATTAACAAAAGTTACAACAATGAACAGTCTGTTACTATAAATGTACATTTGAGTAATGTGAGAAATCCATTTGCACGTATACGATATTGCAATCACAATCGGACATCAATAACACCCATCAATTTTGAATAAACCGGTATACACGTGACGTATGTAATAACATCAGCGGCTACTGCTATACTTGCTGCGTCAATGTTTACGAATGCACATAAATAAACGGCGTTATCTTGCAACATTGCTACTGCGATACATCACTTTCTCATGTACTCCGCGAAACGTACGATGCGTCGTAATAATTATTTCGGATTTCAAGCACACAGGAAATCGCACGGAATATACGATAGACTATAATTAGATTTGTTTATCTGTGTAGGAGTTTACCGAGGGCGGTGAGCGGTCCCCAGTTGCAGATTCTCTTGAACGGACCGAAGCACATTTTGCCGGCGACATGTAGCCTGCCGAAGGAGTATAGGTAGTTGACCTGGAGTAACTCGCGCGAAAGTTCCGCCTAGTCTTCGTATCGTCGAGGTTTATTGCACAATTGCTTACGACGGCAGCGTTCGTGCATGGCTCGGGTTTTCTTCAGCGACGACCTGTCGTATTTGGCACCATCGTCGTTGTCGTCGTCCGTCCTCACACAGCTTTGGTGATCTTCTACCTTTTCAAGTTGGCATCGCTTACCTGGTGTGCAATTCACCATCAGCTGTTGATAACGTAGTTGCGGTTCTATATATTTCTTACAAATGTTTTCTAAGTCTAATTTATTGTTGTTATAGATGAAAATTGTTATTCATTGAGCGTGTTAGAAATTTATCTTTTAATAATTAAGGTATTCAGTGTGAAATTGTAGAATGCGATAATTTTGCTAGTACCTTTTAGGACGAAAAAGTCCCTAAAATCAAAGTTGCACATGCAGAATTTTGATTCACAAAATAAGGCAAGTTTTGTAAGGATATCAACATGATAGGGTTCACCCCGGTATTTTTGTACAATAAAAAACAGTATTATCATTACTAATTAAATTTGTTTTGAAAATTGAAGCAAATCAAGTATTGAGATTAATTTATGATTCAAAGAATTGATATATTTGAAAATACAGTTATGGGAAAAGTAAGTAAACAGATTTAATTTAGTTCATCTTATTTATAAGGTTATATATTTATTTAAATCTTTTACCTTTTTGCAGCCAGATCCACAAAAACGTAAACCTATACATGAAAAAGCACTACTAGATGAAATTAGAGATAATGTTAAAAATAGTGCAGTAGTAGCACAATCAAAACTTGAAAAAATGCATGACAGTAGGATCAGCGATGATGATGATGATGACGATGACTCAAATGCAGTTACTTCAGATTCTTGTAGTTTTGATGATGATTTGCAAAAAGAACCCCCAAGAAATATGAATGAAACATATGATATAAATGATCAAATTGTTATAGAAAGTAAAACTCACAAGCTGAAAAAAAGACGACAAAAAGATGTTCGCTCTAAAAGCATGATAAACGCACAAGCCATACCAGATTACAAACCAAATATCAGCTTAACTCACAATTATCAGCATAAAAGAACTCAAGATAAGAAAAATGATAGCAATAAAACAAAATATATGATATACATTCTTGTTATAGGTGTCATCATATTCTTATTTTCTTTATACATGAGTAAAGATGATGGTGTGGATGTAATATACATGGCTAATGATAAGGAAATGACTAAAGCTGAACGAATGAAATCTGTAATGGAAAATGTTAAGACAACTTTAAAAAGTATGCGGTCAAAATACCAAAATCAAAAAAAAGAACTGTGGCAAGATGTATTTATTGCTATACGTAATATAGTTCACGATCCTAAAAGAACTTCTATAATTGTGTTACTTGGAGACAAATCTGATCCACTAGATTGCTTAGCTGTATTGCTAGGAAATGTTAGCAGCAATGCTTTGAATAGTGGTAGCTTAATACTAACACCTGAAAAATTTGAGTCTGATATGGGCTTAGTGATAGAATCTCTACGTTTAAGTATTAAAGATCGAAAAGCTGTTGTAAGTTGATAAATAATTTACTTTATTGATATAAAATTTGAGTTTTAAATAAATTTAATATTTTTCAGATTGTTTGGGATTTATTAAATATAAATGTTGAAGCTTTAAAAGCATTTCATAATTTATGTGATACAATAAACCCTCTTGTGGAAGAAGTAATTTATATAATTACTATTATTGCTGATGATTATGACAAAGAAAGTGATCCCCTTAAATTTATTGAAAAGGAACTATTTAAGAAATTATCCGGTAAAATTAAAGATGATGCTATATATCCTTTGATTACTAGAATAACTGATGGTCCCATACTTGCAATTAAACCAGAACCATCTATTGTGGACTGTCCACTACCCAAAGCTACAAAAAAAAGTTGAAAATTTGTTGTACTTACTAATTCGTGATTTTCTTCAGATTTTTATGCGATTTATAGGTATTTTATCAGTGCTATATAGTATACATTGATATACTTTTAATACACAACTTTACATGTATATAAACAATCAATGTAACTATTTTTTTACTGAAAAAATCTAACGTAGAATTGCATTACATTATCGTGATATTTTTTAATTATCTGACTTTTAAAAAATTTATTTAATAAATAAAAGAAAAGAAATATGAAGTTTTTATAAAAGTATTCTTGTATAAAAATATTACAAATTATGTACTAAGAAAATAAACAAAAAATAATTCTTTGATAATAAATAAATCATTTTGAATTGGTATTCTACTTTATTGTATTTATGCCATAATGTACACAAAAAACGACAATATAAAATTTGTCAGACTGGATTAGAGGAAGAAAAAAGGAAAGAAATTAAAAATTTCAATTTCTATTAGATCTATGAAAAAAAAATTTAATTAATTTTGAAAACTGCATAATTGTCAATCAAAATATTAAATTGATTATTTTTAATAATAACTTGTCACATATGCAAAGTTAAAAATATTTAGTATTTAGTCATAATTTTTCCTTTATTTCCTCTCTTTTTTAAACTTTTGATGCAAAAGCAAGATTTATATAAATACAAATTATACTTGTAATTTTAAAAAAGCTTGCTAATGTTGCACTTTGATTGTAAATCAATAGAAACTAATAAAACTGTTGGCATCGTTACATAATATATATTCTATTGCTGAATATTACATTAGTTGAACTTAAAACAAATTTAATGGTAAATGAGATGGGATTAATGCTTCGTTTCTAATAACATCATCGTTTTGACGTTGTGGCGTAGCAGTCGGCAGTCCTTGTAGTATTTACTGACATCGTCTCAAAATCATCACATTATAGTTTTTACCTCATTGTCATTTTCTAAATGCTTTTGCTTGACACAAAAAATAAAATAATGCTCTATCAACAATTAATGAAAATTTAATTCAATACGTGAATTTTTTGTTAAACACGTATTTAATTACTACAATACTAATGGATCAAGTGAAACATTGAAAAGTGACAATGAGAACTCGTTGATATTCAGAGTGCTAGAAAAAGAAAAAGATTTAACTAGGCAATATACAACGAGTGACTTTCTTCGCAGCATATCTTTCGTCATGATCTTACATGTCGGTAACTAAAAATATGCAGTATATATAGTATTTGTATTACATAGTATTGTATCGTCGAACCTAAATAATAAATACATTTTATACAGTCACAGACCTTTTATACAGAATGTCCGAAACTTTTGTTGCTGTACAGTCCTTTCACGATATCTACAGCGATTTAGAATTTTGGTAATTAATAATTTTTGTGTTTCATATCTATATTTTGATTTCATGAAGCGAGTACAAAAACAAGAAATAGTTTCACATTGCAACGCTCTCTATAGTAGCTTTTTCATGATTCATCATTAATAATTTTTTATAAAATTAATATTAACAAAATAAAAAAAAACAAAACAAAGAGTAGAATTTTATTACTTACAACTCGCATTACGGCACTTCAATTTTTTCATGACTCAAAACTGATATAAAAAAACATCTTTATTTACCTTTTCTTTATTCCTAATCGTGCTGGTAAAAGTACCTTACAAGATAATCGAATCGAATTTAGAATTTTTTGAAAATCCTTCAGGCAAATTCTTTATATATATAAAAAGTATGTTATTATTTTTCTTTTATCACGTGATCAATTCGAGGGCACTCTGTATAGAATGGCCTGCAAAATTACTAGATACGTATTTACAGTAAAAAAGTTAAATTGGTCATGTTTCTACTTAGCGTAGTAAAGAGAGGAGTAGCGAGTTGCGTAGTGTTGTCTGTTTCGGCTACATAGTCGCGTACTTCAGTCACATTCATTGTCTTGCAAATCACATGCAAGTATTTGTAGTTTTCTGGGTCAGTCGACGTCGAACGAGGTAATGTCCGTGTCTCGAGTTTTGTATCGATAACTGTTGACAATCGATTTAGTACTTTTTTCGAATCCTTATTACTTAAAACTTAAAATTTTCCCGTAGATGCGATAAGATTATCGTTTTTTTTTAATTAAAATCAAACTAAATGTTTTACAATATAGGATATATAGCAAATACGAGCTTACTTACGAGAACCGTGATAGAAATCATTATAACAAAGCATCGCTAAATAAGTGTTGCTTTTCAACTTATTGTTTAAACTATAAGTTATGACATTGTAGTGTTTACAATATGTAGTTAGCTCTAAAAATTACGGTTTCTCAATTTCATCTCTAAAAGCGCCAAAGTGTAGAAATCAAGAATTTATAATGCAGAAATGACGCAAATGGAAGTTAAAAAAAGAAATATATAGGACCATTTTCTTATACCGTTCATTAAATTTTAGAGATCAGATGTTTCCCTAAAATGGACAGTAGCTCATTCGATGAATAAAAGTAACGCATGCCTCGACGCACTTTACATATTGAGTTCGATTGTTCAATTAAAATTGGAAGCTATGAACTGGTAGTTGAGAAGAATCAGGTGCTGGGAACTGGAATTGTTGTGCCTGAGAATCGATCGCTGGAGCAATTTTCGCATCCTCTTCTTCCGAACTGAAGTAACGTTCAATGATGTCAAAGGCTTTCTTCCGAACTGAAGTAACGTTCAATGATGTCAAAGGCTTTTTGGTAGATTTCTAAATTTTGATGAGATTGTAGAAATTCTATCTTATCTAGGCCTGCAAGAAGATTCATTATATTATTATTGTTGAAAGTTCTGCTAACTTGTATCAAAGATTAATAATTATTATCAAAAATAATACATTTTAATTGCATTAGACAATTGAAATAACAAAATATACATACCGAAACATTGTTCAATAAGAACACAGTATGGATTAACACCATTGTTATGAATTGCATCTTGTTCACCAAGGCGTAAGATATTTTCCAAGCCATTCAATGCTACTTGTATAATCTTAGCATCCGTTACTGTCAGTAATTCACACAAAGGAGGGATACAATTTTGTTCTGCTAGATATCGAATCTGTTCTGGTGTCCCTCCACTAGTAGCATTGGTAATAGCCCAGGCAGCTTCTTTACGCGTTTTGAATTCAGCTTTACCCAAAATGTCTATTAAAACTGGGAAAATTTTGGCATCTATGACAGCCTAAAAGTATTTTATAATACATATATTAATTTTTATAAAACTATTAAAATTACTAATTTCTAGCATTTAATTATGTTTTAATCAATTTTAAAATTCAATCAAACCTGAATTTGCTGTGGATTTCCAGCAGTAATATTGGATACCGTCCAACAAGCTTCTTTACGAATAGTTTCTCGTGATTGTCCAAGCAGATGTAATAAGCAAGTTAATGCTGAACAGTTTAAGACAACTTGAGTTTGCATATCATCACCAGTTACAATGTTACCTACAGCCCGTAGTGCTGCACTTGTTACATTATGTTGATCATGCCTGAAGAATACCAGTTTTTAATATAAATTATGCAAGTTTATTTTAAAATGAAAGTAATTGTATATAGAAAAATGTTAACTCACGTTAATAATTCAACAAGACGTCGGCATACTCCAGCATCTATAACAGCTTGAATTTTTTCGTTCGGTCCATCACTTAAATAAGAAAGGGCCCAACATGCATCGGCCAAAACATCGGCGTCTTGATGATTCAATAGATACGCGAGAACTGGCAAACATGGTGCAACTTTTTGAAAATCTGGCGCAGGATTTTTTCCTCTACATAAATTCGACAGTGCCCATACCGCATTTCGCGTCATGGTCAAACGCGTTGGTTTTGACAGGAGTCTAAACATAAATGTTATTATAAATACAAATATTAAAAGTATGTAAAAGAAAAACTTAACCGAAGATTACTAAATTTATATTCATAATACCAAATAAATAAAAAACTAAAAAATTAACTAAAAAGGGTAAAAGCTATAAAAACTGTAAAAAACAAAATTGTTTCATTGTATCTAAAATATGAATGAAGTTTCAACAATTTTTAAAGTTATAAACTAAGATTATTGAGCATAGCATATTGAACAAACTTACACAAGAAGGGGAGGTAAGACACCACTAGATAATACGTGATCTCTACACTCTGGACTGTCTCCTGCTATATTGCCTAAAGCCCATACCGCCTGTTCTTGCACATCTTCATATTCAGAACTCAGCAGCGCTATGAACATAGGTACTGCTCCAGCATCGATTACCATGCGAGTTTGTTGAAATGTGCCACTGGCTATATTCGTTAATGCCCAAGCAGCCTCAAACTAAAATAATACAATAAAAAAAATAAAATATTTTGTATCACTTGATTCAGTATTTTTTGCACATATCAAATCTTAAATAAGCAGAATAATAAGAATAACATGTATGTTTTGTTTCTATTATCAAAGGTATACATATACATACATATATATGCATATGTATCAAATTTCATATCTGTAATCTAATTTTAAATTATTGAGAAAAATTCCAAGCTTCTTTTTATAAATTAATTATTTATACATGAGCAATAATTAAATTTTTTATATTCATTTACATTAATAAGTAAACTTTGAGTTTAATTCCAGTTTATAATTCTACTAGTTTTAGTTACTACTCATTTTGACTAACCTGTAATGTACAATTGGTATCATTCTTTAGAAATTCTACAAATCTGGGTACAATTCCTGTTTGTATGACTTCATCGATGGGTGGATTTGGTTCTCTAGATAGAAGTTTCCTGAATTTTTGAGTCGTCGCCAACTGTTCATCTACGTCTGGACTGTACAACGCATCTACCATTCCAGGAGTAATGCCGGGAGCTTGCTACAGTAACAATATTTACCAAATTAAGACACAAACTCTCATCGCAAACCAACCCTCATTAATCAGTCTCCGGCAAGCTCGTACCATGATAGGTGTTGGAACCGTGAAGTCTTCGGTGATAGACACTCCATCGTCGTCGGTGACAATGTTAGGAACATTGCGCCTCTTGGACAGCTGCTGTTCCCTCTTCTGTTTCCTCAGCTGTACACCCTCCTCCTCCCTGCGTCTTCTGAGCTCCTGCGAGTCCAAACCCACATTTTTGTAGCGATACTTGTGTGCTGGTCCGGTCGACATCTGCAGAGAAAAGGAAAAAACAGACACATCAGAGCTCAATATCTTTCACACTGTCTCGGAGACTCCTCCACCAATCTACAAAGAACATATATATAAAAAAAAAGAAAAAAAACTCGGCATAGTTTCGTGCTAGTTTCGCAACGACGAGAGACACGCCAAAAGCGACAGCACGCAGTCAGCGATCACATGTACCATTTGATTATATCGGGGCAGCCAGAGCTCAGGAGCCGAGATCTAGATAGCGAAAGTATATGGAATACGTACTCTTATACGCGCGCACGGCCCGCTGAAAGGGTTATGTTTCTATATAAACGCTGTTGAGTCGCGAGCTAGCTCGAAACGTCGGAGCAGCCGAACCGAGAGACAGTCACGCTGCGCCCGCATAAATATATACCCCGTGCACGGCGCGACAAAGAAATCTCTACATACGAAAACTATATAGGTATAGGATATGGACCCCCCTGTCCCCTCTCCCCCCTCCCGCCCCCGCGGACATCATTTTGGGCGCAACGCACATACGATTGACATTGCCGCCGCGCGGAGGTTCAACGCGAACATTATATATATATATATATATATATATATATATATATATCTCGTGCGTGCGTGCGAGGCATCATCAGCCAGGCAGCGCGCACACACACTTTATAACATTTTCGCACGCGCGCTCGGGGCTCCTCTCGCCATTGAGAACACACACGACGAATTAAGAGCCAAACGTAAAACAACGAAACTGCAATGCTTGTTAACTCACGGTTACGTTTGACGTTGTTTGTTCCTAGCTGGAGGGCTGCAGGCGCTCGCTCTCTCTCTCTCTCTCTCTCTCTCTCTCACTCGGGACTGCACGCACACCACGCGAGTGTATATATAAGGTGTATATCAAACGAAAAGGCTCATGAGCCTCTCTCTCTCTCTCTCACGCGCGCTGCTCAGTCCGCACTCACCGCAAGGCGCACTAGTCCTCGTCGACGTCGTCGTTGTCGCGCGCACACTAGTGTACCACACGCGCGCGCAGAGAGAGAGCCACGCACTTCTCTCTTTCTGTTTCTTCTTCTCCTTCTCCCCAGGGCCAGGCCAGCAACGCGCGCGGCGAAAGAGACAGAGGAGGGAAACGCGCTTTCGGCGAACGAATGTATATATATACCGGGATGTGTGTACCGTGTATACGCTGGCGCGAGGGCGATCGTCGTCTCCCGTCTCTTTCTTGCTCGCTGCGCGATGGGTGATGATTCATGCGGTTGCGTGCGCGCGCGCGCTCCCTGCCTGCGCGCGACGTAGGGATTGGATTGGATCGCGGGTTTACGTGTGACTATTGGCTGGCGCGGCTAGCTGATAGGTGAGACACTCGAGGGCTTTGTTTATACGGACGAGACTGTAGGTATATGGGTAGGTATGGACAGTTGCGGGTTTTTATCGTAATTTGTATATATATATATAAGCAGCTTTCAAGCGCGCGCCGCGCATGATTGCGAAAATAATTAAAACCAAGATACATGGGTGAAGTTGTCGTGGAATGTATTATTTTTACTCTGTGATTTTATCGTTTTCATTGGCGATTGAATTTTGAAATTTCGCATTGGTATTTTGTTATACCTGTGTCGTTTTGTACATTTTATATACATTGTCGAATTTTAAAGAAATATATGTTGAGACTGTTTTTTGATGTACTATTGTCATCATTTGTTTGGATGGGAATGAGAAACTCGTGTAATTACTTAAGAGGAAATTCTTATATATAATAGAGAAATTTCTCCAATTACATAAACTTGCTTTTATGTATAGTATACAATTTTTATGAATGTGCATGCTGTACAATACGTAATTTGTTATGTGCACTTAAGTTTTTTGATACAATTATTATGCAAAGTCATTTTTAATATATTGGGTTCCTTAACCAGTTATAAATGATTTATGATCATATTCTGTTAATTGTAAGGATTTATTAAATAAATTTATCATTTCATTCTATATAAATATGTACATTGAAGTAATTAATAGTTTTACAACTTTAACGTAGATTAAAAAACCTATTTACAAAATAGTTTAGATATGTTGTCTATATCAAAAATACATTCAAATTTCATGTATTCAATATTTTCTTCAATAAACATATTGTTTGGCAAGAGCTCGAAGAAACCTTGCTTTACGAGTATTAGCAGCTTCTCTCTGTATTTCCTCGTTATTATTAGAGTTAAGTTCCAGAAGACCAATAACTTTGATCTGAAAAAAAATTTGTATTTTTAAATTCAGATATAATTATCGAATAAGGTTTCATTCTTTAAAACAATATCAATTACCGCAAGTTGTTTTCGGTGATGTTCTCCTCGTTTGGTGTGTAAACTAATTAAATATTCAAGTATCGTTGTATCCCAAATACAGTGATAATAAGCATCCATTGCATCATTAGGTGCAGCATTTTTTTGTTCGTTTCCAGCCATTTTGAAAGCTAAAGCATAATCCACTTCATCCAGAAATTGACAAAGTACAACTGCCTGTGTATTACATTGCAGATGAGCACAGCATTTAATCATTCGCCTATAGACTAAATCATCTAGTTGGCCTTGTATTTTTAAAGTAAATAAGTCACTAGCTACTATAATTGCTTCCAAATAATACTTCATGGCACTTTCATAATATCCTAATACTAAAAGAAATATAAATCAGAGTAAGAAAAAACTAATTAATTTAATGTTACCTAAAGTAACTAACTGTTTATAAATTATTTTATTTAATTTGAAACATACCAAAATTGAGATCACCCATTAGTCTTAACCAAGATACATTATTTGGATAATATTTCAATGCTTGTGATAGTAATTGAAATAAATATTCGCCTATAATCCTGGTAGTATATTGTTTTGCACTGTAAATAACGGTTTATTAATAACAACAATAATTATTTCGATTTTTTATTATTATAAACTTTTGATTATGATCCTACTTTGTTATACTAGCAGGCCACATATTTAAATATGTAGTATATAGTTCTAAGCTAGATTCATCTCGTAAAATATTGTGTAATCGAGCAAGCAGAGAAATTGCTATATTCAGTACTGTAATTTCTCTCAATCTACTAAAGGTTGACGATATATTTGCTAAAGAATCTCTTGATATACTATTTCCTGATGATCCACTGTTACTACTGCTACGCTTTTGAGGCATATCGCGAGTTGGTCTACAAGCTGCCAAAACCATATCCCAAGCCTCTTTTGGAAACTTTTGCCCCTTATACTTTGCTACATTACTCAATGCAGCTGCAAATTCAAAGCAGCTCCATTGCTTCTCTAAACTTGTCAGATAGTCCCATTCAGCCATATTTAAAAGGAATACAGTACAATATTCTATTATTTCTTGTCTAGGTAATACTTGATCTGTTGATTGGAGAGTAGCTAAGCACTGCTTGCACTGTACTGTCAAAGCCTGTGTATCACCTGATAAACATATTTTTATTTATGGAAATTTGTGTATTACATACATTAATATATACATATATTTATGAAAAGAAACCTTGAAATAATTTAATACTACTTTTTATAGAAAATGTACTAGATTGTACAAAAATATTTCTCAATTTAAAACCAAATTCTTATCTATGCCATAAATATTCATGCATTTAACTTAACTTCTAGGCATGTAAAATTTTTCCAGCAACTAGACTAATGTACCAGGGAAGTTTCTTTCACATAATTATTTTTCTTTCCACGACAAGACTGGGCTTGGAGGGATGGCCCAGGCTTGGAATGGAGGGGCAGTGAATTTCCATAGTTATTCAGTGATTTCTCAGTACAAAGATCCTGATTAATAATTCGAATTATTCTTTCTTCTACTTCAAGCCTGGGCTCAGAGGAGTAACCCAGACTTGGAATGGACGATAAGTGAATTTCGATAGTTATTCAGCGATTCCTTAGTACAAACAACCTGATTAATAATCCAAATTAGTCATTCTTTCACTTTAAAAGTCTGAGCTCAGAAGAGTGACCTAGGCTTGGAATATAAATTTTTGTAGTTGCTTAGTGATCCGTCCATACAATACACACATAATTTTTTCTTCACCAAAAAATTGTACGCAAATCTTTTCTACAGGAAAATTTCCTACACCTATTATTGATTTAATGTTATGTACTGAAAAATTCTACACAATAACTTTTACAAATTATGTATTGTTAAGGTTTAATACTGTAGAGTTTTCTAATGAACAATATTAATTAAACCAGAAATAAGTGTAGGGAATTTTTGTGTAGAAAATATTTGTATTACAATTTTTTGGTTCGGAAAAAATTGTTTTAGAGTATAAATGTGTTCAATATTGTATTAACAGTATTTTTACTTCAAGCATGGGCTCTAAGGGATGGCCCAGGCTTGAAATGGAGGAAAGATAAATTTCGATAGTTAATCAGAGGTTCGTCAATACAAACATATTTAATTTAATACATATTCATAAAACATTCTTGAATACTTTAAACTTGAACTTCACTGGGCATCCCACATTTGATACAAACTGGGAGCAATTGATGTAGCATACATTTGTGTAAACAATGTTCATTTAGAAAATTGCCTAAACAGTTGTCTACATACCTACGAGGAGCCAGGTAGTTATGGGAAAGAACACTGTTCTCTGATACATTCATCTATCTGCTGGTATTATGGACATGCTAACTTTTCCCCTGTTACTGACCAGAGATCTATTTTTTAAATTAATTTTTTATTTTTGTGATAGGTAAATGGAAAAATGTGTTTGTGTACTTGTTGATCACAGACAGAACAGGACAAGTTAAACATCTTGTGCTATGATAATGATATATAACATATATCCTTATATATACATGTTTTACAAAAGGTACTAAATGTAAGTTTCTCGATTTGACTACTGTGACCCCATGCCTTGACTAATAATTTTTATAATTATGTAATATAAATATAATACTTTTTTTCTCTCAAACAAAAATAAAGACTATGTGTATCTATCTACTTACAAATATTGGTTGCAGGCCAAGCATGTAAACAGTGGCATATTTCAATCAATAATGATTCCCAACTAAGAAGTTTCAAAAGTTTCATTATTAAATTGTTTCCTCCCATGGGAAGTTTGTTTGACTCATTTAAACTTGGTGCATGATGCTGCACTTCATTTTCAACAATATTTAGTAATGATTTTGATCCAGGAAAATCTTTTGATAAAGCAAGTTCTTTGCTTTTGGCAAGTAAAATATAAGAGTAATCTTTCAAAAATCCTTCTGGTATAGAAGAAATAACGCTTTGCAAGGGAATCGGTATTTCCCAGGAATTGTTAATTTGCCATAATGGTTTTGTATGTCTTGATTCATTAATATCATCGATATTCAAAAGTATTTTTCGAATTTCAGGTGGATCGTAAGACAAAATAAGACGTTGCTCTAACTCAAACATATCTATTTTTCGTTTTTCTAGAGAGCAAAATAAAAAAGGAAATGCTTATAAATTACATGAAATGAGGAAAAATTCTAACAATTAACATTAATGCAAACTTACGTGTATAATCAACTGGTACTATACCCCAATCATCATCTAATAGTAAATTTGGAATATCCAAAACATCAGGAAATGCTTCTTTCTTTATTTCTTGTAGTTCAGAAGCATCAAATAAACTTGTATAAATAGGGTCGTTTAAAATCTTAGTAGCAAGTCCATCAATATCTCCCATTATAACAAGATATAAGAGATGACGTGCTATTCTTTGTTTGTCTAAGGCTGAAGCCTTATCTAGTATATTATTAAATGCCTTTAACAAAATATTAAATTATAATGCTTATTTTTTACATATACTGTTATGTTCGTAAATAAATATTACCCAAAAAAGTACTTCCAATCCCTTAGATCCTGCAGCTTTAATTTCAGATACATAATCACCAATAATTGTTTCATTTTCTATTACCCTACGAACAAGATTTAAACACTGAATTTGCAATAAGAGATCGCGTGCAACAATTATTTTTCTGTTAACTAATCCTCCTTGAATGTCTAATTCTAAATTATCCCTATATACTTGAGGTATTTCTCGCGCAAAATTATCTGCTTGTAAAATCTGTAAAATGTTCTGAAAAACAATTTGATATATAAAACAAATGATTGTTATACCTTTTGGCAATGTCTGTAACAATTAATTACATACTGTATATTGATCTTTAATAGAAGTAAGCAGTTGTTGTGTAAGATTGGGCTGTTTACCCTCCACAGGTACTTCGCATGCTAAACAATATCCATCTAAACGTTCCTTTTTTATTTTACAGTACAACATTGCTTTGGAAGTGTCAAATTTATTGTATAAATCTCTAGCTTGAAAAATATGATATTTTGCTTTTAGATATTCTTCTCTTAGAATATGGAAAACTGCGAGATCATAATGAATCTACACAAAATTTAATTTTTTTAATCAATTGTTAGGATTCATAGGTAAAACTGCAAAGATTGATCAAAAATTTAATCTACATTACTTGGCATTTTAATTCATCTTCTGTGATAGTAGCTGCATTATCCCAATCTTGCTTGATCTCAGTACTATTTTCGGTTAACATTTGAAATGTATCAAAAGAAAGTACTTTAGGTTTTATGTCATTTAATTCCAAAACATCATTTAAAAAGTTAATGCTGTTTGTTGCTTGAGAATCTAATTTTCTTATGATTTCATCATTCATTGCTGATGATGCAAAAGTAGTTTCCTGGATCACTGGACTGTTCAAATATTATATTATGTCATTTACAGGTATATAAATATTTTACAGAATAATAAATGAACGTATTCAATTGATTAACTTACTTGTGAGAAAATATTTTTGGTTGTTTATTGTTCAGAGCTCTGAAAACAATAGCTCGTAATAACCATCTATGATATAGTATAAGTGTGAATAAAACTCGATCTGAAACAGCATTTGCTTTGGTCTCTGGCACTGCTGGTATTTCGATAATTATATCCATAGTTATATAAAATAAATCTTGTAACAAAGTTAATTGCATTTGTAAGGGTAATTTTTTCTGTAGTAGTTCTAAATCCCATTTTAAATAAGCTGCTACTTTTAATGAAAGAATTTTCAAAGCAAGATTTTTGTATGTCCATTTGTTTACAATATTTATTTTTGTGTCATTAGCATCATTTTCTATGACTTTAACATCATTATTTTGTTCCACATTTATAGTTATAAATTTAATAATAAGATCTGTTGGGGTTGGATCTAAAAATATTTAATTCACATGTATCTTAATTATAAAGTAAATAATAAGTATAGAAAAATAATATTCATGTTAATAAATAAAATATTGGCTACTTTTTAGCCACTGAATAACAAAAAATAAAACTTTTAGACTAAAATATAAAGTAAATTAAGGTTATAAACTATAGAAGGTAGAGAGAACCCTCCATATTATAAACAATCATAACATACCAGGTGATGGCTTTGAAATATGAGTCTGCAGTAATGAAGGGTTTAAAAGAAATTCAAACCACAAAACAGTGTCAGGCGAAATTGGCACTGTGCCTGGCCGTAACAAATCCACGTCCATCGTCATTGAAAATTAAATAAAATAACATTCGTCAAATGAAAATATTAACTTATAGGTTAACGGCGTGTTCTCTGTCTTGGTCGTAACATTCAATGGTTCTCACTGGTTCTGCAATACAGTATTGACTCTCGTAGTGTGCATTATATACAGTACGACCCACATGTATGCCAATATATATATATGTATAATAAATATTTTAAATTTAGGAATGGAAATAAATCTAAATGTAATCAAATCTTAATTTGAATATATTAGTAAATCCTATCAATTTTCAATCGATAACTTAACACTTATTTAGCCAAAAAGTTTTATAAATATAAATAAAAAATATTTTTCACTTTTATTCTTTTATATTTTTATTTATTAATCGTTTTTATTTAACGATAGAATAATATTTACATCTTTTTTTTAATATTCACTGTAGGTATACATATAATATAGTCATTCTTCGTAAATGAAGCATGTGGAGCGGTTGCTTTGGGTTACGAAAATCACGTATAAAGCTCATGTGGATAATGTTATGTAGTTTGATCAATGAATTAGTGATGTTGACAAATAAAGTCCAAGTGTAATATTTTTCTTGTTGTTAAAATCGTGTAATTTACAATGGTTAAATTAACTGCATCGTTAGTTGAAAAAAGGTGTTTACATCAACAATCATGTAAGTCTTTAACAAAAGAAATGGAAAAAGATCATTTAAAGAAAATAACACATCTTTTTATGAATGAGCAGTGGATCGACGAAATGGTGAGCAAATGAATCGCTATGAAACAAACAAAATTGGATATTGACAAATTATAAATAAAGTTTGTGAGAAACGTAAAATTTAACTTTTTATATTTCTTTATTTTTAATAGGATGATTTCAGCGTATGCAAAAATTTAAAAGTTATTTATCTTCAACGAAACTCCATAGAAAAAATCGAAAATCTTGATTTTGCAATAAATTTGACGCATCTTTATCTGCAGCATAATGAAATAATGAAAATTGAAAATCTGGAATGTCTGATAAATCTTAAAAAACTATATCTAGGATACAATAATATTTCTGTAATCGAAGGTTTGGAAAATTTAACAAATTTATCAGAACTGCACATTGAAAAACAAAGATTAGATGTAGGAGAAAGATTGTGTTTTGATCCAAGAACTACACATACTTTATCGGTAAATATATTAATTATGATTAAAATATTAATAAAAAATTAACAATGAATGCTTGCAGTATAATAAACTGATTGTTACCATTGATTTTTTAAGGGTTGCCTATCATATTTAAATATCTCAGATAATAAAGTTATTTCTTTGAATGATATTAAAAAATTTCATAGATTAATTACAATTGAAGCAAAGGATAATTTGATTGAGGATATCGAAGATTTAACTGAGACAATTAGTAGTTTACATCGACTGGAAAATTTATTTTTACAAGGCAATCCAGTGACAAAAGTTTACAGATATCGCGAGAACCTTATTGCAAACAGCTATTCTTTAAGCAAGTTATTATAATAATTATATTTTATTATTAATGTAAATTTGAATGTTAATGTAATTTAACTTTTTGAGTTTAATTATAGTCACATTAGACGAAAAACGCATTACAGAAAATTCAAAAGTTTTCTTAAGAAAATTTAAATCGGAGAAACTTCAGCAATCCCGAAAGAAAGTCGAAATGACTTTGAGCGAAGACATTACCAGTATGTATAATATCGTCTTTTTATAAATGTAGAAATGAACAGCTACATAATTCTTAAAATATTCTTTTACTGTTGTAAGGTTCCTTGAATTTGCCACCAGCATTTAGAAGATCAGTTTCAAGAGCAATGTTTCAAAATATTAATCCTAAATTTTCATTTTCGGGAATTTCAATAGTAGGAGATGCGCAACCACAAATTTTTGCGCCATGGAAATCATGTTTGTTTTCATTAATTTTTTCATCAATTTTTGTCTACATTATT
The DNA here is from genome assembly GCA_949152435.1 of Gastracanthus pulcherrimus. NCBI lineage: Eukaryota > Metazoa > Arthropoda > Insecta > Hymenoptera > Pteromalidae > Gastracanthus > Gastracanthus pulcherrimus. The sequence goes on along the minus strand of OX424576.1, from coordinate 21,269,007 downwards.
ATAGTCGTTATCTCTTATGCAAATAAAATGATTTTCATTTTAGCGTCAACTATAAAAGGAATAAAGGATAACCACGTTTTGCCTCGACCATTTTGGAAAAACAAATCTAACAATCTGAGATCTCAAAAAAATTGTGTATCTGAACAAACGGTTGCATTTTCATCATTTATGTAAAAAAAATAATCATTCGACAATAGAAAACAAATAAAAAAAACGGACTATGTATAATCTGATTTATTAGTTTCATAGACTCGTTGTAGAAAAAATCAATCACAATGTTACAATAAAGAAAAAAGGCATATATGGGAGACTGGATTTTTAAAACGTTCGTACAAAATGTAGATTAGTCTCGCAATAAAAGGTTTCTTATTTAGTACAGTTATCTATGACGATACATAATAAATTGTTATTAAAATAGAGGCATTAAATTTATAAAGGACGAAACAAAAAATATACGAAAGTAAAAACTTACAAACGACGTTTTTACAGCATTTAACGATAACGGCATCGTTACCTCCACAGTATACATATAAAAAAACTCTTGTCCAATTAAGTATTACTACAGAAAATAAAATACTTTTTAGCAATCTTAACTATAGCAGCGCTTAAACTATTTCAATGAAGCGAGGAGGATCTCTAAAATGCAAGCTAATAAATACAACTCAATAATACAATGCATTATTATGATACAAAATCGCTACAAACGCGGAATGGTGCAACTCTGAAAAAAGTATGAATGAAAACAAAGTAAAATCATTTCGGTAAATTATCTTACCGAGGGCAAGGCTAAAAGGCCACTTTGGAGATGCTGAAAGTAGCGATTCGATCGATTGGCTTACATTCAAGACCGCATTTCATTTATATTTAATTGCAAAAATGCAAGCCTTTTCATGTCTATTTTATACTTTCAAAGTTGATACAGTCGGCCAATCGATAGCGCAAACCAACTTTAAAAATACTGAAGTTAGAACTGATCTTGATATATAATTTATATGAATAGAATTGCCATAAAAATGCAGATTAACAAGATTTATTTGCAGCATCAGAAGTATAATTTGTGAAGACTGATTTATTAATTCATCACTTTTCGTCTAACTCCATATATAATAATATTATTTAAATAGAAATAATATAAAGTTTTTAATTCATCGAATTTGTCGCTGCTTTAAATGGATGGATTATATTAAAACAAAGTAAAATATATTTAAATCAACAAAAATCTTTAAAAATATGTAGACCTAGAGCTACACACTCTATAGCTAAATTTAGACATATACGCTGACCAAAGCATCATTGCTATTGGTATTTAATTGTATTTATAATTTATTAATCTATTATAATTAATCGTTATAGCTAATATTTTGCATAAAACGGTAGAATCTACATCATTTTCTTAATTTTTGCCAAACTTATTCTTTTGTTATGACTTCAAGATTTCTTTAGTGCAATTCATTTATTTTCTTGAAAGTGATGACGATTCACATGTTCCTGTTGCCTAAGTATATTATATATATATACTATGTATAATATATTAATATTTTATATCCAGACACCTCTGACTCTTTAGCATTTATACCAGTATATAATATCTGTTTAAGTGTCAAAATATCTACTGTATCAGAGTAATCGTACTATACAGGCAATTTCGTAACAAAGCTACAATTGTTACGTTCGATCATCACATCAGATTTCGCACGTCACATACAGATATAATACATGTAGTGACTTTAAAAAATGCTAAAAGAAAATGCTGAAGCTCGGAAGAGTTAATGCACGAAGAACGAATTTACAAAGTAAAATGTGGGCTTCGATTAAATCGCGACACTTTTCATTATTTTATCCATTTAAAAGTAATGTTCTCAGACAGTTATGTATATTTACGCTATGCTAGCAATTCTATTGCTCGCATTCGCGAAAGTCTTTTTTTTTGTTATCTCAGCGTAGAACGTAGGGCACCCTGTTTTTTCTTGTTTTTCTTTTCAAGCCAATACATCACATTTTGACATCTTGTATACATAGTACGTTTACGTAGTAATATATTCATACTGTTTACGCGTTTGCCATGCACGCAGTTTCTATATATCTCGTATATAAACTCTATCGTCAAGAACTGAATACGCGCATCCTCTTGATTTTCAATCAAGACTTAAGCTAAAACAGTATCGCCGCATGTTTTCAATTGACGATATTCCAACTGTGAACATCGCGATCGTGAATTATTGGATTGGTTTTTTCAGACATTTCAAAAGTTAACATGAACACATATCGTAATTGATAGGATTTACAGTTAAACGTTATTTTATGTCAGTCAAGATTCGCGGAGTAAATATTTTTATTATTTTACAGGCAGGGCACCCAATTGCATCTTAGATTACGTCGATTTACAAAATTACTGTGCTGTCTGCTGTTGGATTTCGATTTTCTCAACTGTCATGTCTGGATTCATAGCGGTGGCTTGCTGAATAGCTTCTGCTAGAGCTTTGTCATGATCAATTGGATCTCCGTCGGATTGTATCGTGATTTTCTGTTCCACTCGTGTTTCCACAACTCCATCTCGTTCGGTTTTGTACTATAAAACAATGAATTTATATTAATATACAATATATCAAGCAAAATAATTTAAATATCTAATTTTATATTAAGGAGGTGTTTAAGTCAATTAAAAATTCAATGTATAAAGTTAATTATATAAAACCGAGACATCAATAACTTTACTTATATCGACGCTTCTTTTAAAGACTATCGCGTTTCATTTTTCAACAAACACTAAAATTTGTAGCAGATTAATATTTTTATACAGAACAAAGCTTAAATTAAAACTAATTCCATCATACGTTTTTGCCTTTTTGTATATTATCTCTAGCGCAAAAACTTATAGAGTAATAATCCAAAACATTAGGTATCATTTTTTATTGAAATAATATGCATTTAATTGGAATGCAATAGGTCATATGTTGAAAACAAAGGTCTCTGAGATTAAACTATGGGTATTGAGTATCATTTCTGGGTACCGGAAATCACTTATCAAAGTCTGATCAAAATCTGTTTCCCGTCGGTTGTGGTCTCTCCTGGCAAAAGTTTCTTTTGACATAGACAATGTGATTTATAAATACAGAGTTTAAGATAACAGGGATATTTAGAAATGGATTGGAAAATAGCAAATGCATCAACCATTGTATCAACAGTTGTCTGAGTTAAGTTTCCATATATTAACTTTTTAAGGATATTAGTTC